>JALIGW010000041.1:995313-1005313 GCA_023053685.1 Diadophis punctatus similis
CAACTTGAAGATGTCTGGCTTCAACTCCCAGAATTCCCCACCAGCTTTGCTGGCTGGGGAATTCTGGGAGTTGAAGTCCAGACATCTTCAAGTTGCCAAGGTTGGGAAACACTGCGTGGTCCCCTTTTGCGACCTCCTGATGAGGATTCACTTAACGACCGTGTTAATTTAGCAGTGATTCACTCGGTAAGTGAATGCAAGTAAAATGGGGCAGAAATAAGAAACTCAGGCGAACACACTACTAAAAGGAAGGAAGGGGAAAATAGAAAAGTCTTAACATACAAATATACGTATATGAGGTGATCTGTGTAATGATTGAAACGATTAAAATAAGAAAAGAAATTGAGGAAGGAAAAATTAGATATAAATAAGAGAATCGGGGTTTCTTTGAACACCATCCCGGAAGTATGCTCAATTGAAAATATGCAAAAACAGCGATGGAAAGAGGGAAGGGAGAGGGAAAGAGGAGGAGAGAAGAGAGGAAAGGAGGAAAGAAGAAAAGGAAAAAGGAGAGGAAGAATGGAGGGGAAATAAGAGTAGGTTGGAAAGGAAGGAAGAGGGAAGGCGTGGGGGGAAAGGAAGGTGAAAGCAGAGGAGGAAGGAAGAAAGGAGAGAAGAAGAGAAAGGAGGAGTAGAAGAAGGGTTGTTGTGAAATAAGATGGGATGGGATGGGAGAAGAGCAACCTGCCCTGAGTCCCCAGGGAGGAGGGCGGCATATAAGAATCGCTAAATAAATGTAAATAAAATAAATAAACCCCGAATGTACATTTTTAACTTTAGAATAAAGGAATGAATCAATATGAATATTAAAGAATAATGTATACTATAAAAAATGGTCACGCAACTGTGTCTTTGGGAACGCATGTGTGAGAAATTTAAAATAAAAAATAAAAAAAAATGGGGCAGAACTTACTTAACGACCGTCTGCCATAGCAACGGAAATGCTGGGGCTCCGTTGTGGTCATAAGTCGAGGACTGTCTGTGGAAAACGGGACGTAGCGGCCCCGTTTGAATTAAAGAGAGCGAGGCGTCGAGCTTTTGCGCAAAAGTTAAAACTTAAATGGACGGCAAGCGGGTTTCCTCAGTTTCTGTTGTGGGTTTGTGCGTTCCTGCTCCGAGAGAGAATAGACGAAGCTTGTTGGAAGCTTCCAGATTGTCTCTGTTAGTGACTGTCCTGGTTTATTGTCCATTTGATGCGTTAATGCGTTCTGAGTGGTTGTGACTGTCAGTGAGACAAGCAGTCTTCCCCGAATTTCCCAGGGGGACGGACTACAGTTCCCATCACCTGCCCTCCAGGTGGCTAAGACTAAAATGGGGACCAATGACAGGCAGTCCTCGATTTACGACCGCAACCGAGCCCCCAAATGTCTGTTGCTAAGCGAGATGGTTGTTAAGTGAGTTTTGGGGGGAAACGTTACGACCTTTCTTGCCACAGTTGTGAAGTGAATCTCGGCCGTTGTTAAATGAGCAACAGGGTCGTTAAGTGAATCTGGCTTCCCTCACTGGTCCAAAAAGTGTCTTATGACCATTTTTCACACTTAACAACCATTGTGGCGTTCCCCCGCGGTCGCGTGATCAAAATTCAGACGCTTGGCGAGTGACTCGTATTTATGACGGTTGCAATTTCCGTGGGTCAGAAGGCCTCCCTTTTGCGACCTTCTGAAAAGCAAAGTCCGATTCACTTAACAACCGGGTTATTAACCCCTGTGGCCAGAAAGGGCGTAAAATGGGGCAAAACTCACTTAACGACGGTCTCGCTCGGTGACAGAAATGTTGCGTTCAACAGCGGTTGTTAAGTCGAGGACTCTGTATTGAGTCTCCAACATTTTGGCTCTTCAACCTTCAGCAAAAATTGTGTCACTAATGCAGGTAGTCCTCAACGTACGACCACAACTGAGGCCAACATTTATGTCGTTAAGCGAATTCGTTCCGTTTTACCACTTTCCTTGTTCTGTGAATCCCTGTGGTCGATAAGCGAGTCACCCGGTTGTTAAGTGAACCTTTTCCTTGTCGGAAGGTCGCCAAAAAGGGGACGGCGTGACCCACCGGCACGCGTCGACCGTCGTAAATACGAAACCGGTTTGCGGCGAGCGTCTGAATTTTGATCGCGTGACCGCGAGGAGCCTGCTACGTAACTGTGAAAAACGGTCTTAAGTCACGGGTGTCGGTGCCATCGTAACTTGGAACAGTCACTAAGCGAGCGGTTGTAAGTCGAGGACTACCTCTAATTGATCAATTTTTTTCCTATTATTATTATTATTATTATTATTATTATTATTATTATTATTATTATTATTATTATTATTATTATTTTTAATTTCTCCCAGTTTGGGGGATTTTCTGCGCTGGCACCAATCAAGCCATTGTTTGCCAACTCACCTCCGTCCGTGCCTCGTTTCCTGGGTTTTGTTGCCGTGCCAGTAAGTTTCCCCTTGCACACGCCACCGTAGGAATGTTAATTAGCAACCCGGCCTTAATTAATTCAGCTGCCAATTAGTGTGCCGCTTGGGGGGGCGGGAGGTGGGGGCTGCAGACTGGGGCACAGATGGCTGTTTATGGGCTGGCAGAGTGCCACTTTTTTCCCCAGGCGGGTGGGGCGGGCGAGATAGAAAGCCGAAAGACACACTGTTGTGTTCGTACGTGGTTGGGGGGGGGGGTGGACGGTGTGGCTTCCCCGAGAAAGACGCTTAGACGTGGCCGTGCGCGCGCGCGCGCACACACACACACACACACACACACACACACACACACACACAATCCTTGCCCGTGGTTGGCATAAGGAGCAGGGCACCTGGACCAGACCTGGTACTTGGGAATGAGGTGCTGGTTTGAAGGTTGGCACGGGGGAAAGGGGGCAACGGGAGAGAGAGAGAGAGAGGATGGGGTGATGGAGAAAGAGGGAAAAGGAGGAGTGGAGGCAGGAGAATATTGCCCAGAGGTCTCAGGGAAAGAAGAGAGAGAGAGAGAGAGAGAGAGAGAGAGAGAGAGAGAGAGAGAGAGAGAGAGAGAGAGAGAGAGAGAGAGAGAGAGAGAGAGAGAGAGAGAGAGAGAGAGATAACGCGGGCAGAGAAGCCAAAGATGGCTTGAGCGAGTGATAGAAGGAAAGAGGGGAAGATGGCAGGGGGAGGTGGTGTATGCCAGCCGGATACCAGGAGAGAGTCTGCACAGGGGAGGGGGTGACGACAGCTGGCATGGAACAGCCGCCCGCCCTGCCACCCTCCCTCCTCCCCTCCCTCCCTCCTTTCTGCGGCATTCGTTCTGCTCACCATCGCCGATGCCAACTGGGCGGGTGGGGGTGGGGGGGGGGGGAAGAGCGTGCGAGAGAGATGCCAGGTTGGTTCACAAATTGCAGCCGAGGGATGGAACCCCGGCACGGAGGGGAGGGAAAGAGAGCAGCTGGCACGGCGGTGCTCGCCAGGCAAACGGAGGCAGAGAAGGCCAAGGGAAGAGATTGGCATCTGGGCGGAGGCTGGCATGTCTTTCGGGACATTTGGGGAGCCTTGGCACTGTGCCCCCCCCTCTCCGGCCTCTACAAAGACTTGGGCACCAGGCGGCAGCTGGCGAGAACCGGGCAGGGTGGGGAAGAGGGTGTCCATGCAACGGCGGAGAGCTCGAAGCGCCGATGGGCATCGGAGGAGGCGCCCCGGCAGTAGCCAAGGGACTCAGATTGAGGGATGGCACAAGGCACGGAGGGAAGCGAGACGCAGGCATAGATCGCACCGGGAAAGCAACCCTGGGCACAGGCACGCAAGGTGGGCAACGCCGGAGCCGTGGTTTGGCGAAAGCTGCTTGGCTGAGCCCCCGAGAATTGTGCCTTGGCATCCCCAATCTATTCCGCCTGCACCGTCGTCGTCCCCACGTTCCTTTCCCCTTGGCACACCTGTGCCCGCCTGAACTTGGCACCGAGTCAAAGCTGGTGGGGGCTGGCATCGCCCCGGCTGGCACGTGAGTAGAATCCCTGAGGTTGGCACTCTGCAAAGAAGAGGACGGAAGCGAGGCATTGTTGCCAACACTGCTGGCCAGCCACCACCTTGGCATCCCTGTGGGCACGGAAAACGAAGTTGTTTGGCGTCCGTCCTTCCTTCCTTCCCTCCCTCTCATCATCCCTCCATTTTTCTTCCTTCTCTGCCTTTTTCACCCTTCCTTCCTTCCTTCTCTGCCTTCTTCACTCATTCTTCCTTCCTTCCTTCCTTCTTTCCTTCCTTCCATTCATATCTTTCCCTTCCTAGCCTCCTCCTTTCATTTTTCCTCCCTATCTTTTCCTTCCTTCCTTCCTTCCTTCTTTCATTCTTTCCTTCCTTCCATTCATCTTTCCCTTCCTAGCCTCCTCCTTTCATTTTTCCTTCCTTCCTTCCTTCCTTCCTTCCTTCCTTCCTTCCTTCCTTCCTTCCTTCCATTCATCTTTCTCTTCCTAGCCTCCTCCTTTCATTTTTCCTCACTATCTTTTCCTTCCTTCCTTCCTTCCTTCCTTCCTTCCTTCCATTCATCTTTCCCTTCCTAGCCTCCTCCTTTCATTTTTCCTTCCTTCCTTCATTTTTCCTCACTATCTTTTCCTTCCTTCCTTCCTTCTTTTCCTTCCTTCCTTCCTTCCTTCCTTCCTTCCTTCCTTCCTTCCTTCCTTCCTTCCTTCCATTCATCTTTCCCTTCCTAGCCTCCTCCTTTCATTTTTCCTCCCTATCTTTTCCTTCCTTCCTTCCTTCCTTCCTTTCCATTCATCTCTCCCTTCCTAGCCTCCTCCTTTCATTTTTCCTTCCTTCCTTCCTTCCTTCCTTCCTTCCTTCCTTCCTTCCTTCCATATCTTTCCCTTCCTAGTCTCCTTTCATTTTTCCTCACTATCTTTTCCTTTTCCTTCCTTCCTTCCTTCCTTCCTTCCTTCCTTCCTTCCTTCCTTCCTTCCTTCCTTCCTTCATTCATTCATTCATTCATTCATTCATTCCGTCCATCTTTTCCTTCCTTCCTAGCCTCCTTGTTTCATTTTTCCTCTCTATCTTTTCCTTTCTTCCTCCCTCCCTCCCTCCCTCCCTCCCTCCTTCCCCTTCTCCAGCCGTTATCTCTCTTTCCCCTTTTTCCCCACCTGGGACTACCGATACCTACGGAATCCGGTCCAGGAACTCAAAGCATCTGCCAGTTTCCCCTTCGCGGATCATGGAGGTGAGATTCAACCTTTCTTTCTCGTAGGCCTATCGGAATGGCCCGAGTGGGTTGGGGCAGTGCTCGGCTGGCTGGCTGGCTGGCTGAGACCAGGAGGTATCCTGGCATGGATTGGGTGCCTCCTTTTCCCCAAAAGTAGCACAAGAGAACCTTTTGCATGGCCCAACCAGTGGACTACAAGCCCAGTGATGCTTGGCGGTGGGTGGGTTCAGAGGCGTAGCCGATGGACTACTACTCAACGTACCGGTTTTTGCACAAAGGGCCAAAGATGCAGAAGGGGGGGGGCAGCGTGCGTGGGAATATTTAAAATTTGCGCCTGAAACTCCATTTTATGAATTTGGGGAGTCGTTTATTTGGGGAGCCTTTAAAATAAATAAATCGTGTTTTTTCTCTTATTTGGATTGGAGCAAGCTATTTTAATTCCCTTTTCAATGGGCTTTTTTTTGGGTTGAAGTTAGACTCGGTTGAAATCCATAGGGTCATTCGTATAAGCGCCTGCGCCTGTAATAACGGAACTGTCATCATTCTAGGCACCTTAACCATTTTCTAATCCTATATTGTATTTTTTTTCCGGAGTTCAAACGGATTTCCTTTCGGAGTTTCGGCGAGGATAGGATTACCGCTTTAGAAGGAGGGGGAAAAAATACTTAACTAATTACGAACCGTTCGATAGGGATAATCGTTTATGTCATTCATACACACCAATCATTTGGAGCGAACGATTTCGGGGCGAGGGCCAAATTAGCCCCGCAGCTAAGAAATTGGAGAACTAATTCAAATCAACAAGTGAAATACAATATTATTGGCTTTTTGTGTTCTTTAGCTGTTGGTATTTCTTTTCTCTTTTTTCCCCCCTTCTTTCTGTTTCTTCTGCCGTTTGCGGTTTCGTTTTTTTTTGGCCTTCTTGAGTTTTTAATTTGCCTTTTTTTTTTAATTGTTTGGTTTCGGTTTTAAGCAAGCTTTGGAGATTTAAATGATGGGCGGTTGATTCCCCACCCCACCCCGTCTTAAAACCTAGGCTTCAAAATACAGGGAGTCCTTCCTTTACGGCCGCAATTGCACCCAATATTGATGTTTACAGATTAACAGAGTTGGAAGGGACCTTGTAGGTCATCTAGTCCAACCCCCCGCCCAAGCAAGAGACCCTACACCATTTCTGACAAATGGCAGTCCAGTCTCTTCTTGGAAGCCTCCAGGGATGAAGCTCCCACAACTTCTGAAGGCAACCTCTGTTCCATGGGTGGATTGTTCTCGCTGTCAGGAAATTTCTCCTTATTTCCAGGTTGAATCTCTCCTTGTTCAGTTTCCATCCATTATTCCTTGTCTGGCCTTTGGGTGCTTTGGAAAATAGCTTGACCCCTTCCTCCTCTCTGGGGCAGCCCCTCAAATATTGGAAGATTGCTATCCTGTCTCCCCTGGTCCTTCTCTTCACTAGACTAGCCATGCCCAGTTCCTGCAACCGTTCATCGTAGGTTTTAGCCTCCACTCTCCTCATCATCCTGGTTGCTCTTCTCTGCACTTTTTCTAGAGTCTCAACATCTTTTTTATGGTGTAGTGACCAAAATTGGATGCAGTACTCTAGGTGTGGTCTTACTAAGGCTTTATAGAGCGGTATTAGTACCTCCCTTGATCTGAATTGTATCCCTCTGTTAATGCAATTTAGGATTGCATTGGCTTTTTTGGCTGCCGCCGCACACGGCTGGCTCCTATTTAACTGGTTGTCTACTAAGAATCCAAGATCCCTCTCCCAGTGACCGCTATTAAGCCGGGTTTCACCCAGTCTGTATGTCTATTTTTGTTTTTTCTTGCCTAAGTGTAAGACTTGACTTTTCTCTACATTGAATTTCATTTTGTTAGAGAGGGCCCAGGGTTCGAGTTTGTTCGAGATCCATCTGGATCTTGAACCTACCATGCAGGGTGTTGGCTATTCCTGCCAGCTTAGTATCACCTGCAAATTTGGTAAGTTCCCCTTTCTATCCCCTCACCTAAGTCGTTTATGAAGATATTGAAGAGTCCTGGGCCTAAGACGGAACCTTGACGTTGTGGAGCGAGACGTTGGTTCAGTTGAGTTTTAACTGATTTTTCTTGCCTCGGTTGTTAAGTGAATCGCTGCGAGATTTAAATGCCCGCCACTTAATTCCTCCCCTGTCTCAAACCCTAGGCTGCAAATATAGGCAATCCTCGGTTTACGACCGCAATGGCGCCCAAAATTGTTGTTGCCAATTGAGAAATTTGTCAGGGGCGTCTTGCCTCATTTTACGACCTTTCTTGCCGCATTCGTTAAGCGAATCGCTGCGGTTGTTCAGTGAGTAACCCGGTCGTGAAGCAAATCCGGCTTCCTCATCGACTTTGCTCGTCAGAAGCTCCCCCAACAGGGATCACGTGACCCCCCTGAGACTCTGCGGCCATCATAAATGCGAGTCAGTGGCCAAACATCTGAATGTAAATCACATAACCATGGGGAGGCTGCCACGGGCGTAAGTGTGAATAACGGTCAGTGGTCCCTTTTTCCCCCAGTGCTGTTTGAACTTCAAACGGTCACTAAGCGAAGCGTTGTTAGGCGAGGACGAACCACGTCGCAACGGATTCGTGGCATCCAACGCTTGCAAATCTTTTGTGACGTTTACGTTCCAGGATGCTGGATTGCTTCTACACATCCTGTGATGTCACGGAAGCTCAGCCAATCGGTGGCAGTGATTTTAGCATCACGGGCGTAACAGGATACAGGTACTCCTCGTTTTGCAACGGCTCGTTTATGGATCGTTCTGAGTTTATGGAGGGCACCATAAAAAGAAACTTATGGCCACTTCGCCTCTTTAAGACCATTGAGCAACCCCGTGGTCACGTGATCAAAATTGGGGCCGTTTGCAACTGACCTGTATTTGCGACGGTTGTAGCATCCTGGGGTCGTGCGAACACCGTTTACGACCGTCCTAGCCTAGTGGATTCGCTGAACGATGGCATGGTTCACTTAACAGCAGTAGGGATTCGTTTTAACAAAGGCCGTAAGATCGGCAGTGACTTTCTTAACAGCGGAAATTCTGGCGCCGATTGTGGTCGTAAGTCGAGGACTATCTGTACGGATATGCTTAACTAGGAGCTGGATGCCCGTGCTTCGCTACAAAACTGAACTCTTTAGGATGGAGTAGAATGTCTAAACTTCCAGCCCACAGGCCGGATGAGTCACATGCTGGCCATGCCCACTGGCAGTTGGAAGCGAGTTCTTTTCAGGTGGGGAGGGGGAGTAGAACGTCTAACTCCTTTAGCTGGTCACGCCCACTGGCAGTTGGAACTGAGTTCTTTTCAGGTGGGGAGGGGGAGTAGCACACCTAACTCCTTAGCATCGGAGCGTGTTAATAATAATATAAGAAATAACTAATGATCCGGTGGTCATTTCGAACAATCCTTTCTTAGCGAGCACCTTAGAAGCCAAGAGGAACATATGTGCTAAATTTCAAGTTTGTAGGCTTTACGGTTATGGAGATTTCGTGATCGCGGTGTGAGTGGCATTTGGCTTTTATATATATAGATTAGAGATCCTTAATGGTCAGGGGTTAGGGATGTTATTAAAATGTGTGGCCCTGAGTTGTAGCATTCACAAACAGGTAGTCCTTGACTTACGACCACAATGGAGCCTAAAAAAATGTTCTTCTTTTTTTAAAATAAATTTTATTAATTTTTCTATTAATTGCATTTCTTAGTGCTTCATAAACATCGTGTTGCCTGGGTATTTAATTCAATTAACAAATACAGGTTCCATAATTGAGCCAAAAAATTTCTGTGGCTGAGCGGGACGGTTGTTAAGTGAACTTTCCTCCATTTTGCAACCTTTCTTGCCACAGTCATGAAGGGAATCAACTCAGACGGTTGTTAAGTGAATCTGGTTTCCCCATTGACGTCCTTTGTCAGGAGGTCGCAAAAGGAGATCAGATGACCCTGGGATGCTGGGGCCGTCATAGATACGAGTCAGTTGCCCAACGTCTAAATTTTGATCAAATTGAGGAAAGGGAATGCTGCAACGCTCATGTGAAAAATGATCACAAATCACAAATTTCATTGCTGTCGTAACTTCGGATGGTCACTAAACGAATTGCTGTAAGTCAAGGACAATCGCCCTGAGTCCCACGGGATTGGGCGGCCTATAAGAACGTCTATTAAATTAAATTAAATTAAATTAAATCTGTGGTTGGATGGCAATAGCATTCTTCCAGTCTGAAATATTGCTATTGTGTTGAAAATCTTAGCCCATCTTGGTCAAACGGGCTCCAGATTGGACAAGACCGTTCTCCGAGCAGTCTTCGCTTTGAAATGTGATTAATCGATGGATGGATGAACCATTGTCTCTTTGTTACGGGGGTAATAAATTTGGCACTGGTGGTTTTCGCCCGAGAATCATTATTTTCCTATTCCGAAAGGTTTAAAAGCGGAGATGGGGGCAAGCCGAGATATCAAAATGTGGACATCTAGAAATCCCTAATTTTTCAGGCAGTTTTAGCAGGAGATTTTTTTTTGCAAGCCTTCCTGATGTTCAGCACTTTTCCGTAGCTTCCAGCTTTTTTGGGTTTAAGATTGAAATCATGAGCTGGAAGTGTGTGTCTGTGTGTGTATGTGTATGTGTATGTAATGTATGTATGTATGTAATGTATGTATGTGTGTGTGTATGTATGTATTTATGTATGTATATAGATAGGGGGGGGGATATGATAGATAGATAGATAGATAGATAGATAGATAGATAGATAGATAGATAGATAGATAGATAGATAGATAGACAGACAGACAGAGACAGACAGACGGTAGGTAGGTAGGTAGGTAGGTAGGGATAGATAGATAGATAGATAGATAGATA
>JALIGW010000041.1:1007813-1050313 GCA_023053685.1 Diadophis punctatus similis
ATTGTGGTCGTAAGTTGAGGACTACCTGTAGAGTAAAAAGGCTCTGATATTCTGGGAAGGCATCCACATCGGAATGTCGCTTTTAATTCCATGTTGTGTCACTATGCGAGACAACGTACGATGGTGCATTAATTGTGCTACCATTTTTTGTTTTGGTTCTTTGTTTCTTTGCACCAAAGTTGTAAAATTCTTTTTAAAAGTTTTGAGCTTTTCTTCTTCCAGCCAGTTTTATTTTTGCCTCCTCATGAGGACTAGAAACTCATTTTTATAAAACGGAATTCTCGGACGCCTAAATATCTTGTCTTGTTCACTCCCTTGCTGACCGTTTTGCCCGGATTTTGTATCTTATTTTGTATAGTTCAAGAGCAAATCTTCTGGTGGTTTTTCTGCGTTTCCCGTTTTGTTGGAGAGTTGAGGTAAAATTTTGAGAGGTGTCAAATCTAGAACAGTATTTCTCACAGTTGACAACATTACAAGACATTATGGGTGACAATCAGAGGTGGTATTTAGCCGGTTCGTACCGGTTCGGGCGAAACGGTAGTAGCGACCTGCGGCGCTATGCCGTCCTATTTAGCCACGTTTTCAAGCCGCACGCGTGCGTGCAAGCCACGCACGCGAGCAAAGCGCATGTGTGGACGGCTACACATGTGTGGGAGGTGCGCGCGTGACTGAAGCGAGCGTGTGCGCGCACACACTCACATGGGCGAACCGGTAGGGCTAGTCTTAGTCCATCATTATGGGAAGAGTTTGGGCCTGTTTCTCCCGAGGATGTGGACAGGGCTGTGGGAGCGATGGGTACCTCCACCTGTTTATTGGACCCGTGCCCCTCCTGGCTGGTTTCGGCTAGCAGAGAGGTAGCACGTGGCTGGATCCAGGCGGTGGTCACCGCTTCTTTGAGAGAGGGATCCGTACCGCAGTCGTTAAAAGCTGCGGTGGTGCGACCCCTCCTGAAGAAGCCTTCCCTGGATCCAGCTGACTTGAAGAACTATCGTCCGGTCTCCAACTTACCTTTTTTAGGGAAAGTTGTGGAGAAGGTGGTGGTTACTCAACTTCTGCAGCTCCTGGATGAAACAGATCATCTAGACCCTTACCAGTCGGGTTTCAGGCGCGGCTACAGTACAGAAACTGCCTTGGTCGCTCTGATGGATGATCTCTGGCGGGCCCGGGATGGGGGAAATTCCTCCATCCTGGTGCTACTTGACCTCTCAGCGGCTTTCGATACCATCGACCATGGTATCCTTCTGCATCGTCTCAGCGGGTTGGGAGTGGGAGGCACCGTTCTGCGGTGGTTCTCCTCTTATCTCGCTGATAGGATGCAGTCGGTGCTGGCAGGGGGGCAGAGATCGTCCCCTAGGCCCCTATTATGTGGGGTGCCTCAGGGGTCGGTTCTCTCGCCCATCCTGTTCAACATCTACATGAAACCGCTGGGGGAGATCATTCGCAGACATGGGGTGTGTTTCCATCAGTACGCTGATGACACCCAGCTGTACATCACCACCCCGTCTGACTTCAGGCAGGCAGTTGATGTAATGTGCCGGTGCCTGGACGACGTCAGGATCTGGATGGGGAGGAACAGACTCAGACTTAATCCCGACAAGACTGAGTGGCTGTGGATATTGCCTCCTAAGGACTACAACAACTGTCCCTCCATGGTCCTTGAGGGAGTGAAACTGACTCCCTCGGACCAGGTCCGCAACTTGGGGGTCCTTCTAGATCCACAGCTAAAATTGGACCATCATCTTTCAGCTGTGGCTAGAGGGGCCTTTGCACAGGTTCGCCTGGTGCACCAGTTGCGGCCATATCTGGAGAAGGAGGCTCTACTCACGGTCACTCATGCCCTTGTCACCTCTCGCTTGGACTACTGCAATGCGCTCTACATGGGGCTACCCTTGAAGAGTATCCGGAGACTTCAGTTGGTGCAAAATGCGGCTGCGCGTGCTGTGATGGGTGTGTCAAGGTACACCCACGTGACATCGATACTCCGCCAGCTGCATTGGTTGCCCATCGGTCTCCGGGTCCAATTCAAGGTGTTGATCACCATCTTTAAAGCCCTTCATGGCTTGGGACCAGGTTATCTACGGGACCGCATTCTGCCTCATACTTCCCTTCGACCGGTTAGGGCCGACAGAGTGGGCCTCCTCCAGGTCCCGTCGGCCAAACAATGCCGGCTGGCGGGCCCAAGGGGGAGAGCCTTCTCTGTGGCTGGCCCTGTGCTCTGGAACCAACTTCCACCAGAGACCCGAACTATCCCCACTCTGCTGGCCTTCCGGAAAGCTGTTAAGACATGGCTTTTCCTGCAGGCGGGGGGTAGAGCTTAATTCATTCGAGCCCACCCCCCAAGTATGTATGATGTTGAATGGTTGGTGATGATTCTTTTTATAGTGTGTTTTAATTTTTATATTTGCTTTTAATTAACTTTTTAGATTTTGGTTATTCTTGTATTTTCTCACTGTTGTACACCGCCCTGAGTCCTTAGGGAGTTGGGCGGCATATAAGAATTCCAAAAATAAATAAATAAATAAATATTTGAATCCCAGCTCTGGTGACAATCAAACTGACAGACTAAACTAAGGCAGGGAGGCCAAGACATTCATTCAATGACCTGTCGAGGGCTACAGTGGGGTGACATCCCAAACCTGGTTAGCAATAACCTTGGTTAGTTTTCTTCTGTGACTTACCTTGTCAGGTTAATCAAAAAACTTGATTTACTGAGGCTTCTGTGTGTTGGGCCACTGCCCTCAATTAAATCAAATACACCCTGATGGAATCACGAAACCAGGAGTCGATAGAACTAAAGTGAGCAGTTAGGTCCCATACAGGTAGTCCTCGACGTACGACCACAATTTTCTGATGGTAAGCGAGACAATTGAAAAGGGAGGTTCACCCCCATTTTATCTTGCCACCGTTGTTGAGTGAATCGCCGCAGTAGATGCATTAGTCACATGGTCGTTAAGTGGATCTGGCTTTCACAGAAGGTCAGAAGGTCACAAAAGAGGATCCCATGAGCCCAGCACACCACAACACCACAACCATCATAAATATGAGTCAGTTGCCAAGCGGCTAGCTACACTTTAATCACGTTATTATTGGGGACGTAAGTGGAGCGGTGCGGTGCGGTGGCCTAGACTTGGAGCTCTCGCCTCACAATCGGGAGGGTGTGAGTTCGATCCTAGGTAGAGGCAGATATTTCTCTCTCAGGGCACAATGAGAATGTAGCTGCCGAACAAAACTCCGCATTGGCAACAGGAAGGGCATCCGGCCAGTAAAAAACACTCTGCTAGCTCCATTCAGTTGCCCAGACTCCACCCAAGGGATTTTGGAGTCGTTAAGAGAGAATGATTATTATGGGGACATAAGTGTGAAGACAGTTGTCTTTTTTTTCCAGCGCTGTTGCAACTTGAAACAGTCACTAACCAGAATGGTCATAAATCAAGGATGACCAGTATTTGGCTATTCTGTATTTTTCAAATACAGGTAGTCCTCGACTTACGACCACAATTGAGGCCAAAATTTCTGTTGCTAAGCGAGACATGTGTGAAGGGAGTTTTGCCCTGTTTTATGACCTTTTATCACCTCGGTTGTTAAGTGAATCGCAGCAGTTGATAAAGTCAGTCACCCAGTTGTTAAGCGAATCCCGGCTTCTCCATTGACTTGGCTTGCGAGAAGGTCGCAAAAGGGGGGGATCACGTGATCCCGGGACACTGTGACCGTCATAAATACGAACCAGTTGCCAAGCAGCTGAATTTTGATCATGTGAATGATCTGGGAATGCTGCAAATAATGTAACTCTGAAAAACGGTCATAACTCACATTTTTTTCAGTGCCGTTGTAACTTTGAACAGTCACTAAATGAACTGTTGGAAGGGGGTTGTTCTTCTCCCTTTTCATCTGTGGAAGATGAAAATGGAGGCATTTCTAATTAGCCCCTATTTCAGGGGTCTCCAAACATGGGGGCTTGAAGACGTGTGGACTTCAACTCCCAGAATTCCCCAGCCAACTCCAAGCCAATCCCCCAATTCCACGCCGATCTTTGGATGCTTCATTTAAGGCCATGTTCCTCAAACGCGGCCCCTTTAAGACGTGTGGACTTCAACTCCCAGAATTCCCCAGCCAGCATGGCTGGCTGGGGAATTCTGGGAGTTGAAGTCCACAAGTCCACAACATTTCTGGACCGTTTTCGAGATTTTCGGAAACGAGATTAGGAATGCGCAAGAGAAACAAGCCACGCCTGAAATCCAACACAAACATTTCATTCCCGAACATCCAAATTTTCAAAAAAAACCCGGCTGTTGCGGAAGTGTATTGCAGGTAGTCCTCGACTTATGACCACAACAGCGACCGAAACATTCATCATTAAGCATTGTTAAGTGAGGCATCAGGTGAGTGTGGGTCACAACAAATGCGTTGAATGAATGCAAGAACCATGGTGGCGCAGTGGTTAGAATGCAGTATTGCAGGCAAACTCTGCCCAGGAGTTCGATCCTGAGCGACTCAAGGTTGAGTCAGCCTTCCTGAGTCAGCCTTCCATTCTTCCGAGGTCGGTAAAATGAGGACCCAGATTGTTGGGGGCAAGATGCTGACTCTGTAAACTGCTTAGAGAGGGCTGTACAGCGGTATATAATAGCACTTTGACTTGTATACCGCGTCATAGTGCTTTACAGTCTTAAGTGCTATTACTATTCTATCTTATTCTATCCGCTCACTGCCGACAGCAAGCAGTTCGATCCTGACCAGCTCAAGGTTGACTCAACCTTCCATCCTTCCGAGGTTGATAAAACGAGGACCCAGATTGTTGGGGGCAAGATGCGGACTCTGTAAACTGCTTAGAGAGGGCTGTACAGCGGTATATAAGTCTTAAGTGCTATTGCTATTCTATCTTATCCTATCCGCTCACTGCCGACAGCAAGCAGCTCGATCCTGACCAGCTCAAGGTTGACTCAACCTTCCATCCTTCCGAGGTCGGTAAAACAAGGACCCAGATTGTTGGGGGCAAGATGCTGACTCTGTAAACTGCTTAGAGAGGGCTGTAAAGTGGTATATAAGTCTTAAGTGCTATTGCTATTCTATCTTATCCTATCCGCTCACTGCCGACTGCAAGCAGTTCGATCCTGACCGGTTCAAGGTTGACTCAGCCTTCCATCCTTCCGAGGTCAGTAAAATGAGGACCCAGATTGTTGGGGGCAAGATGCTGACTCTCTGCTTAGAGAAGGATGTACAGCGGTATACAAGTCTAAGTGCTATTGCTATTCTATCTTATCCTATCTGCTCACTGCCGACTGCAAGCAGTTCGATCCTGACCGGCTCAAGGTTGACACAGCCTTCCGTTCTTCCGAGGTTGGTGAAATGAGGACCCAGATTGTTGGAGGCAAGATGTTGACTTCATAAACAGCTTAGAGAGGGCTGTAAAGCACTGTAAAGCAGTTTAATTAGTCTAAGTGCTATTGCTATTCTATCCTATCCACTCACTGCCGACTGCCAGCAGTTCGATCCTGACCGACTCAAGGTTGACTCAGCCTTCCATCCTTCCGAGGTCGGTAAAATGAGGACTCAGGTTTGTTGGGGGCAACAGGCCGACTCCGTAAACCGATTTAGAGAGGGCTGTAAAGCACTATGAAGCGGTATATAAGTCTACTGCCAAGTGCCCGAATCACGATCACGTGACTGCAAGGCCGCTACAACGGTCGTAAAATGCACTATTTTCAGCGCCATCCTAGCTTTTGCCAAACAAACGGTTGTAAGGTTAGCACTACCTGTATTTTCATTCTGAAAAGCTCCAACGCAGTCCGTTTGCGGTTCGCACGCGCGGTGATGGAAAGATTTCACATGCCGGTAATGGGTTTCACTTACTTACCTTTGCTACCGGTTCGGAGATGTGCGTGCACATCTTCTGCACATGTGCAGAAGATGCACATTTTCTGCGCATGTGCATGTCCTTGATGACGTCTAGGTGGGCGGACGGAGCCTCCCGCTGCCGGTTCGCCCGAACCAAGGTGAACCGGTAGCAACCCAGCACCGTTACACGCCTCTCCATTCGGAACAAAAACCGGGTGCCGATTCAGAAACTTAAGACGAACTTAAGAGGCTTGGAAAATTTACAGACCGATTTGCGACGCCTTAAATGAGGAATTAAAACTAAAACAAAATCCCCCCAAATTTCTGTCCCCCCTCCCCCTTTTTTTTTGAATCTCAATCATCTCGCATTTGATCTTTTCTTTTCCTACGAGATGTTTTTCTTTAATATAATTTTTATTTTCTTTTTTCTTTTTTAAGTCATTCCCCCAACCTTCCCACCCCCTCACTTTAAATACACAACAGAAAGACAATTCCCCCCCCCCCAAAGTCTGGGGTGTGGCGTTGTGGGGGTGAAGGAGAGTTGAGAACGGAGGGGGGTGTGGGGTGTTGACGGATCGGCTGTTCTTCCGTTCAGCTTTCCTTAACTTCCCCCCCCCCTCCTGTCGTTTGTTTGGTATCTGTGTAAGGGCGGTGGGTTTTAATTTTTTGGGGTCTCCTTCTTTAACCCACAAGTTTCCATCTTCTTCCAGTTCTTAAAATTCACGTCCATCTTTGTCCGCTGGAAGGGAATAGAAAATACGCCGTGGGAGGGAATCAAAAGATCGCCCCCTTCCAAAATAAGTGTTACAAAGGCAGGAAAGAAACATTTTGGGTGTTTTTGTTTTTACTCCTTCATCTTATGTCTTTTTAAAAAAAAAACAAAAAAAAAGTTATTTCCAGTTTGCTTTTTATGACTTTTTTTCTTTTGTTGGTGGGTGTTCTCTCTCTCTCTCTCTCTCTCTCTCTTTTTTTTTTTTTTTTTTTTTGGTTATTGTATAGAAGTTTTTTTTTAAGAGCTTTGGATTCCTAAAGAGGGTTTTTTTGTGTATTTTTTTTTTCATTTTTTGCAAGCTTTGTCAGCACACGGCACCCAGGAACGGTGTCTGCGTGTTTTGACGAGAGTCATTCGTTCAGTGAGTTCTTTCTCTCTCTCTCTCTCATTTTTTTTTTAAATTTTTATTTTCTTTTAAAGCCATCGGAGTTAGGTTTTGTGTCGTTTCCCCGCGCCGAGACAGAACTCAAGTCTATCAGGAGGAAAAAGACAGTTGAGGTTGTTGGGTTTTATTTGGTTCCCCAGGGCAGGAAAAGACCCAGCTAGGAGGGTGGGGAAAAAAGGAAGAGGAGAGAGATGAAAGGAAAATAAAATAAAATTACGGGAAAGATTAAAACTCTTGCCCTGTTTGGTTACTGATCAAATCCATCAACAGTTCAGGAATTTGTCCATCCGTCGACAACAGTTCTTAATATACAAAAATGGTCAGCACATGCTTTTTTTCCGAGGGTTGGTGTCGGGAGACTGAATTTCTCGCTTGTGATCCTTCCCCCGTCTTAAATTTCATCTCCTCGAGTTTTTTATTTTATTTATTTTTTTCTTGTCCATTCTTTCTTTGCTTTCGTTTTTGGCCTCCTTTTTTTTTTTTTTTTTAGTCGGTAACACAGTAAAAAGAGCGGAAGGGTTAAGTGTTAAGAGGAGGAGTTTTTATGGGAAGGGGAGGGAATGTATAGGTGTGTAAGTGTGTGTGTGAGTGTGTGTGTGTGTGAGAGAGAGGAGACTTTTGAGTGTAGGATGGACGTCAAGATTGGCCAGCAAGTGTCTTCAACGGGTGGGTGGAAGAGATCAGATAGATGGTAGCGCAGGTGGGTCGAGGGAGCATTTTGGGCCACCTGCGGTATGGGGAAACGGGAGTTATGGAACACCAATGTGAAGAGGGGTGACATAGTGTTGATATTATAAAAGCGGGGAGGGCGAGCATCATCAGAAGACGTTAAAATTTAGGAGGCATCTTCTTGAGATGTTTGTGGCAGGTGGGAATGTGGCTGAAGACGTACGTAGAGGGACCCGTCGTTGGCAGCACAGGAGGCGGAAGACTCAGGAATGCAGAAATAGACAGAGAGGGACTCTGGAGGAGGTCATGAGCTGCCAATCTCATTGGATCTGGCCACAGGATCTCGTGATCTGGGAGAGGGAGGGGCGGGGAAAGGTAGGGAATTAGCATCAGCGGGTCCTTAGGGAGATGCCTGACTGGGAGGAAGGAGAGAGCGGTTCGGTGTGAAGAAAAGCTAGTAGGAGAACATCTGCAACAGCCAGTGTTGAGTGGGGTATCCTCTAGAGAAGAGAAAGCTTAGTAAGGACCAAGGCGTCCTCAAGGGATGGGCTATGTTTGGCTCAACCTCTGGTCATCCTGTGGAAGCAGAGTGACATTTGGAATAAAAATCGGGGTGGGGACTCGGGCCCTTGAAGTCCGCCTGGGGAGGGGACACGCGGGAACCCCTTCTCGAGAGAGCTTCCTGGCTGGCAGTGAGAAATGGGGCCACGTGGGTCTGAAATGGCCCTTGAAGAAGGACGGTTGGGTGGAAGCAGAGGGGTGGTCCTCGCGGGCGTCCACCCACCCAAAGGTCCGTTCGCTAGTCAATCTGTCTCCATTGCTGGCAGTACAGCATCCATCTCTATAAAGCTAGTAGTGTCGTAGAGGTAGCGTTACTTTTTGGATTGGAGTCCGAGTGAGGTAATTTGGATTCCTCTTTGGCAAACACCGATGCGGTTGCTGTGGTGGAGCTGGCCTTGCGCCGGTGAGCGCTGGAGCGCAGGTGGGCTCCCAGCGCCTCCCGGCCACTCACAAGCACCTCGCAGGCCAGGCAGTGGTAGGTGCACACGGGCACGCGCAGTGGCGGCGGCGGTGCCTGGCGCCCGAAGTAGCAGAGCGCGGCTTGATGGGCGGCGGCCGCCCCCTCGCTCTCGAAAGCGGCCTTGCACTGGCGGCAAAGGTACTGGTGGGTCACGTCGACTGTAGAGATGCCGGGGGCCTCGGACACCTCGACGGGGGGCTCAGGTGTGGGTGTCGGGAGCAAGGGGCTGGGCAGCAGCCCCATAAGTGTCTGAGGTATGACCGGGTTCATGGGGAACAGCCCCTTCTTCATGCCGTAGAGCTGCTGAAAATACGCCCCGGGCAGTTGCGCTCCGAAAAGAGAGGGGGCGGCGGCGGCTGCAGTAGCCGCCGCTGGCAACGGGAAGGGCAGGAACTGGCCTCCCAGCAGGGCCGGCACCGCAGCCTTCAACGTCTTGAGGTTCTTCAGTGTGGCAGTGGAGGACAAGGAGGGTTCCTGGGCTGGATTTGAAGTCGGTTCGGCCTGACTGTCACTGGGAGTGGTCTCGGGAGCAGGAACAGGAGCAGGCTCAGTTAAGGGGCCGACCTGGCCAGATTCCGGTGGCAGATGCTGAGGTAAGGAGAGGCCTGGCTGGGACGTGGCCAAAGGGGAGCTCAGGATCCCCGCAGAGGAAGCAGGCGTGCCTGTTCGGGTGGGAGGGAAAAAAAGAGATGAATCGAGGGGGGGCTTCTGTCTCTCTTTGGGAAAGTGTGTCCTTTCCAAACACCTCCACCCTTTTTCCCCCCGCCCCGGTTGAAATTGCAGAACCATCTTCCTGCCTTTGCGAGTTGACCCATTCCCCTCCTCCAACCTCACCACCGTCTGCTCCCTGAAGCGGGAGGTCACCTGCAGCCCTCTGATGCAAAAATGGAGAGAATTGTAAAATTCCTCGGCTCTCTGCATATCCCGCCCCCCCACCTCACAAAAAAAAAAGAGGGAAGAGGTAAAGGAAGGGAGGTATGAAAATGAGGATTGGTGAACCATGGAAGGAAACCAGGAAAATAAAAATGCGGTCGGCCAACCGTCCAGGTCAAACGTGGATCAGAATGGATTTGGGAAATGTCGGAGGACACTGTAGAATATCAGAGGTGTTCCTGGAAAGATCAGAACGGGGCGTTCCTACAGCAGGGAGGACGTCATACCGTAAGCGTACAGTACAATACGTTGCAGAGTACAGTACGTTGCAGAGCACAGTACGTTGCAGAGCACAGTACGTTGCAGAGCACAGTACATTGTACAGTACAGTACAGTATGTTGTACAGTACGTTGTACAGTAAAACCCATCGTGCAACTTGGCCCCAAGGCTCCCCAACTATCCATGGACGCCCACTATCCTACAATCCCACTCACCTGGCACAAAAGGGGGCTTGGTCCCAAGAGAAGATGGCATGGCTGTAGGAGTTACCGGCACGCCCAGCCTGGTTGGGGAGGGTGCTCCTTTGTCCGACACCAGCTCGTAGCGCTTGCTCTCGCTCTTGAGCTGGGATCTGATGGCCTCCTTTAGCCGAGCTAGGTGGCCGCGAGAAAAGAGGTGCCCACGACAAGAGACGTAGAAATCGTACTTGACTTCGCAGTAGCGGCATTCCGATTGAGCCCGAGCAGCGGAGGGGGCCTCATCGCCGCCACTGGTCCCGCCGGAGGCAGCCTTGGCCTTTTTCTCTTTCGCCCGCGCGTTCTGAAACCACACCTGAATCACCCGCTTGGGGAGTCCGATCTCCTCCCCCAGCACCTCGCACTCCTGCATGGTCGGAGTACGGTAGACCTCGTAACACGCCTTCATGATCTTCAGCTGGACGCTGGACATCTGGGTACGATAGCGTCTCTGCCCCAGGGAATCGTGATACTCTCCAGAACCTCCATCCATCATTCGATTCCCTTGGCTGCCGGAGAAGTCCAGGTCAGCCGAGGAGGAAGAGGAGGAAGAATCGCTCAGCTCTCCTCCAGACAAGCTTCGGTCTTCGTGCTCCTTGGATAATTCTTCTTCGGCCATTTCTTCCTGGATCTGTGATTCCATGACAATGTCTGGCTTAGTTAGAAGGGGCTGGAGGTTAATCACAGAGAGGTTGGGTGTGAAGGACCCACCATAATGAACAGGGGTGTCCCGTGGTGCAGGGTTGAACTTTGGGAAAGTGTTAAGTTGTGCTGGTGGGAGCTTGCTGGTTGGGGTGGCGGCACTGGTATTACACCGAAACTGGCCCTTTCGCTCACGGGCTCTTGTGTTCTGGAACCACACCTGAACGACTCTCTTTTTCAGCCCAACTTCTTCAGAGATGCAGTCGAGCATTTTCCGGGTGGGGTTCGAATCTTGCATGTACCAGCGGTAGAGAATCTCCAGTTGCTCGGGCAAAATGGTGGTACGCAGACGCTTGTCCCTGGGGGGTTCGTTATCTCCCCCGGCAACGCTGGCCGTTTCACTTCCGGTGGGAGACAAGGTCCCATCTTCGTGTTTTCGCTTCTGTGCACGGGAAGGATCTGGTTGGACCAGGCGGTCGCCAAATGCTAAGGGAGTCATGTCGAGGGGAGGTTGAGGACCCGTCGAAACCAAGGGAGGGCCAGCTGCCGGGAGGTGACTAATGCGGTGGATAGTCAGGAGGTCGCTGCTTGAGAATACCGTGGTGCACTGATCACAGGCATGGTTCTTGGAGATGTCTGGGGGTACAGAAGGGGCGGGCTGCTCTTCTTCCACGGGTTTGTCTCCAGCACCGTCTGTCTTCATATCCACACCAGGTCCCAAGATTTCTCGTTTCTCGTCCCCTTCCTCTTCCTCCTCCTGCTCCTCTTCCTCAGGACCTTCGTTCTCTTCCTCATCTCCTTCCGCCTCGTCCAGCTGATCATTGTAACACTTCTTCAGGTGGCGCACCAGCTCGAAGATGCAGCGGAAGGCTGTCCGACATTTTTTACACGACGGCTGCGCGGCGGCATTTCCGCAATTACCCATGCTCGCTTCGTTCCCGCCACTCTTGCGGGCTTTCTGACGCGCGTTTTGGAACCAGACCACGATGACCCGATTGGGCAAGCCCAAAAGGGCAGACAGACGCTCCACCTCGCCATCTTTGGGATAAGCGCTCGACTCAAAGAAGGACTGCAGAGCCTGAGACTGGAACTCGGTGAATTTGGTACGAGAGAAACGCCGGGTTGACGGGAAGCCCCCGCGGGCAAGGTCCAGGACTCCTGACGATGCGCTCTTGCCTTCCTCTTCCTCCCCTCGAAACCAGAGAGACTTCAGGCATTCAGGAGGTACACAGGGAGTCTCATTTTCTGGTGGGGGCACGACCACCGGCATGGGTTGCATCAAAAACGGAGGACAGAGAGAGGGAATCTCCAGCGGTATAGACGATTGCGTCACAGTGACGGTGGTATTCTCCATGACGGCGGTGGTGACTGTTGAAACTGCTGCTGGTGCAGTAGTGGTGACCGCAGTTGTCTCAATTGGGAGTACGGACGGAGGGGGAGGATACATACTGTCATAACTTTTCCGGAACTGCGCGGCGTAGCGATTGAGCGCCTCGAAGGGCAGGAACCGCCGGTGAATGTGCTCCTCGTGGGTTTTCAAAATGAGCATGTTGGAGAACTGTTTCCCGCAAGTGCCGCATTGCAGCTTGCCCACAGGGGGACGCAGGGGCACGGTAGCGGGCACGGTGGCCGCTTGTTTGCCCTCGTTGTACTGGATCACTAACTCGAAGCCGAAATTCTCCAGGAGGGCTTTGGCTGCTGTGCGAGAAACCTCATTCCCGGCTTGACTTCCATCTACTTCTTCCCCTTCGGTCTCTTCAGCTGCCTCTGCCTTGGAGCTACTCGCGGCGACCGTGGGGGCCGGTTCTTCTTTGGGGGGCAGGGGTGGAAGCAGGACAGGCGATGGGGTGGGGAGGGTCAGGGTTGGCGTGGCTAAAGCCAACTTGGGGGCCACCTTCAGATCATGTAAATAAAACGGGAGCAGCAGCTGCTGCTGCTGCTGCTGTAGTTTAAGAAGGGATTCCGGCACCAGAGGAAAGGGGGGCAGCAGTGGCGGGGTGAAAAGGGGCGTAGGGAAGCGGGGCAGTTCTGCCGCGGGTGGAGTGAGAAATGGGAGGGCGGGCACCTGGACACAGCTGGGGACCTCGGTTTCCAGAGGGGTCTCGTTGGAGGGCTCCAGTTCGGCAGGGGACACGTCCGCCTTGCCCGCGGCTTCCATCTTGGCCACACGGGAGCGAGTCTGGTGCAACACGGAGCGCATGTGGATCTCCAAGGTGGAGCTCTGGTTATAAGAGACCCGGCAGGTGGTACACTTGTAAGGTTTGTCCGAAGAGGGCTGGAGAGCCCCGGGCGTGCCGGGTTCCCCTCGAGAGGACACGGACGGGTCCGCCGAGGCCTTTTTCATCTTGTGGAGGTGCGACACCGAATTGTAATGCACCAGCAGGATGTTCTTCTGGGTGAAGGACTCTTTGCAAACGGTGCACTTATAGGGGCGGGCGGGATCCAAGAATTTGTCCAAGGCGAAATTGGTTGCCTTGCGGTAGGACAGCGGGTGCCGGGAATCCGGATTAAGCAGGACGGGCGGAGAGGACTCGGGGGGTTCCACGAGGACAGGTGCTGGTGGCTGCTGCTCTTCAGGGGTGAGGTTCGGATGCAAAGGTTCGTCCTCTTCCGGCTCTTGAGGAGTGACGGCAGGAGGGGGACGAGGAGGAGGGGGAGGGGGTGGAGAGGCAGGAAGTGGCTTTTCCGGCTGCTCCTTTGGAGGTGGGGAGGCGGCGACAGAAGGTGGGGGCGTTTCAGGGGAAAGTACTGGTGGTGGGGAGGCTTTCTCCTCTATGGCTGGTGCTGTTGAAAAGAGAAGGAAGAGAGGAAAGAGGGTTAGGGTTAGGGTTAGTCTTGGCTAGTGGTGTCTCGGCTGGTGGTGAAGACAGCAGGCTAGAAACCAGGAAACTGGGAGTTCTGGTTCCGCCTGAGGAATGAAAGTTAGCTGGGTGACTAGTCCCGCCTCAGGCATAAAAGTGGCTGGGTGACTTTGGGTGGGCCAATCGCCAGGTGACTGGGAGTTCTAGTTCCATCTTAGGCATGAGAGCCAGCTGGTTGACTTTGGGCCAATCACCAGGAGACTGGGAGTTCTAGTTCAGTCTGAGGCATGAAAGCCAGCTGGGTGACTTTGGGCCAATCAGCAAGGGACATTGAGTTCTAGTCCCGCCTCAGGCATAAAAGTGGCTGAGTGACTTTGGGTGGGCCAATCACCAGGTGACTGTGAGTTCCAGTTCCATCTGAGGCATAAAAGCCAGTTGGGTGACTTTGGGCCAATCAGGAAGGGACATTGAGTTCTAGTTCTATCTGAGGCATGAAAGCCAGTTGGGTGACTTTGGGCCAATCAGGAAGGGACATTGAGTTCTAGTCCCGCCTCAGGCATAAAAGTGGCTGAGTGACTTTGGGTGGGCCAATCACCAGGTGACTGGGAGTGCTAGTTCCGTCTGAGGTATGAAAGCCAGCTGGGTGACTTGGGGCCAATCAGCAAGGGATACTGAGTTCTAGTCCCGCCTCAGGCATAAAAGTGGCTAGGTGACTTTGGGCCAATCACCAGGAGACTGGGAGTTCTAGTTCCATCTGAGGCATGAAAGCCAGCTGGGTGTCCTTGGGTCAGTTACTCTCTCTCAGCCCGGCCCACCTCGCAAGATTGTTGTGGGGGGGGGGAAGAGGAAGAAGAAATATTAGGTATGTTTGCCACATTAAGTTTAAAAACAATAATAAAGAGGGGATATAAATAAATCCCCTTCCCCCAAACACAGCAGTAGGCAGAAGTCATACTCCCCCCCAACCCCCAACAAAGGCCAGAGCCAAGATAAAAGAAATGCATTTATATTAATTAATTGCTTTTAAAGGTGACAGTTCTGATTTTGGTGACCGTCTGGGACTGATCCCTGCAGTTTTCTTGGCAAGATTTCCCACTCACCCACCCCAGAAATGATTTGCCATTGCCTGCTTCCTAGGGCTGGGGGAGACTGACTGGCCGGAGACCACCCAGCTGGTTGATTTTTGTGCATAAGGCGAGACTAGAATTCACAACCACCTGATTTCTAGCCAATTGGTGGTCCTTAAGACGAGGACCGCCTGTAAAATAGAATAAAATAAGTTGAAAAAAGGGAAAAGAAGAGAAGAGGTTGAAGAAACTAGAATAGAATAGAATAGAATAGAATAGAATAGAATAGAATAGAATAGAATAGAATAGAATAGAATAGAATAGAATAGAATAAGTTGAAGAAAATAAAATAATAGAATAGAATAGAATAAATAGAATAGAAAATATGGAATGGAATGGAATGGAATAGAATAAGTTGAAGAAAATAGAATAGAATAAGTTGAAGAAAATAGAATAGAATAAGTTGAAGAAAATAGAATAGAATAAGTTGAAGAAAATAGAATAGAATAAGTAGAATAGAATAGAATAGAATAGAATAGAATAGAATAGAATAGAATAGAATAGAATAGAATAGAATAGAATAGAATAGAATAGAACAGACAAGGAAGAAAATAGAATAGAATAAGTTAAAGAAAATAGAATAGAATAAGTTGAAGAATAGAATAGAATAGAATAGAATAGAATAGAATAGAATAGAATAGAATAGAATAGAATAGAATAGAACAGGACAAGGAAGAAAATAGAATAGAACAGAAGTTGAAGTTGAAGAAAATAGAATAGAATAAGGAAGAAAATAGAATAGAATAAGGAAGAAAATAGAATAGAATAGAATAAGTTAAAGAATAGAATAGAATATGAATATAATAAGTTGAAGAAAATAGAATAAATTGAAGAAAATAGAATAGAATAAAGCTAAAGAAAATAATAGAATAGAAGAATAGAATAGAATGTTAAAGAAAATAATAGAATAGAAGAATAGAATAAGTTGAAGAAAATAGAATAGAATAAGTTGAAGAAAATAAAATAATAGAATAAGTTGAAGAAAATAAAAGAATAGAATAGAATAGAAAGTATGGAATGGAATGGAATGGAATAGAAGTTGAAGAAACTAGAATAGAATAGAATAGAATAGAATAGAATAGAATAGAATAGAATAGAATAGAATAGAATAAGTTGAAGAAAATAATAGAATAGAATAGAATAGAATAAATAGAATAGAAAATATGGAATGGAATGGAATGGAATGGAATAGAATAGAATAAGTTGAATAATAGAATAGAATAGAACAGAACAGACAAGGAAGAAAATAGAATAGAATAAGTAGAATAGAATAGAATAGAATAGAATAGAATAGAATAGAATAGAATAGAATAGAATAGAATAGAATAGAATAGAATAGAATAAGTTGAAGAAAATAATAGAATAGAATAAGTTGAAGAAAATAATAGAATAGAATAGAATAGAATAGAATAGAATAAATAGAATAGAAAATATGGAATGGAATGGAATGGAATAGAATAAGTTGAAGAATAGAATAGAATAGAACAGAACAGACAAGGAAGAAAATAGAATAGAATAAGTAGAATAGAATAGAATAGAATAGAATAGAATAGAATAGAATAGAATAGAACAGAACAGACAAGGAAGAAAATAGAATAGAATAAGTAGAATAGAATAGAATAGAATAGAATAGAATAGAATAGAATAGAATAGAATAGAATAGAATAGAATAGAATAGAATAGAATAAGTTGAAGAAAATAATAGAATAGAATAAGTTGAAGAAAATAATAGAATAGAATAGAATAGAATAGAATAAATAGAATAGAAAATATGGAATGGAATGGAATGGAATGGAATGGAATGGAATAGAATAAGTTGAAGAATAGAATAGAATAGAACAGAACAGACAAGGAAGAAAATAGAATAGAATAAGTAGAATAGAATAGAATAGAATAGAATAGAATAGAATAGAATAGAATAGAATAGAATAGAATAGAACAGACAAGGAAGAAAATAGAATAGAATAAGTTGAAGAATAGAATAGAACAGAACAGAACAGAACAGAACAGAACAGAACAGGACAAGGAAGAAAATAGAATAGAACAGAAGTTGAAGTTGAAGAAAATAGAATAGAATAAGGAAGAAAATAGAATAGAATAAGGAAGAAAATAGAATAGAATAAGTTAAAGAAAATAATAGAATAGAGGAATAGAACAGAACGGAAGAGAATACAACAGAATAGAAAATATGGAATGGAATGGAATGGAGCAAGAAATCATTTACCAATAAAGGGGCTTGGGGCATCCGGTCTGGCCGCTTGCTCTAGGCCGAGAGTGCCACCTGGTTTGGGTGGGTCAGGAGGAAGAGGGACCCCGGAAACAACCTTGGTGGCGAAAGTCATTTCAACCGTAGTGGCCTGAAGCAGAAACAGACAAAACATAATTAAAAGGGCCCCCCACCCAGTAAAATGTTCCCCATCAAGGCTTAACCCCAAATTCCCTTAGACCCCGTAAGACAGGCACCCATTCAACAGGTTGAGCTTCTCCCCCCAGGGTCAGCGGGCAGAGAAATTTCCCCGATGGATTGAAAGGGGGGGGAAGCGGTTAAGGAGCCCTCCCCTCCCGGGGAGTGCCCCGTAGCCCTTGCACCCACCACCAGTAGCAGCTTCTCCACGCATTCGGGCACCACGTTGTGAACGTGGCTGAGATGGAAGTGGAGGTTGGCCCGGCCGACCAGCTGCTCCTGGCACAGCGGGCAGTGGAACTTGGGCTGCACGGCATGCTGGGAGATGGTGTGCGCCCGCACAGCATCGGCCGATTGGTCGACGTAGTTGCAGTAGGGACAGCAGAAGACCTGGGGATGGCAGGAGGAAATAGCGGAAGGATTAAACAGGGAAATGGGAAGGCATTAAAAGTGAGAGAGACAAAACCCCAGAATGGGTTCAAACATATAAGGACACCCCTCCAAAAAAGGAAGAATGGACTTTGATTGGCACACCTCTTTCCCAAGATGCATCTGCGGCAGGGGCAAAAAAGTCAAGATGGTGGCGGCAACCCGGTCTGTTGTACGCGCGCCAGGCATGCAACTCGAACGGGCTGCGACAATCACCGTGTGGCGGGGCCTCCAAACTTGGCGACGTTAAGACTTGTGCACTTCAACTCCCAGAATTCCCCAGCCAGGAAGGGAGGGAGGAAGGAAAAGAAAGAAAAGGAAGGAAGGAAGAAAAAAGAGGACAAAAGAGGAAGGAGAGAAATATAGAAGAGGAAGGAAGGAAGGAAAAGATAGAAGAGGAAGGAAGGAGGGAAGGAAGGAGAGAAAAATAGGAAGGAAGGAAGGAAAAGATAGAAGAGGAAGGAAGGAAGAAAAAAGAGAATAAAAGAGGAAGGAGAGAGATAGAGGAAGAAGGAAGAAAGGAAGGAAAAGATAGAAGAGGAAGGAAGGAAGGAAAGAAGGAAGGAAGGAAAAGACAGAAGAGGAAGGAAGGAGGGAAGGAAGGAAGGAGAGAAAAATAAGGAAGGAAGGAAAGAAGGAAAAGATAGAAGAGGAAGGAAGGAAGAAAAAAGAATAAAAGTGGAAGGAGATCGATATAGAGGAAGAAGGAAGGAAGATAGAAGAGGAAGGAGGGAGGGAGGGAGGGAAGGAATGAGAAAAGATAGAAGAGGAAGGAAGGAAGGAAGGAAGGAAGGAAAAGATAGAAGAGGAAGGAAGGAAGAAAAAAGAATAAAAGAGGAAGGAGAGAGATATAGAGGAAGAAGGAAGGAAGGAAGGAAAAGATAGAAGAGGAAGGAAGGAGGGAGGGAAGGAAGGAATGAGAACAGATAGAAGAGGAAGGAAGGAAGGAAGGAAAAGACAGAAGAGGAAGGAAGGAGGGAAGGAAGGAGAGAAAAATAGGAAGGAAGGAAGGAAGGAAGGAAAGAAGGAAAAAATAGAAGAGGAAGGAAGGAAGAAAAAAGAATAAAAAAGGAGAGAGATACAGAGGAAGAAGGAAGGAAGGAAGGAAGGAAAAGATAAAAGAGGAAGGAAGGAGGGAAGGAAGGAAGGAATGAGAAAAGATAGAAGAGGAAGGAAGGAAGGAAGGAAGGAAGGAAGGAAGGAAAAGACAGAAGAGGAAGGAAGAAATAAGAATAAAAGAGGAAGGAGAGAAATATAGAAGAGGAAGGAAGGAAAAGAGAAGGAAGGATGGAGGGAGGGAGGAAGAAGAAAAGATAGAAGAGGGAGGGAGGACAATATAGAACAGGAAGGAAGGAAAGAAAAGAGGATAAAAGTGGAAGAAAGGAGAGAAAAGAATATAGAAGAGAAAGGAAGGAAGGAAAAGAGGAGGGAAGAAGAAGGAAGGAGAGAAAAGATCGAAGAGGAAGGAAGGAAGGAAAAAATAGAAGAAGAAGGAAGGAAGGAGAGAAAAGAAGATAGAAGAGAAAGGAAAGAGGGAGGGAAGGAAGGAAGGAATGCTGGGTTATTCTTAATCCACCACCCAAGAAGCAGGGTTAAATTGGTCTTTTTGCCAAATTCGGAAATCCAATTACAGTTATCCCAAACCCTTCGAGACAACAGTCTGCTTTCTTTCTTTCTTTCTTTCTTTCTTTCTTTCTTTCTTTCTTTCTTTCTTTCTTTCTTTCTTTCTTTCTTTCTTTCTTTCTTTTAAAAAAAAATTCTTAAAACCAGCGACCGAGAGACGCTTTTGAATCTGAACAAAAGCAGACAGCAAGGGGTGGGGGTGGGGTTTCCAGCTCCCCACCTCAGCGTGCTTTGTTTAACAAACCGTGGAAGTCACCCCCACACACACAAAAAAAAGAGCAAACCAGGCCCATCATCCCCAGCCCCTGCATCCTACACACACACACCCCTAAGCCCCAGCCCACCCACCCCGGAGTCTTTTAAGAAGGGCTCCAGAAACGGAGAATTGGAGCGGTTTTTCAAAACCCTTTTTCCGATGGAGCTCCTGCTATTAAGTCGGTATAAAACTCCAATCCGTCATTATCATTTTTTTTAAAAAAAAAAAGGAGGAAAAAAGAGAGAGACAGAGAAAAAACCCGGCTAGGTTGGCAGGCAAAGTGTGTCTGGCGGTGCCGTTATTAACCTCCTCCGTTCACACTTGACTGCACACAATTGTCGTTGCGTGGGTGAATCATCTCTCTTCGCCCACCCACCCGCCCTGCCGCCTCCGCCCGACAACATGCTAATTAATTTTTGAGTTTTAATTCAGAAACATTTGCGCCCCTGCCGAAGACTTGGGAGGGGGGGAACCTGGGCATTTGGGGAAAGGGGGCAGCGGGGTGGTGGTGGTGTTAAGACGAGGCCGGCCTGAAATTTAGGTGGGAGGCAGATGTGGGTGGTGGGGGGTTGAGGGGGCAAAGGCAGGAAGTGGGGCTGAGCTCCTATGCTGTTCAGATGCCACCCCCACCCACCCCCACTTCGCTACAAAAATCTAAACCAAACTGGCCCAACTCACCGTAATGTCCCCTGCGCTGCCGGAAGATGATGCTTCGGCCTCCTCGGAAGCTGTTAGGGAAAAAAAAATCACATTTGGCGAAGGAAGGAAGGAAGGAAGGAAGGAAGGAAGGAAGGAAGGAAGGAAGGAAGGAAGGAAGGAAGGAAGGAAGGAAGGAAGGAGAAAAACAGAGGGAGGGCAGAGGGAAGGAAATATAGAAGAGGCAAGAAGGAAGGAAAAGATAGAAGAGGCAAGAAGGAAGGAAAAGATAGAAGAGGAAGGAGGGAGGGAAGGAAGGAGAGAAAAGAAGGAAGGAAGGAAGGAAGGAAGGAAGGAAGGAAGGAAGGAAGGAAGGAAGGAAGGAAGGAAGGAAGGAAAGAAGGAAGGAGAAAAACAGAGGGAGGGCAGAGGGAAGGAAATATAGAAGAGGCAAGAAGGAAGGAAAAGATAGAAGAGGCAAGAAGGAAGGAAAAGATAGAAGAGGAAGGAGGGAGGGAAGGAAGGAGAGAAAAGAAGGAAGGAAGGAAGGAGAAAAACAGAGGGAGGGCAAAGGGAAGGAAATATAGAAGAGGCAAGAAGGAAGGAAAAGATAGAAGAGGAAGGAGGGAGGGAAGGAAGGAGAGAAAAGAAGGAAGGAAGGGAAGGAAGGAAGGAGAAAAATAGAGGGAGGGCAAAGGGAAGGAAATATAGAAGAGGCAAGAAGGAAGGAAAAGATAGAAGAGGCAAGAAGGAAGGAAAAGATAGAAGAGGAAGGAGGGAGGGAAGGAAGGAGAGAAAAGAAGGAAGGAAGGAAGGAAGGAAGGAAGGAAGGAAGGAAGGAAGGAAGGAAGGAAGGAAGGAAGGAGAAAAACAGAGGGAGGGCAAAGGGAAGGAAATATAGAAGAGGAAAGAAGGAAGGAAAAGATAGAAGAGGAAAGAAGGAAGGAAAAGATAGAAGAGGAAGGAGGGAGGGAAGGAAGGAGAGAAAAAAGGAAGGAAGGAAGGAAGGAAGGAGAAAAATAGAGGGAGGGCAGAGGGAAGGAAATATAGAAGAGGAAAGGAAGGAAGGAAAGATAGAAGAGGAAGGCAGTAAAGGAAGAAGGAAGGAAAGATAGAAGAGGAAGGAAAGAAAGAAGGAAGGAAAGATAGAAGAGGAAGGAAGGTTGGAAGGGAATAGGGAGGAGGTGGAAGAAAGGGAGGGAGGGAGGAGGAAGGAAAAGGGAAGAAATAGAAGGGAATAGGGAGGGAGGGAATGAAGGAAGAAAGGAAGGAAGGAAAAAGGAACAAAGGGAAGAGGGAGAGAGGGAGGGAAGGAAGGAAAGAAGAAAGAAGGGAGGGAGGGAGGAAAAAGGAAGAAAGGCAAGAGGGAGGGAGGGGGGAAAGAAAAGAAAGAAAGAAAGAAAGAAAGAAAGAAAGAAAGAAAGAAAGAAAGAAAGAAAGAAAGAAAGAAAGAAAGCCACTGAGTGCAATTTGCCTGAAGTTGGAACGGTGGGTGCTGGGGAGAGATTGGAACATGTAATTATCTCTCTCTCTCTCTCTCTCTCTCTCTCACACACACACACACACACACACACACACACACACACACACAGAGCTAGTCCTCGACTTACGACCACGATTGAGCCCCCAAATTTCTCTTGGTAAGCGAGACACTTGTCAGGTGAATTTTGCCCCTATTTTGCAGGCTTTCTTGCCGCCGCCGCGAAGCGAACCGCTTGCAGCGGTTAAGTTAGTCGCACGGTCGTTAAGCGAAACCGACTTCCCCGTTGACTTCGCTGGTCAGGAGGTCGCAAACAGGGATCCCTTGACAGCTGCCCCCCCTAGTCGCCAAGCGTCCGAATTTTGATCGTGAGACCAAAGCTGCCAAAACGGCCGTTAAGTGTGAAAAACTGGGCATGAAGTCAGCGTGCTCGCTTTGAACGGTCACTAAACGAACTGTGTGGCAAGTCGAGGATTCGTTGGACCACTGGGCGACTCGTTTCATCAAGGGCGGCGATTCGCTGAACGACTGCGGGGCAAGCAAGGTCGTAAATTGGGGCCAAATGCACAAGTGTTCTCCCTTAGTGACGGAAATTTTGGGCTCCGTTGTGGCCGTTGTAAGTCGAGGACTATTTGCATTGGGCACGTGGCTTGCGTAACCCATGAGGTTTACTCACCAGCTATCCGTGTTTTATTCTGCTTTTCTTTTTCAGGTGTTGAGCTATCCAGAAGAGATTCCTTTCCTGGAAACGGCGAGAACAAGACGGGGAAGAAAAATAAAATTAAAAAAGGAGGCGTTTTCCCAAACAGGAAGTCCTCGCTTTACAATGGTTCATTTAGCGACCCTTCGAACTGACAACGGCACCTGGGGGGAAAACAGGAACTTACGACCAATTTTCACCCTCACGACGGTTGCAGCAATCCCCAAGGTCACGTTGATTTGCATTCGGATGCTTGATAAGTGACTCCCGTTTATGACGGTTGCGGCGTAACAGGTTCGCGCGATCCCCTTTTGCGACCTTCTGACGAGCCAAGCCAAGGGGGAAAAGCCGGATTCACTTAACAACCGGAGTGACTAACAACCACTGCAATGATTCACTTAACAACCGGGGTTCCTAACCACCACTGCAACGATTCACTTAACAACCGGGGTTCCTAACCGCCGCTGCAATGATTCACTTAACAACGGCGTTCCTAACGTCACACGTACAGTGATTCACTGAACAACCGTTACTAAGTTTAAGAACTTGCAGGGACTCCCTTCACAAGTATGGCAAGGACAGTCGTACGATGGGGCCAACCTCACTTAACCGACGTCTCCCTGAGCGACATAAATGCTGGGCTCCGTTGCGGCCGTACGTCAAGGACTGCCTACAGTTGAGTGGTTTTCCAATGGGCTGGAAGTACCGTTTCCCCCAATCTTCCTGGCCAGTTGAGATGGGAGTGGTCACCTGACCTGCGTTTGCGCCCACCGTCCTACGTTGACAAACCGAGTTCCCCTTTATATAAGCTAGGATGTCTCACATCCTGTGTTTTACCCAAGGGCCCGGAAAACCGGAAACTCAAAAGGATGCCAAAAAAAAGAGGAGGAAGAAGAAAGAAAGAAAGAAAAAAAGAGAGAGAGAGGGGAAACAGGAATTCCACCCTCCAGGCTGTGAAAAACCTGAATGACGCACGATCCAAGCCTTTATCCTCGTCAGCGACTAATTAAACTCTCAACCCGAGCGGGATCGTTAATATTGAACGGGGCTGGCCTCCCTGGCCGATAGACACGGCCTCGCTACCATCGGCAACTCAATTAGCGCGGCTCGATAGGCCCGCCGCGAGGCGAAGACCCCCATTTCTCACTGACAAGGGCCGAGAGGGAGCGAGTCCCCCTCGCCCGCACGTACGGCGTGAGAATTCCCGCGTCCCTAAACCCTCCCGGGATCGTCGTCGTCGTCCCCCCATTTCCATCGCGGCTGTAGCCCGGATTGCGCCGCCGTTCTCAGCATCCGTCGCTCCAGCTCTTCTGCGCACAGGTGAAAGGCCTGGCCGGTGGGTCGTGTGCCATCGCCCCGCTTTCAATCATGCATTGCCCACTGGCACCCCTTCCCCTCTCTCTCTATATATATATTTTAAAAATCCCGTCCGGCTGATCCCTATTGACTTCTCGTGCCAGGTAAGGGCGTAAGGTCAGGCGGATTGGCAACGCATAAATCTGGGAAGATGGCCAATTGCCACCGCTCAGCAGTGTGGGATGGGTGGGGGAAGGGAGGTGGGCAGGTGGGTGGGTAGGCAGCCTCAGCTGGGGGAGGGAGAAATATATATATATATATATATATATTTTCCTTCCACACCACCCCCTTCTCCCCCTCCAACTTCTCCCCGGCTGCTGTGGGGTCCGTACGTATCTCGGTCTCATTTCTCGTCTCCTTCATTCTTCCTGCAGGTTGCTAGGCAACCTCCCCCAGTATCTGTCATAATCCATTATGAAGCTGGGTGTGTGTGTGTGTATGTGTGTGTGTGTGCAACGAGAGAAGGAGGAGGAGGCGGCTGGCGGAGGAACGTACCGCGCTCGGCGGGCGCTGCACTCCGACATCCACGGAGCGAGACAAGAAGTAAAACATTCAGCAGGCTTAAGAAATTGCACGGTGTTTGCTACCCCCCCTGGGAGGGGGTGTTTGTCAATTCCCACCCACCCACCCACCCACCCACCCGGGATCGAGAAGGCGTCCCCCTTCTGCAGATCTCTTCATGGTGTGGTTGTGCAGTCCTTTCCTGCTGCCTCCTTAAAACAAAAAAATAATCAACATTTCACATTTCCCCACCACCCCTTGGGACCCAACGCGCCTCGGACGGTCCGCGTCGCCACCCCACCCGCGAGCCGAGCAGCGGTTTACCTGCGGCATTGGCGGGCGCGAAACAGACGTATCTTTCCAGGCCCAACGTGCCTTCGCCGTTCTGGAGCAGCTGGAGGCGCCACTGGCCGTGAGCCTCGCGGTGGTGGGGCGAGCGGAGGTGCTGGATCATGGCCAGGCGGTTGGGCGAGTCGACGTTACACAGGAGGCAGCGGAACTGCGCCGGTTCAGAGGCGGGCAGGGATGCCGAGGCGGTCTCCATCTCCAGAAGCAACTAGGGGTGAAACAAGAAAGTGGTGTGTGTGTGTGTGTTGCAGGTTCGAAGAAGGGGGAAGAGGACACGCCTGTGTCTTCCAGGTCAGCAATCCTAATGGGACCGCCGATGAGTGGTCGTTGGTCCGCTTGTGGGGCTACTAGTCTCTCTTCCCCCATGCCTTTCTCCGTACCCCCTTGGTACTTAAACCTACTTGTAGAGGCCTTCATCTGTACCCTTTTCTAGAATAATAGGGTTGAAAGGCCACTTGGAGGTCTTCTAGTCTGACTCTGTACCCATTCCGGATAAATGGCTGTCCAATCTCTTCTTAAAAACCGCCAGGGATGGAGCACCCACAACTTCTCGAGGCAAGCTGTTCCACGGGTTAATTGTTCTTCGCTGTCAGGGAATTTCTCCTGGATTGTAATCTCTCTTTAACGATCTATTTACCAAAGGACCAAGAAGCGACCGATGGAAACTAATCAAGGGGAGAAGCAACCTGGAACGAAGGGGAAAAAAAACTTCCTAACGGTGAGGACAATTAACCGGCGGAACGACTTGCCACCAGAAGTTGTGGGATCTCCAAAACTGAAAGCTCGGATAGCCTTATCTGGAATGGAATAGGGTCTCCTGCGATGTTCCCTCTAAGCTGCGCGGCTGCACGGCCGCGCGCGTGGTAAGAAAATGCCACACGGCAGTTTCCAACTGCCACGCGGCGTTTTCTAATGTCAGAGGGAACATTGGTCTCCTCCTTGAGCAGGGGGTTGGACTAGAAGACCTCCAAGGTCCCTTCCAACTCTGTTATATAATAATAATAATAACAGAGTTGGAAGGGACCTTGGAGGTCTTCTAGTCCAACCCCCTGCTTAGGCAGGAAACCCTACAAATGGTTATCCAACATCTTCTTAAAAACTTCCAGCGTTGGAGCATTCACAACTTCTGGAGGCAAGTCATTCCGCTGGTTAATTGTCCTCACGGTTAGGACGTTTTTTTCCTTTAGTTCCAGGTTGCTTCTCCCTTGATTAGTTTCCATCAGTTGCTTCTTCTGGTCCTTTGGAAAATAGATCATTAAAGAGAGATACAATCCAGGAGAAATTCCCTGACAGTGAAGAACAATTAACCAGTGGAACAACTTGCCTCAAGAAGTTTTGGGTGCAACTGTTATTCTGTTATCGTCCACCCATTACTTCCTTGTCCTGCCTTCAGGTGCTTTGGAGAATAGGTGGACCCCCTCTTCTTTGGGGCAGCCCCCTCAAATACTGGAATATTGCTATCATGTCACCCCTGGTCCTTCTTTTCATCAAACTAGACCTACCCAGTTCCTGCAACCGTTCTTCATATGTTTTAGCCTCCGGTCCCCTAATCCTCTTTGTTGCTCTTCTCTGCACTCTTTCTGGGGTTCCAGTTCAACCTCATCAACGTCCTTCAGGGACATCTGCTGCACCCCTTTTCAGTTAACACTTGTCCAGGTAGTCCTCGACTTACGACCGTTCGTTTAGTGACGGTTCGATGTTACAACGGCGCTGAAAAAAGGAGCTTTCCCCCCCCCCCCCACACGGACGACTGTTGCCACGTGATCAAAATTCAGAGGCTTGGCCACTGACTCGCATTTATGACGGTCGCGCCGTGTCCCGGGATCACGTTGACACCCCCCCCCCCCTTCGGCGACCTTCCGACAAGCAACGGGGAAGCCGGATTCACTTCACAACGGAGTTACTCATTTAACAACTGCAGTTGTTAACATGGGAAGGAAAATTGGGCAAAGCTCCGCATCGGCCTCGCTTAGCGACATAAATTTGGGGCTCCGTCGTGGCCGTAAGTCGAGGACTCCCTGCCCTGAATCTTATTCTCAGTTCTGCTTTTCGCGGCATCCTCCCCCCCAAAATTTGGTACCTTGTAACCTTGCAACGCTTTCTGGTGGCCGGTGCCGGCGGCGTGAAGCTGCATTTTTTCCTTGCTGTTGGTCTCGAATTCACACAGGTTGCAATGAAGATGTAGGGGCGGTCCCAGGGGCAGCTCCACCCCCAGGTGTGCGGCCAAGCTGCCCCCTTCCCGCAGGTGAGCGGCCAGCTGGTATTTCAAGGCGTGCTTGTCGGTCTTTAGGTGAAGTTGGAAGTTGGCTTTGAGTTGGGTGCCGTAAGCGCAGAGCCGACAACGGTGCAGGTCGCCGGAGATTTCTTTCCATTCCATCTCCGGCAGGGAGCGCGGGGTGGAGGCGTGCCGGAGCAGGCTATCCAGACTGTCGGTGCTGAAGACTTGGCACACCAGACAGCTGAACAATCTCTGGGGGGACAGCAGGTCGGGTCCAGATTGGGCTGGTGGCGAGGACGGGGGAGCAGGTTCAGGAGAGAGAGAGGCGGGGGCTGCGGAGACGAGAAACAAAGCGGGCGCGTGAATTTTGCATTATCTTATAGAGCAGTTGTTTCCCAACTGCGAGAACTTTCAGGAGGGTGGACTTCAACTCCCAGAATTCCCCAGCCAGCACAGCTGGCTGGGGAATTCTGGGAGTTGAAGTCCACCCTCCTGAAAGTTCCCGCGGTTGGGAAACACTGCTATGAAAGAATGAGAATGCAGTACTGCAGACTAACTCTGCCCATTGTCAGCTGTTCGATCCTGACCGGCTCGAGGTCGACTCAGTCCTTCCGAGGTCGGCCACAATGAGGACCCCGATTGTTGGGGGGGGAAATCCCCAACTCTTTTGAGGGTTGTGAAGCGGTATAGGAGTGCTATTGCTAAACGAACTAAAAGAATTGAGGTTGGGTCCACAACTTGGAAAAGAAACATGGATTTTTTTTAAGACACAACGGCGCACAAGACACGATAACCATGGATGTAAGAGAGAGAGAGAGAGACAAAGTCAAGATGCCAGGGGAGATCTTGAAGAAATGGTGGACCATGGATGGATGAAGAACAACAACAACAACAGGACAGGGAACAAAGTCAAGCTTGGGGTCCTTGTAGGCAGGACCTAAAGGTCCACATGGACACCAAGAATGGGGAGTCCTTCTTACCTGCCCCCAAGGTAGCCATCTTCTGCCCCGCCGCGCTGAGATGTTGGAAGCCTCCGTTGAGCAAGAGTTGGGGTTGGTCCATGGGCTTGTCTGCCCGCAGAGGTGGGTTGCTCCCTGCGTGGACCTGATGGGGATGCGAGTGGTGGCCGTGGCTTAGAGCCTGTGCCCCATAGAACGGGAAGAGCTCAGCCTGTGCCTTGCCTCCTGGAGGGGTTTGAGGTTGTCCCAAAAGTCCCGGCAAAGTCAACGGCAGCCCTTGATGGAGCAACAGCATGTTCTGCATGTGCTTCTCGGACGTCATGTGGATCCGTAAGTTACGGGAGATGTTGGTCTCGTAACTGCACACCTTGCATTGCCAGGACGACTTGCCCTTCGACTCCTTCTCCTCGGGGGAGGACGGGGGAGGCGCCACCGGAGGAGCCACCGGCGGGCCGCTGCCTCCCGTAGCTTGGTAGCCCTGTAGGTTGGCCAGGTGTTTATCGGACTGCATGTGGATGCTGAGGTTGCCCTTAGTAGTGGTGGAGTAATTGCAGGCCTCACAGCGGTAGGGTTTGTAACCGCAGTTGTAGCTCTCGCCGCGAGCCAGGCGCGGGTGGGGACCGCCCGTGCTACAGTAGGCGCAGTGGCTGTTGTTCTCCGGGTGTTTCTCCTTCATGTGGACATCCAGGGTCTGCTGGTACTTATAATGCCAGTTGCATTTGGGACATTTGAGCGTCTTGCAGGAGTTGCGCGAGTGCAGCAGCGACATGTGGCCCGACAAAGTCAACCCCGAGTACGCCATCGCCGTAAAATCTTCCCCGAAGCTAAGCGTGGGTCCTCCTCCGCCGTTGTGGCCGTTGCTCCCGAGTCCGTTGTTGACCTCAAACCCGGCCGTCGTCGCTTCGTTGGCCATCCCTACACTGCTCAGGCTTTCCGCCAAGTCGGTGGCGCTGATGTCGCGGGCCGGCCCAACGTACGTCCGGTTGGTCTCATTGGGAACGCTTTCGGCTTTGGGAACGGACTCGGCCCTGCTGATTTCGGCCGCTAAGTCTACACAAGGGACCTCGTGCATCAGTTTTTCCTTCAGGATCTTGTTGGTGGTCCTCTCCTTGTTGATGTCCTCCTGGGGTGGCCCCGTGTAGTCAGAATTTGGGGCCTTGGTCAGTAGTGTCTCTGAGAGAGGGGTGTTAGCAGCCAAGGGTGTGCTTGATGTATCTGGTGAACTTTGGTGTGGAAGCAGTTCCTTCTCTTTCTTGTTTTCATCCACTTGTGCCACCTCTTCCTCCTCCTCCTTCTCCTCTTCCTCCTCCTCCTCCTCCTCCTCCTCTTCTGGTTTCTCCTCCATGGAACCATTTGCCCAGTGCGTGCCGCCGACCCTTGAATCTTTGGTATCTGATGGCTCGCATCGTCTTTCTGGGCTTCTCTTCTCGTTCTCGTTTTTCTCCTCCTCCTCCTCTTCCTCCTCCTCCTCTTCCTCTTTTACATTCACCCATCTGCTACACATTCTGGCATTGAGGTCTGCCTCGGTGGTGGGGTTATTTGGTTCTAGGAAGCCCAGGTCGGTGCCCTGGAACACAGCCGAAGCCCCTCCATCCAAGGCCTGGCGTTTCTCGTTGCTGAGCTGGACGCCGTGCGCCGTACAGGCATGAGATGCCAAGGTGCGGCCCTGGTTGAACGAGAGGCGGCATGTCAGGCAGAGCCACACAGGACCCCCTGGCATCCCCTTGTCTCGGCCACGGGTGGCTTCCTCATTCTCCACGGGGCCAGTGGGGGCATCTTTGGATTTGGTGGCAGCGTTTTTGGCAGGCGTACTTTGAGCTGGGGCCCCGGCCAGTCGGTAACTGTAGAAGGCGCCTTGAGGGGTCACCTCGCCTGGCGCTGAGGTATTCTGGGACATTTGGTCAACAGACATAAAGCCTTGGGTAGGACCTCCACTGTCCTGGATGTGGAGAATGGACACTTGAGGAGTGGCGGTGACGGGGGAGCCCTTTGGTAAGAGAACGTGGCCGCTAGCGAGGAGGTACGCCGAACCGTCGGCGGCAAAGAAGAGCTGGGCCTCGCGCCCACCGTCCTCATCTCTTTGTTCTTCCAGCCGGACCCCATCTTCGGCCAGCGGCGGGCCTAGAGGGAAAGAGGGCGGATTTGGCAAGGACGGACTGGGGTCGGCTTGGAGCTGTGGGGTAGACGAGACGGCGGCGGGGAACTTGGCCAAGCCGAGCGCGGCGGCTTGAGCGCTAGCGCAGGGTCTCATGATGTCATTGGGACGGGGCGAGGGGGAAGAGGCAGGGTCCCAGAGGGGGGGTTCTTTGGTGGGTGGCAAGGCAGGAGAGCCCTGAGCAGGCCGAACCACGGCCCGGTCATCCTGTCCGTCTGCTGGGGGGACAGCAGCGGAGGAGTGGGAGGAGGAAGAGGAGGAGGAGGAGGAGTTAGAGGGAGCATCCATGGCGGTGCAGGCGGGAGGAGCACGGAGGGATCATCTCAGCACAGGAGCCGAGACCCTGCAGGAAAAACAAGAGAAGACAAACACGTGTGAATCCCATCTTACCACAAGAGGACAAACTGGTCCACTAATACAGGGGTCTCCAACCTTAGCAACTTTTAAGACTTGTGGACTTCAACTCCCAGAGTTCCTCAGCCAGCTTGGCTTGGCTTGGCTGAGGAATTCTGGGAGTTGAAGTCCACAAGTCTTAAAGTTGCTAAGGTCAGAGACCCCTGCACGAATACACACTTAGCGTTCTGGCTAACGTGGCTTGCGAATAGGTCCAACGGATCGCAGGAATGTTAGGAAGGGTTACAGACTTACAACCGTTCGTTTCGTGACCGTCCAAAAGTTACAACGGCACTGAAAAAAGAGACCAAGGGCCGTTTTTCACACTTCATGGCCGTCGCAGCATCCCTACGGCCGCTTGATCAAAATTTGGACGCTTGGCAACCGACTCATACATATGACAGTTGCAGTGTCCCGGGGTCACGTGATCCCCCTTTTGTGACCTTCTCACTTAACAACTAATTTCACTACTGCACTGATTCATTTAACGACCGCGGCAAGGTTGTAAAATCAGACAGGGCTCACATCACAACCACCTTGCTTAATAACGGATTTCCCAGTACAGGTCATCCTCGACTTAGAACAGTTCAATGAGTGACGGTTCAAAGTTACAACGGCGCTTCAAAAAAAGTGACTTACGACCATTTTTCACAATTAACGACCTCTGCAGCATTCGGACGCTTGGCAATCGACTCCTATTTATGACGGCCGCAGTGTCCGGGGGTCACGTGATCCCCTTTTGCGACCTTCTGACAAGCAAAGTCCACAGGGAAAGCAGATTCACTTAACAACCGGGGATACGAATTTAACAATTGCACCGATTCACTTAACCAACCGTGGCAATTTGTAAAACCAGGCACGGCTCACATCCCAACTACGTACCTTAACGATGGTTTTTCTGGTGGCAATTGTGGTCGTATGTCGAGGACTGGCTCAGGGGCGGGTTGCTCTCTTACCTTGCTACCGGTGCGCTGCGCGCGCATTACCACGTTTTGTGCACATGCGCTCGCTACACGCGCACGCTCCCTCGCACGATTTTGCTTCTGCGCTGAAATCTCATGAGGGGACGCGTGTGTGCGCGCGATTTCAGTGATTTTTTGCTTCCGTGCATGCACGGAAGCAAAAAATCGCCGAAATCTCGCACACGCGTGCGTCCCCTCGCGAGATTTTGCTTCCGCGCATGCGCAGGAAGAAAAGAAAGCCCAGGAATTCTGAAAAAAAGATGGCGGCTCCTAGGGACCGGCAACCAACCGCACCGGGTCGGTAACTTCTTGGTGACATCACTGGCCCACCGCTACCGGTGCGATAGAGTGGACCGCACCGGTAGGAACTCACCACTGGACTGACTCTCTGAGGAAAAGCTGTTCCTCATGGAAAGAGATTTGCAATGCAAATTTAACAACACGATGTCGACTGAGGAGATGGGGACGGTCCCGCTGTTGTTACAGGTGTGCGCGCCACACAATATATATTTTTTGATTGTTCCCCCAGGTGTTCAGACCTGTGTATTTTCACTCACATGCAGGTAGTCCTCGACTTACAACAGTTTGTTTAGTGACCGCTCGAAGTTACAACGGCAGAGGAAAAAGGTGACTTATGACTGGTTTTTTCCATCTTATGACCGTTGCAGTATCCCCATGGTCACACGTGATCCAATTTTAGAACGCTTGGCAACCGACTCGTACTTAGGACGGTCGCAGTGTCCCGGAGTCACGCGATCCCCTTTTTGCGACCTTCTGACAAGCCAAGTCAAGGGGGACAAGCCAGATTCACTTAACCACCATTGTTAACTCGGGTGAATAACTGCAGTGATTCGCTTAACAACGGTGGCAAAGGTTGTAAAATAGGACACGGCTCACAACACAACCGCCTTGCTTAGTGATGGATTTAGCAGTAGCACTTAGACTTATATACTGCTTCATAGTGCTTTACAGCCCTCTCTATTTTGCAGTTCAGGCAGTTCTCGGCCTACAACGGTTCATTTAGTGATGGTTCAAAGTTACAGCGGCACTGAAAAGGGACTTAAGACCATTTTCCACACTTACGACCACTGCTGCATCCCCTTGGTCACGTGATCGAAATTCAGATGCTTAACAACAGACTCATTTTTATGACGGTCGTAGCGTCCCGGGGTGAGGTGATCCCCTTTTGCGACCTTCTGATAAGCCAGGTCAACGGGGAAGCCAGATTCGCTTAACGGCCGGGTTACTATCTTATCAACTGCAGTGATTCACTTAACAACTTTGCAAGAAAGGTCGTAAAATGGGAAAAACTCACTTAATAACGGTCTCACTTAGCAATGGAAATTTGGGGCTCAATTGTGGTCGTAGGTGGAGGGCTACCTGTAATTTACTGCTTTTTATAAAGCAATAAAATTAATATTGAGCAGAATTTGATTCGGCCGTCCATGACAGTCCCAGTTTCTCCTGGGACTGGTTAGTAACCCGGTCGTTAAGTGAATCTCACTTCTGCATTTGACTTTGCTTGTTAGAAGATCGCAAAAGGGGATCACACGACCCCGGGACACGGCAACTGTCATAAATATGAACTAGTTACCAAGTGTCCGAACGATGCAAAGGTCGTAAGTGTGAAAAACGGTCATAATTCCCTTTTTCCAGGGCCGTTGTAACTTTGAGCGGCCACTAAACGAATCATCGTAAGTCGAGGTTTGCCTGTAGAGCTAAAAATTCTTTCCGTTTTGATCGGAGTGCCTAAACAAATACCGTCAAAAAAACCGACACACAACACCTAAGAACCAGCCTCAATCTTTCAACTCAGCGCCGCGGCCTCCATTTTGACTTTTTTGACCTAACCGGCGTACAACTCGTTTGTTTTTGCTTTTTTTCCCCGTAGTTCTTCAATTTCAAAGGCAAATTTTTAAAAGCCACGGAGATGGGATGTCTCGTTGTTTTGAAAACGGCGTCCTTTTTCCTGCGTCGGTCTCCCTGCCTTCATCCGATAATGCAAAACTATTTGTATTCAAAGCTATTTACGTCGATACGGCTGATTGTTTCCCTGTCACTAAGCGGCTCGCTGGCTGGCGAGTGCTAAAATTGCTCTTAATCGAACTGTCCGTCAGCAAACACCTGAGCGTCCCCTCACCTAACACAATATAATCCAGCAATTCAGCGTCGGATTTTTGTATTTTCTTGTAAGATTTGAGTTGTTTTCGCACAACATCCTGAGGTAAATTACTCCGACATCTGGACTGGAACCTCGGCCGCAAAACAATTCAGATTAAAATCAAGTTCTCATCTGAATTTCTGCATGATCTTTTTCAGTCCTCGACTTATGATCCCAATGGAACCCCAAATTTCTCTTGTTTTAAAGACCTGAGTTTTGCCTCGTTTTACGACCTTTCTCGCCACAGTTGTGAAGCAGATCGCTACAGGTGATAAGTTAGTAACCCGGTTGTTAAGCAAATCGGGCTTCCCCCGTGGACTTTGCTGGTCCGAAGGTCGTAAAAAGGGGATCACGGGACTTTGGGTCACAGCAACGGTCGTAAGTACGAGGCGGTTGCCAAGCATCTAAATTTTGATCGTGCGATGCTACGATGGTTACAACGGCGAAAACTGGTCCCAAGTCGGGTTTTTTTCCCAGTGCCGTTAAAGCTTTGAATGGTCACTAAATGAACTGTTGTAGTCCTTGACTTACGATGATTCATTTAGCGACCATCCAAAGTTACACCGGCAGTGAAAAAAATGAGATTTCTCAACAGCCGTCACAGAATCCCCATGGTAACGTGATCAAAATTTGGCCGCTTGGCAACCGACTCGTATTTATGACGGTTGCAGTGTCGTGTAATCACAGTCTGTCAACTTCCCAGCAAGCGAGGTCCATGGGAGAAGCCTGATTTGTTTAATGACCAAATGATTCACTTAACAACTGCAGTGATTCACAGGACCGAGGAAGGTCGGCCAATGGGGCAAACCTCACTTAATGACTGTCTCATTTAATGACAAATGTTGGGCTCGCTTGCGGTCATAAATCGAGGACTGTCTGCATGGAGTTTGGTTAAATACAGGTAGTCCTCGACTTACGACCACTAGTTGAATTTGTTGTTAAGTGAGGTTAAGTGAGCGTTGCCCCATTTTACGACCTTTCTCGCCACTGTTGTTAAGTGAATCACTGCAGTTGTTAAGTCAGCAACCCCGTTGTTAAGTGAATCTGGCTTCCCTGTTGACTTCGCATGTCAAAATGTCTCAAAAGGAGATCGCGTGACACCCTCCACCCCCCAGGACACACCAACGGTCGTAAGTATGAACCAGTGGCCAAGCTTCTGAATTTTGATCACGCGCTCATGGGGATGCTACAAAGCTTGCGACTGTGAAAAATGGACAGAAGTCACTTTTCCCAGTGCCGTCGTAACTTGGAACGGTCACTAAATGAACCGTTGTATATCCAGGCCTACCTGTGCTAACTGCATGAAGGTATTCTACCTCTAGTCACGTTCACCTTGGATTGCCAAAAAAAGGTGGAATTTCCAAGTGATGTTGCATCCTGGGGATAATCCAGCATTGACCAACATATTGCAAAGCTGGTTTATTATTAAATGGTGGCTTAGCGGCTCAGCTAAACCAAAGGACCATCAATTGGATTCTTTCTTCCGATGCTTGTTTAAAATCGTCTCAATTTCACTACGGATGCTTTTTTTAAAAAAATAAATGATGTTTTCCGACATGGCCATCTTCTGACCCCCCACCCCCACCCCCTTATGCCCACCTGCACCCCCAAATCCCCAAGGCTGGGAACTATAGGGGGGAGATTTAAGGAAAGACCCTTCCAACCTGCCCTATCTAAGCAAGGACCTCAACTCAAATTTTTAGCAGTGGTAGGAGGAGATCCATCAAGAGGCCTGCGGGACTGCACACCCAGCAGCCTCAGCCCGCTGGGAGGAGGAGGGGGGGGTCCTTATGCAATCTGATAGGGGGGGTCCTGCCCCCCCTTTTTTTCTGTTCATTCCTCCACTTGGGGGAGGGAGGGAGAACTTGGGGAGGGGGGAGGGAGAACACACCAAATTGGGCTCTCTTCCTCTTTCCTCGGCCCCTCCCCCTTTTTCTACCCCCCACCCACCTCTATGGTGGCTTCTTCCCTTCCCCCCACCCTCCCCCTTCCGAAGGCTGGTTAGTCGATGCAAATTGTCTCATTAAGGAGAAGAGGAGGCGGGAGGCGTAATTAGAGGGCTGCTGCATATTTAATGCAGGCATACAAAGGTTGGGGGGGGCGCGCGTGGAGGGGGGGTCGCGCGGGCGGGACGCGTGGAGGAGTTGGGGAGGGCGAGAGGAGGATGGAGAGAGAAAAGGGGGGATGGAGGGAGAGAGAAAAGGAGGATGGAGAGAGAAAAGGAGGAGGATGGAGAGAGAAAAGGAGGAGGATGGAGAGAGAGAGAGAAAAGGAGGATGGAGAGAGAGAGAAAAGGAGGAGGATGGAGAGAAAAGGAGGAGGATGGAGAGAGAGAGAAAAGGAGGATGGAGAGAGAGAAGAGGAAGAGGATGGAGAGAGAAAAGGAGGGAGAGAGCAAAGGAGGATGGAGAGAGAGAAAAGGAGGGAGAGAGAGAGAGAGAAGAGGAAGATGGAGAGAGAGAGAAAAGGATGATGGAGAGAGAGAAAAGGAGGATGGATAGAAAGAGAAAAGGAGGAGGATGGAGAGAGAGAAAAGGAGGAGGATGGAGAGAGAGAAGGAGGATGGAGAGAGAGAGAAAAAGGATGGAGAGAGAGAGAAAAAGGAGGATGGAGAGAGAGAGAGAAAAGGAGGATGGAGAGAGAGAGAAAAGGAGGAGGATGGAGAGAGAGAAAAGGAGGAGGATGGAGAGAGAGAAAAGGAGGATGGAGAGAGAAAAGGATGGAGAGAGAGAGAGAAAAGGAGGATGGAGAGAGAGAAGAGGATGGAGAGAGAGAGAGAGAAAAGGAGGAGGATGGAGAGAAAAAAGGAGGATGGAAAGAGAGAGAGAAAAGGATAGAGAAAGAAAAGGAGGAGGATGGAGAGAGAGAAAAGGAGGAGGATGGAGAGAGCAAAGGAGGATGGAGAGAGAGAGAAAAGGATGGAGAGAGAGAGAGAGAAAAAGGAGGATGGAGAGAGAGAGAGAGAAGAGGAGGATGGAGAGAGAGAAAAGGATGATGGAGAGAGAGAGAAAAGGAGGATGGATAGAAAGAGAAAAGGAGGAGGATGGAGAGAAAAGGAAGAGGATGGAGAGAGAGAGAAGAGGAGGATGGAGAGAGAAAAGGAGGATGGAGAGAGAGAAAAGGAGGGAGAGAGCAAAGGAGGATGGAGAGAGAAAAAGGAGGATGGAGAGAGAGAGAGAGAAGAGGAGGATGGAGAGAGAGAGAGAAAAGGAGGATGGAGAGAGAGAGAAAAGGAGGATGGATAGAAAGAGAAAAGGAGGAGGATGGAGAGAGAGAAAAGGAGGAGGATGGAGAGAGAGAAGAGGAGGATGGAGAGAGAGAAGAGGAGGATGGAGAGAGAGAGAGAAAAGGAGGAGGATGGAGAGAGAGAAAAGGAGGATGGAGAGAGAGAGAAAAGGAGGAGGATGGAGAGAGAGAAAAGGAGGAGGATGGAGAGAGAGAAAAGGAGGATGGAGAGAGAAAAGGATGGCGAGATAGAGAGAGAAAAGGAGGATGGAGAGAGAGAGAAGAGGATGGAGAGAGAGAGAGAGAAAAGGAGGAGGATGGAGAGAGAAAAAAAGGAGGATGGAAAGAGAGAGAAAAGGAGGAGAGAGAAAGAAAAGGAGAGGAAGCGAGTAGGGAAGAAAAGGAATAAGAAAGACACACACACGCGTGTGGGTGTGCGTGCACGCGTGTTTGTGGATCTCAGTCCCCGCGCGTGGAAGAGCCACGTGCAAAGGGAAGGGGGTGTTGGGGAAATGATACGCGAAACAAATGGCGAACTTTAAGAAGTGCCTTAGGTAGACGGGCGTGCATGAAACGCAGAGCAGAGGCAAGGATCGTGTTCACGTGTAGGCGACCCCGGGCGCTCCGTACATGCGGGCGTGCAACCTTGCGCACGCTTGGTACACCCAATGCACGCGCCGCATGCGGCAAACACGCGTGCATTGTTATGGCAGCTATCCGTGCCTGCGACGTTAGGCCCGCTATATGCATCCATCCATACGTGCACGCATGCACCATGGGCAGGATGCATGCATGCATGCGTGCACGGAAGGCGTACTATATACGAACGCGTACATTATGCACGCTTTGCAGCCGAGCACGCACCCTACGGACGGACACTATACATGCCTGCACGCACCGTGCACACACGCACAACCACAGCAGACACAATCGGGAAGGGGTACCAAGCACGCATTGCCCGAGCCGCGGGCGCTCGGGTGCAAACCCCAAGGATGTGTGTGTGTGTGTGTGTGTGTGTGTGTGTGTTGGTGGTGGGGTTTGGGACACTGGGGAAGCGCGTATTCCGGGGCGAAGGAGGATGAGGAGGGGGGAGGAAGCACAAAGCGCGGGGATGACCGAGAGAAGGAGAAGGGCGAGGTCCGGGGCTGGCCGTTGCAACAAAAGAGGAAAAGAAAGAAAGAAAGAAAAAGGAAGGAAGGAGAAAGAGAGAGGGGGGAGAAAGAAAAAGAAGGAAGAGAAAGAAAGAAGGAGAGAGGGAGAGAGAAAAAGAATGGGGAGAGAAAGAAAGAGGAAGTAAAGAGGGAGAAAGATGGGAGAGAAAGAAGGAAGGAGAGGGAGAAAGAGAAAGAAGGGAGAGAAAGGAAGAGAAAGGAAGGAGAGAGGGAGAAAGAAAAAGGGAGAAAGAAGGGAGAGAGGAAGAGGAAGGAAGGAAAGAGGGAGAAAGATGGGAGAGAGAAAGAAGGAAGGAGAGGGAGAAAGAAGGGAGAGAAAGGAAGGAGACAGAAAGAAAGGAAGGAAGGAGAGAGGGAGAAAGATGGGAGAGAAAGAAGGAAGGAAGGAGAGAGGGAGAAAGAAAAAGGGAGAAAGAAGGGAGAGAGAAAGAGGAAGGAAGGAAAGAGGGAGAAAGATGGGAGAGAGAAAGAAGGAAGGAGGGAGAAAGAGAAAGAAGGGAGAGAAAGGAAGGAGACAGAAAGAAAGGAAGGAAGAAAGGAGAGAGGGAGAAAGAAAAAGGGAGAAAGAAGGGAGAGAGAAAGAGGAAGGAAGGAAAGAGTGAGAAAGATGGGAGAGAGAAAGAAGGAAGGAGAGGGAGAAAGAAAGAAGGGAGAGAAAGGAAGGAGACAGAAAGGAAGGAAGGAGAGAGTGAGAAAGAAAACGGGAGAAAGAAGAGAGAGAGAAAGGAAGGAAAGAGGGAGAAAGATGGGAGAGAGAAAGAAGGAAGGAGAGGGAGAAAGAAAAAGAAGGGAGAAAGGAAGAGAAAGGAAGGAGACAAAAAGAAAGGAAGGAGAGAGGGAGAAAGATGGGAGAGAAAGAAGGAAGGAAGGAGAGAGTGAGAAAGAAAAAGGGAGAAAGAAAGGAGAGAGAAAGGAAGGAAGGAAAGAGGGAGAAAGAAAGGAGGAGAGAGTGAGAAAGAAAAAGGGAGAAAGAGAAAGAAGGAGAAAGAAAGAAAGAAGCGACTTTATTTGGTGGGGGGCAAAGAGAGAGGAAGGAAGGGGCAACCGAGCCCATGTGGCGTGCCGGCAGGACGGGCGGGGGCTGCAGCAGGGGAGGGAGAGAGAGAGAGAGAAAGGGAGGAAAAAAGAGGGGGGGTCTCCGGCAGGGCGATTAACGGGGAGATTAATGTCGCGGGGTGACAGGGAGGCAGCGCGAGTCAATAAAACGCCGAGCGCGGTGACAGGCGCCGCTTTAAATTACTCTGCGCAGGGGGGGCGAGGGTGGGGGTGGGTTTCAGGGGAGGGAGGGAGGGGCCAGGCCGGGCTGCTCCCCCTCCCCTCCCTGCAATGGGACTCCCACACACACTCCCACTCCTCCAAATCCCCCATCCGCAGGCCTCTCGCCCCCCCCCCCGAAGCCCCCTCCCCAATATTGGAAAAAAAAAAAAAACCAAACACCACCCCAAACCCACCAGCATTCAAGGAGACTTGGGGGAGGCTGCACCCCTCCCCTTTTGTTTTAAGGGGTGGGGGGGCTGCCCTGCAAGATTGGGAGGAGGGGGCTTGCGGGAGTCTCGCCTGACACCTCCCCCTCCCCCCCTCCCCAAAGGAGCAATTGCGTAGGGAAAGAGAGAGGTGGGGAGGGGGGGGGGAGGACGCGTTGCAAGCCAGGCTGGGCTCTTGCAAAGATAGAGACGCGAGGTGTCGCGCGCCCTCCTCCCCCCCCCACCACTTTCGCTTTTGTTTAATCCTGCCTTGTGCGTTTCAGGTTCGATTATTTGCATCTGATTTGCATACAATGGGGAGGGGTGGGGAGAGGAGGAGGAGGAGGAGGTGGAGATGGCTCGCCTGGGGGCACCCTCCAGCCGGTAGCTTTGGAGAGGCGGGGGGGGGGGGGAGAAGCCACGCACCTTTGCTCCTTCCTCCCCCCCTCGTCCTCCCCCCCCCCAAAGAGATCGCAATAAACAGCAAATGATCCTTGCAATAATAAAAGCAAATGAATGCCCTTCTTTGGGGAGGAGGGGTCTTTTCCAAAGGTGCTTTGGGGTAGGTGGGCTTGGCTCTCCCTCCCCTCCTCCCCCCCCCCCGCAAAAAAACAAAAGAAAACCCCACTCTAGATCCCTTGTGTTGCCTTGTAAGGGGGGGGGAGGCATGCAAAATTATCCAAGGTTCTGGAAGTGTGTCATTTGCACACTTGTCTTTTTTAATCTCTCTCTCTCTCTCTCTCTCTCTCTCTCTCTATCTATCTATCTATCTGTCCTCTTTCTCTCTCTCTGTATCATCTATCTTATCTATTAATCTGTCCTCTTTCTCTATATCTATCTATCTATCTATCTATCTATCTATCTATCTATCTATCTATCTATCTATCTATCTATCTATCTATCTATCTATCTAACATCTATCCTCTTTCTCATCAATATCTATCTCTCATCTAATCTATCTAATCTCTCTGTCTCTCTCTCTATCATCTCTCTCTCTCTATCTATCATCTATCATCTATCCTCTCTTTCTCATCACTATCTATCTCTCATCTATCTATCTATCCATCTATCTAATCTCTGTCTGTCTCTCTCTGTCTCTCTCTCTCTCTCATCTCTCTATCTATCTATCATCTATCTATCATCTATCTATCTATCTATCTATCTATCTATCTATCTATCTATCTAATCTCTGTCTCTCTGTCTCTGTCTCTCTATCATCTATCTATTTATCCTTTCTCATCTATCATCTATCTATCTATCTATCTATCTATCTATCTATCTATCTATCTATCTATCTATCTATCTAATTTATCTTATCTATCTATCTATCTATCTATCTATCTATCTATCTATCTATCTATCTATCTATCTATCATCTATATCCTCTTTCTCATCAATATTTCTCATCTATCTATCCTTTCTTTCTCATCAATATCTATCTATCTATCTATCTATCTATCTATCTATCTATCTATCTATCTATCTATCTATCTATCTATCTATCATCTATCCTTTCTCCTCTCTCTCTCTCTCTCTCTCTCTCTCTCTCTCTCTCTCTCTCTCTCTCTCTCTATCTATCTATCTATCCTCTCTCTCTCTCATCTATTTTATCTATCTATTTATCTGTTTATTTATCCTCTCTCTTTCATCTATCCATCCATCCATCCATCCATCCTGCCTAAGATGGGTCTATCCCTTTAAGACCTGGAGCTGAACTTCCTATATATCAGACAATTTTTTTAAGGTGGAAAAAGGGGAGTTTTGCTAAATCTTTGGGGAGGGGGGGGAGAGCACCAAATGGGCTTGGGCGAGGGTTGTGTAGGCGCCCGTGTGCGTGGCTGACTGGCTGGCTGCCTGGCTGGCGCATGCGTGCCCGGTTGTGATATGAGGTTATGTCCTCTCCAAGGGCATTACAATTTAAAGCCAATTGCAAAAAAAAAAAAACCCATCGAAGATGGCAGGCTGGGATATTGCATTCATTGTAAGGAGCGGGGAGAGAGAGTAAGAGAGAGAGAGAGAGAGAGAAGGAGGGAGAGAGAGAAAGAGGGAGGGAGAGAGAGAGAGAGAGAGAAGGAGGGAGAGAGAAAGAGGGAGAGAGAGAGAGAGAGAGAGAGAGAGAGAGAGAAGGAGGGAGGGAGAGTAAGAGAGAGAGAGAAGGAGGGAGAGAGAGAAAGAGGGAGAAAGAGAGAGAGAGAGAGAAGGAGGGAGAGAGAGAAGGAGGGAGAAAGAGAGAGAGAAGGAGGGAGAGGGAGAGAGAGAGAGAAGGAGGGAGAGGGGGAGAGAGAGAGAGAGAGAAAGAGGGAGAAAGAGAGAGAGAGAGAGAAGGAGGGAGAGAGAGAAAGAGGGAGAAAGAGAGAGAGAGAGAGAGAAGGAGGGAGAGAGAAAAAGAGGGAGAAAGAGAGAGAGAGAGAGAAGGAGGGAGAGGGAGAGGGAGAGAGAGAGAGAGAAGGAGGGAGAGGGAGGGAGAGAGAGAGAGAGAGAGAGAGAGAGAGAGAAAGAGGGAGAAAGAGAGAAAGAGAGAAGGAGGGAGAGAGAGAAAGAGGGAGAAAGAGAGAGAGAGAGAGAGAGAGAAGGAGGGAGAGAGAGAAAGAGGGGAGAGAGAGAAAAAGGGAGAAAGAGAGAGAGAGAGAGAGAGAGAGAGAGAGAGAGAGAGAGAGAGAGAGAGAGAGAGAGAGAGAGAGAGGAAGGAAGCAAAAATTTAAGTTTTTCCAGCAATGTTCTCCCAATGCAAAAAAAAAATTTTTTTTTAATGGTTCCCTGTTTTAAAAGAAAATAAAAAGAATTTGGGAGCTCCATCGTTTTATTTCTCGCTTTTTTTTTTTGCTCCCTGCAAAATGAAGAACCAGCTGGAGAAAACTGGCGAAGAACAGAATTAAAAAAAAATAGAATAAAAAAAGTGCAAAATAAACAAGGAATGATCTTTGCCTTAATATTTTTACCCGTTCTTGTTTATTCTGTTCGGTGGCTAGCAGGATACCTCGAAGAACAAAAGCACGTCAAGTGGGGATCTTTGGCCTGACCAAGTTGCTAGTCCTCAACAAACCGCCCTGGGTTGTAGGGAGATTTCAACAAAGGAGACAAAACGTAAGTCAAATAACAGAATCGCAGAGTTGGAAGGGACCCTGGGAGGTCGTCTAGTCCAACCCGCTGCTCAAGCCGGAAACTCTACTACACCATTTCGGACAAATGATTGTCCGGTCTCATCATTGTTCGTTTGGGAATGTTAATGTTGAGAACAAATAGTCTTTGAACTTACAACCATTCGCTTAGTGACCGTTCAAAGTTACGGCGGCATTCAAAAAAGTGACTTCGGTCCCGGTTTTCAGACTTAACCACGCTTGTAGCATCCCTACCGTCGGTCGCGTGACCCAAATTTAGAGGCTTGGCAACTGGCATGTACTTACGACGGTTGCAGCATCAC
>JALIGW010000041.1:1055313-1117813 GCA_023053685.1 Diadophis punctatus similis
CAGTTTGACTGAACAAGAATTGATGGAAAGTTGACCGTTAAACATGAGATTTCCTTGGCCTGCTGTCTCCCAAAGGCAGTTAAGGACTACAATACCTATCTGTAGATTATAGGGGCTGTAATCTCACATAGCTTTAGAAGGGGGTGAGACCGACATGCAAACTGTCACAGAGATCAAAGGGATCTTGCCCGCCATCAACATCTGGAAAGCTACAGATCTCCTTCCATCAACATCTGGAAGGATACAGATCCCTCCTCCTTAATCCAGTGGGAAGCAAAAAAAAAATTTGAGCGTCTAAATCAGGGGTCAGCAACCTGCGGCTCTGGAGCCGCATGTGGCTCTTTCGTCCCTCTGCTGTGGCTCCCTGTCGCCGGTCGGCACCACAATTTCGGGAAGAGCTTCCGGTTAGGGTGGGGGGAAGCAGGGCGTGCCAGGAGGAGACTCTATGGCAAGGGGCGGGTTTTCCGGTCAGCTCCACAATTGATAGGGCGTTCGGTTAGGACAGGAAGAGGAAAAAGGACGCCGCACTAGGAGGAGACTCTATGGTAGGGGGAACCGGACTTCCGGTCAGCTCCAGAATTGAACGGGGGGGGGGGCTTCCAGTTATGACCTTTGTGGCTCTTTGAGTGTTTAAGATTGCCGACCCCTGGTCTTAAGTATCGTAGCAGGGTAGCGACAGCTTTCTGGTTCTGCTTGGCCCTGCAATCTGGTGTTTGGAGGTAGACTGCCTCGGCGGGTGGAGGTTCAGTTTATCACCACTCCTGAAAGCATTCCTTGGGGATGGCGAGCCAGCGGGTGTCATATGTTAAGGCTGTTACTATCTGGTGGGGGGCTCCTTGCTGCTCCGTCAGCTTGGTGCTTTTCTGGCATACATTTTATGACCATACTAGGTAACGTTCTCAGTTCCTGGCATTGCACAGCGCACGGAGGATGTTACCTAGCTTGGTCATGAAACGTCTGCGAAAAAAACCACCAAGCTCAGAATGCATTAAGAACCTACGGTACTTCTGCTCCTCCTCGCCTTCCTCCCAAACCACACTCCCTTCTAGCACTGATGATGTTACCTAGTTGGGTCCTGAGACGTCTTGCGAGAAAACCACTCAACTCAGAATGCATTAAGAACCTACGGTACTTCTGCTCCTCCTCCCCTTCCTCTCAAACCACACTCCCTTACTAGCACTGATGATGTTACCTAGTTGGGTCCTGAGACGTCTTGCGAGAAAACCACCAAGCACAGAGACCACCAAGCACCCCGCATGTTCAACCCTGAGCTACCCATACTCTCTCCTATCGGTATTGCACGATGCGTAATAAAGCTCTCTCTTTTTTTAAAAAAAAAACCAATTTGGTGACTTTGGGAAAGGGAGGGCAGCTAACCCCTCTCATCCCCCCCGCCGTTAAATATTGACATTTTGTAAAGGCCGCGACAGCTCAGGAGGGGCGAAGAATCCAGTTCGATCGAGTTATTTCGTTCGTAGGCGTGAACCCGTTGTAGGGCAGGGGAGAAGACCGCGAGGAAGGGGAAGTTTTTGATCACGGGTTGATTTTTGGCGAAAGGGCTGGCAGGTGAGAGGGGGAAAAAAATCAAAATATAAACCGAGCAATCCTCTCTAGCAAACCGCAGGCATTCGGCCCACCTTCGAAAAAAACACCAAAGACCGTCAAAAAAAAAAAGGACAAAAACCACAAATCGGACGAGGACATTTTGCAACCGGGCCTCACTTCGGACACTTAGCCCTGCCTGAATTTCTCCCTCTTCCAGCTTTCGAAAAGGAAATTGGGATTATTTCCCATAATTGTGACACAGCCACCACCAACCACCATCATCACCCCTTTGTGCAAAAGGACGCATTGTCTCGGTCGCTTTGTATGGCGGCTATAATGGCATGTGTACCCCCTTGACCTCAGTCTACCTTTCCATTTCACCGAAACGGGCCCTGTCAAAAATAAAGCAGATTTTAAAAGACAATTTTTTCACCGGGCCTTTTTTTTTTTTTTTTTTAAGAATCGGGAGGGGGAAAAGGGCCTGTCGGCACCTTTAACCGGCGGGGAAGGCGACGACGACGATGTGCAAAGCGAATTGCACGGCTGATCGAAGACAAAAGGATCGAGGTTTCCGCGCCGAGGATCCCGTCGGCCGAGAGCTGTTTAACCACCCACCGGAGAAATTTATTTCGGTCGCTTCATTTGACCTCTTACCCCCAACTAGCCAAGAATTAATTCAGGAAACCTGCAATGCTCAAAATCCTTTTTGTGTGTGTGTTTTTTTTCTTTGCAAAATTTGGAGGAATCCGCGGAAATGAGATTTCATAACCCAGCAGGAATCTGGCAAACCTCACACCGATTTTTATTTTTTGTAATTTTTTTTTTGTGGCTGTTATTGTTAGCCTTCCGCAAAGTTTGCTTTGGGGAAAAAAAGACACATTTTTAGCAGCTATAAGGATTCCCATTCTTCCGTTTAACACCTTTCTCGATTCACGTCGAGGAAATCAGCGTTTTTTTTTTAATCCCTAAGCACGAGGTTACAATTTTACACACACCTACAGATTTTCGGGGCCTTCCCCCCGGTCCCCTTCGCCAGATCTCAAAAATCCAGGAAAAGCATCTTGCCAAATTGACTCTGACTCAGTTTCCCCTCTCTTTTTTTCCCCTCTCCAAAGACTTTCTGCAGGAAATGCAGTGTGTTCCGTACAACGGCCCTTAAAACGCAGATACGCCGCCCCGGCGGCAGCTTCAATTTGCGGACGCTCGGCATGCAGGGAAAATAAAGACGACAAACAGCCAAGACAACGGTCTCCCCGAGCATGTGCAGAGTGCCTATTCCGTAGCTGTGTTGCAGGGGCTATTTTTTTTTTAGGAGCGGCGCAAAAAAAAACGGTCTGGTTTTAAGCCCGGTTCCTGTCCCAAAAGCGCCCCCAAACAAAAGAGGAACGAGTTTAACGTATCCACCTTGCTCCCCTTTGGAGAAGCCAGAGTGCCGAGTTCAAAAGATGCCAGCCCAAACAAATACACCTGTCAAGGCTAACTTTTGCGGGGTGGTGGTGGTGGATGGGGTTTCCCTTCTGCCATTTCCACCCATTAACAAGTTCGCCAGGTGAACCCAGAAGAGGAGGAAGGAAGCAGAGGTCAGAAAAGGGGAGTGAGCGAGCGGAGCAAAGAGAGGAAGGAGGGAGGGGAGGGGAGAGGAGGAAGAAAAATTGTAAAATCAATTAAACGCGTCGCTTAGGGGAGCCTGGTGTCGGCGGCCTGTCGCCGGGAGGAAAATATGAGCTGCCCCCAAGCCTCTCCTGCCGTCCACACCTCTGCCAAGGGGTCTTACTCGGTCCTTCCATCATCCTGTCCGTCTGCTGTCAGTGGGGGGGGTGATGGAGATATGGGGCACCTGGGGGGGGCAAAGATCGCCCACCACCACCTAGAGGCTGGTAAGAGGACAAGGAAGGCCAGGCCAGCCAGAAATTGGAGGTGGGTGGGGTGTCAATCAGTGCCAGGAGTGGGATCAGCGATGCTGAGCCGGGGTTCTCTGCAGGGGGGAGCTGGGAGGAGGGGGGGAGCAAGAATTGGAAAGTGGGGGGTGGGGTCTTAAGCCAGGCCGTTGGAGGAAGCAAAAGGGGGCAGGAGAGCAGCCCCCCCCACCTGTTCCTGGATGGGGGGGGGGCTTTCCCGGATAGAGGGAGAAATTTGGGGGGGGGCTTCTACTCCGTACTCTGTAGTCTTAACACGGAGGGAGAACACTAATTTCGGGAACACCCCCCCCCTCTTCATTGCTCCTCCAGTCTCGGGGCGCTCTATTGGGGGGTCTGGAGAAAGGAGAGGGGGGGATCAGGGAAGCTGCCCTCCCCCCCCCACACACACACAACCTGGCCAAAGGCTTTGCTTGCTTCCCCTCTTCCCTCCCTTCCTGGCTGTCACTGTCACATGCGCGACCCTCCTGCCACGCTCGGGGTTAGGGTCCCTGTCCACCAAGCCGCCTCCCCCGGGCGCTGCCCACCCGGGTCCCCCTCCCTGGGTCTCGTCACCCCCCCCCCCACCGCTAGGGTCTCTCCATGGCAGGAGGTCAAGCCCCCAGCAGCAGCAGCTCGTCCTTCCTTCCTTCCTTCCTTCCTTCCTTCCTTCCTTCCTTCCTTCCTTCCTTCCTTCCTTCCTTCCTTCCTTCCTTCCATTCTTGTTTCTCTCCCTTCTCCCTTTTTTCCTCCCTCTCTCCTCCCTCCCTCCTATCTTCCCTTCCTTTTCTCCCTCCCTTCCTCCTTCTCCTTCCTTACACCCTTCTTCCTGCCTGCCTTTCTCCCTCCCTCCTCTCTCTCTCCTTCCTTCCTTCCATTCTTGTTTCTCTCCCTTCTCCCTTTTTTCCTCCCTCCCTCCTTCCTTCCTCCTCTCCTCCCTTCCTTCTTCCTTTTCTCCCTCCCTTCCTCCCTTTCTCCTTCCTTACACCCTTCTTCCTGCCTGCCTTTCTCCCTCCCACCCTCCCTCCCCTCTCCTTCCTTCCTTCCCCACTCGCTTCCTCCTTCCTCTCTCTCTCCTTCCTTCCTTCCTTCCATTCTTGTTTCTCTCCCTTCTCCCTTTTTTCCTCCCTCCCTCCTTCCTCCCTCCTATCCTCCCTTCCTTCTTCCTTTTCTCCCTCCCTTCCTCCTTCTCCTTCCTTACACCCTTCTTCCTGCCTGCCTTTCTCCCTCCCTCCTCTCTCTCTCCTTCCTTCCTTCCATTCTTGTTTCTCTCCCTTCTCCCTTTTTTCCTCCCTCCCTCCTTCCTTCCTCCTCTCCTCCCTTCCTTCTTCCTTTTCTCCCTCCCTTCCTCCCTTTCTCCTTCCTTACACCCTTCTTCCTGCCTGCCTTTCTCCCTCCCTCCCTCCCTCCCCTCTCCTTCCTTCCTTCCCCACTCGCTTCCTCCTTCCTCTCTCTCTCCTTCCTTCCTTCCTTCCATTCTTGTTTCTCTCCCTTCTCCCTTTTTTCCTCCCTCCCTCCTTCCTTCCTCCTCTCCTCCCTTCCTTCTTCCTTTTCTCCCTCCCTTCCTCCCTTTCTCCTTCCTTACACCCTTCTTCCTGCCTGCCTTTCTCCCTCCCACCCTCCCTCCCCTCTCCTTCCTTCCTTCCCCACTCGCTTCCTCCTTCCTCTCTCTCTCCTTCCTTCCTTCCTTCCATTCTTGTTTCTCTCCCTTCTCCCTTTTTTCCTCCCTCCCTCCTTCCTCCCTCCTATCCTCCCTTCCTTCTTCCTTTTCTCCCTCCCTTCCTCCTTACTTACACCCCTCTTCCACCTTCCTCTCTCTCTCCTTCCTTCCTTCCATTCTTGTTTCTCTCCCTTCTCCCTTTTTTCCTCCCTCCCTCCTTCCTCCCTCCTCTCCTCCCTCCCTCCCTTTCTCCTTCCTTACACCCTTCTTCCCGCCTGCCTTTCTCCCTCCCTCCCTCCTTCCTTCCTTCCTTCCCCACTCGCTTCCACCTTCCTCTCTCTCTCTCCTTCCTTCCTCCCTTCCTTCCAACCATCCATCCTCCTCTCCCGCCTGCCTCCTCCTCCGCATTCATTTATCCCCTTGGCTGGGCTCCTGGGGTGGTGGTGGGGGAGAACCTTTCTCCACCTGCCTTCCCTATTCCTCCCCTTCCTCTTCTTCCTTCTTCTTTCCTCCTCCTCCTCCTCCTCTTCCTCCTCCTCCAGCCGGCCTGGCTTTTTCCTCCTCTCCCTTCCCCACCAGCATCCCCCTTTCCCCTGGACCACCACCACCACCACCACCCAGCTGCCTTGGAGGGTCTGGCAAGTGGTGGGCACAGCCAAGGCAGGCAGCTCTCTCTTGCTCCCTCTCGCCTTGCCTTCCCCTCCTCTTCCTGGCTGCTCCTCGCTCTGCCCATCCCGCTCTCCTCCTCCTCCTCCTTCCCTCTATTCCTCCTCCTCCTCCTCCTCCTCTTCCTCCTCCGGCCGGCCCGGCTTTTTCCTCCTCTCCCTTCCCAACAAGCATCCTCCTTTTCCCCTGGACCACCACCCGGCTGCCTGGTTGCCTTCGAGGGTCTGGCAAGTGGTGGGCACAGCCAAGGCAGGCAGCTCTCTTGCTCCCTTGCCTTGCCTTCCCCTCCTTTTCCTGGCTGCTCTCGCTCTGCCCATCCCGCTCTCCTCCTCCTCCTCCTCCTCCTCCTCCTTCCCTCTATTCCTCCTCCTCCTCCTCCTCTTCCTCCTCCGGCCGGCTGGCTTTTTCCTCCTCTCCCTTCCCCACCAGCATCCCCCTTTCCCCTGGACCACCACCACCACCCAGCTGCCTTGGAGGGTCTGGTAAGTGGTGGGCACAGCCAAGGCAGGCAGCTCTCTCTTGCTCCCTCTCGCCTTGCCTTCCCCTCCTCTTCCTGGCTGCTCTCGCTCTGCCCATCCCGCTCTCCTCCTCCTCCTCCTCCTCCTTCCCTCTATTCCTCCTCCTCCTCTTCCTCCTCCGGCCGGCTGGCTTTTCCTCCTATCCTTTCCCCACCAGCATCCCCCTTTCCCCTGGACCACCACCACCACCCCCAGCTGCCTGGCTGCTTTGGAGGGGCTGGCAAGTGGTGGGCACAGCCAAGGCAGGCAGCTCTATTGCTCAGTCGCCTTGCCTTCCCCTCCTCTTCCTGGCTGTTCTCGCTCTGCCCATCCCGCTCTCCTCCTCCTCCTCCTCCTCCTCCTCCTCCTTCCCTCTATTCCTCTTCCTCTTCCTCCTCCTCCTCCTCCTCCTCTTCCTCCTCCTCCTCTTTCTCCTCCGGCCGGCTGGCTTTTCCTCCTCTCCCTTCCCTACCAGCACCCCCTTTTCCCCGGACCACCACCACCCGGCTGCCTGGTTGCCTTGGAGGGTCTGGCAAGTGGTGGGCACAGCCAAGGCAGGCAGCTCTCTCTTGCTTCCCTCTCGCCTTGCCTTCCCCCTCCTCTTCCTGGCTGCTCTCGCTCTGCCCATCCCGCTCTCCTCCTCCTCCTCCTCCTCCTTCCCTCTATTCCTCCTCCTCCTCTTCCTCCTCCGGCCGGCTGGCTTTTCCTCCTCTCCTTTCCCCACCAGCATCCCCCTTTCCCCTGGACCACCACCCCCACCCCCAGCTGCCTGGCTGCTTTGGAGGGGCTGGCAAGTGGTGGGCACAGCCAAGGCAGGCAGCTCTATTGCTCAGTCGCCTTGCCTTCCCCTCCTCTTCCTGGCTGTTCTCGCTCTGCCCATCCCGCTCTCCTCCTCCTCCTCCTCCTCCTCCTCCTTCCCTCTATTCCTCTTCCTCCTCCTCCTCTTCCTCTTCCTCCTCCTCTTTCTCCTCCGGCCGGCTGGCTTTTCCTCCTCTCCCTTCCCTACCAGCACCCCCTTTTCCCCGGACCACCACCACCCGGCTGCCTGGTTGCCTTGGAGGGTCTGGCAAGTGGTGGGCACAGCCAAGGCAGGCAGCTCTCTCTTGCTTCCCTCTCGCCTTGCCTTCCCCCTCCTCTTCCTGGCTGCTCTCGCTCTGCCCATCCCGCTCTCCTCCTCCTCCTCCTCCTTCCCTCTATTCCTCCTCCTCCTGCTTCTCTTGCGCTCCAGCTAGCTGGCTGAGCTGCTGCCTCCTGGGCTCGGCTGGGGCTGGCAGGGGCTGGAAGGATAGGAAATCGATGCCACTTACACCTCCGCTGGAAGAGAGCGGGGACCAGCCAGGCGCCGCTGACGTTGCCTTGGAGCCGCCTTGGGGTGGGTGGGTGGGGGGCTTCGGGGGAGAGGGGGGGCTTTTTGAGGAGGGGGGGGTCTCTCTCTCTCTCTCTCTCGGCTTGCCCCCCCTTCTTGTCTCCCCGCCGCCGCCGCCGCTTCCTTTTGGCTCTCTCTCTCTCGCGCCTCGGCTTCAGGCAGGCAAAAATCGATGGGGTTCGCCGCGCCGGGGCTTCCCCATTGATTTACACTCGTCCGCCTCCCAGCCTGCCTCGTTCCCTCGCTCCGCGGAACCTGGCGGCTGCCTTCCAACACAATGGAATAATCAATTCAGCCCTCCGCCTCTCGCTCCCTCCCTCCTTCGCGCCTCCCTCCTTCTCTCGCACACACGCGCGCACACAGAGGCGCGCGCCCCCGCTGGCGCGCGCCCCCGAGCTGGGAGGAAAGCCACGCCTCCTCGGCAGGTGCAATTTTTCTTTTTTAAAGGTAGGCTGGGAAATGCAGTCCAAAGGAGTTCCAGCCAGACGGATAGACAAGAGTCGGGAGGGACCTGGGGAGGTCATCTAGTCCAACCCGAGCCGACCCCACGCCCAAGCAGGAGGAGAGCCTACTACATCTTGCCTCTAGCTAGGACCCGACTCCCGACCTCCTGATTGTGAGCGAGAGTTATTGGAATTGGAATTAGATTAGAATAAGAAGAAGAATAGAAGAATAGAATAGAATAAATAAAATAAAGTAGGAAGACTAGACTAGAGTAGAGTAGAGTAGAATTAGAGTAGAATAGAATAGAATAGAATAGAATAGAATAGAATAGAATAGAATAGAATAGAATAGAATAGGAGTAAAATTAGAATAGAATAGAATAGAATAGAATAGAATAGGAGTAAAATTAGAATAGAATAGAATAGAATAGAATAGAATAGAATAGAATAGAATAGAATAGAATAGAATAGAATAGGAGTAAAATTAGAATAGAATAGAATAGAATAGAATAGAATAGAATAGAATAGAATAGAATAGAAGAATTATATTGGAATAGAATAGAAGAATAGAATAGAGTAAAATTAGAATAGAATAGAATATTTATTTATTTAAATGGATTTCTATGCCGCCCAACTCCCAGGGGAATAGAATAGAATTATATAGAATAGAATAGAATAGAATAGAATAGAATAGAATAGAATAGAATAGAATAGAATAGAGTAGAATAGAATAGAATAGAATAGACCCAGATTGTTGGGGGCAATATAAATATACATTGCTTACTGGTGTAAACTGCTTGCACTGTGAGGCGGTATATAAATGTCACAAACAAACAAACAAATAATAAATAAATAAACAAATAAATAAATAAAATAGAGTAGAATTAAAATAGAATAGAACAGGATAGGATAGAATAATAGAAGAAGAATAGAATTAGAATAGAATAGAATAGAATAAGAAGAATAGAATAAAATGAATAAAATAAAGTACAAAGAATAGACTAGAGTAGAATTAGAATAGAATAGAATAGAATAGAATAGAATAGGAGAATAGAATTGAGTAAAATTAGAATAGAATAGAATAAATAAAATAGAGTGGAATTAAAATAGAACAGGATAGGATAGGATAATAGAAGAATAGAGTAGAATTAGCATTAGAATTATAATAGAATAAGAAGAATAGAAGAATAGAATAGAATAAAAGTACAAAGACTAGCCTAGCCTAGCCTAGAATAGAGTAGAATTAGAATAGAATAGGATAATTGAAGAATAGAATCGAGTAAAATTAGAATATAATAGAATAAATAAAATAGAGTAGAATTAAAATAGAACAGGATAGGATAGGATAATAGAAGAAGAATAGAGTAGAATTAGAATAGAATTAGAATAGAATAGAATAGAATAGAATAGAATAGAATAGAATAGAATAGAATAGAATAACAGAGTTGGAAGGGACCTTACAGGTCATCTAGTCCAACCCCCTGCCCAAGCAGGAAACCCTACATCATTCTGCCTCTACTTAGGATCGAACTCACAACCTTCTGATTGTGAGGCAAGAGCTCCACCTCTAAGCCACAGCAGCTGTCCATCATCATCATCGTCGTCGTCATCGGGAATTCCATCGATTTTCACCCAGTTTTAGGGGACATGCATCGAATCGAGTTTAAGGCGGTCCTCGAATTGCAACCGTTTCGTTTTAAGGGGGTGAATTTACGTATATCGATTGCAGGAAGTCCTCACTATGCAAGAGTTTATTTAGGGAGGAATTCATCGACTGGAGATTGTCCTCAAATTGCAACCGTTTGGGGGGGGTGTGTGTGAATGAATCGATTTTAGGAGCCCTCCATATAACAACCGTTTATTTAGGGAGGAATTCATCGATTGCAGAGCGTCCTCAATTTTTCAACACTTTATTTGGGGAATGAATCGATTGCAGATCGTTCTTGAATTGCAACCATTTGGGGGGGGGGTGAATTAATCGATTTTAGGGAGCCCTCAATATACACCCTTTTATTTAGAGATGAACTAATTGATTGCAGATCGTCTTCGAATTGCTACAGTTTAGGGATGAATTAATCGATTTTAGGGAGCCCTCAATAGACACAAGTTAATTTAGAGATGGATTCATTGATTGCAGATAATCCTCGACTTGCAACGGTTTTAGAGATGAATTTATTGATTGGAGGTAGTCCTCAATTTTCAACAAATTGGCTAAGGGATTAATTAATTCATTGCAGAGAGTCCTCAATCTACAAAGCGTTTATTTCGAGAGTAATTGATTGCGGATCGTCCTCAATATACAACCGTTTATTTAGAGATGAATTAATTCATTTGCAGATCGTCCTCGAATGGCAACCGTTTAGGGATGAATTAATCGATTTTAGGGAGCCCTCAATAGACAGTTTATTTAGAGATGAATTAATTGATTGCAGATAATCCTCGACTTGCAACGGTTTAGGGATGAATTCATCGATTGGAGGTAGTCCTCAATTTTCAACAAATTGGCTAAGGGATGAATTGATTCATTGCAGAGAGTCCTCAATCTACAAAGCGTTTATTTAGAGAGTAATTGATTGCGGATCGTCCCCAATATACAACCGTTTATTTAGAGATGAATTAATTCATGTGCAGATCGTCCTCGAATTGCAACCGTTTGGGGATGAATTAATTGATTTTAGGTAGTCCTCGAATTGCAACAATTTGTTTAGGGATGAATTGATCAATTGGAAGTAGCCCTCAATTTTCAAGAGTTTATTTAGAGATTAATTGATTGTAGATAGCTCTCGAATTGCAACAGTTGGTTTAGGAATGAATTAATCGATTACTGATAGTTCTCGACGGTTTAGGGATGCATTCATCGATTGGAGGTAGTCCTCAATTTTCAACAAATTGGCTTAGGGATGAATTCATTCATTGCAGATCGTCCTCAATCTACAAAGCGTTTATTTAGAGAGTAATTGATTGCGGATCGTCCTCAATATACAACCGTTTATTTAGAGATGAATTAATTCATTTGCAGATCGTCCTCGAATTGCAACCGTTTAGGGATGAATTAATTGATTTTAGGTAGTCCTCGAATTGCAACAATTCGTTTAGGGATGAATTGATCAATTGGAAGGAGTCCTCAATGTTCAAGAGTTTATTTAGAGATTAATTGATTGTAGATAGCTCTCGAATTGCAACAGTTGGTTTAGGAATGAATTAATCGATTGCTGATAGTTCTCGACGGTTTAGGGATGCATTCATCGATTGGAGGTAGTCCTCAATTTTCAATAAATTGGCTAAGGGATGAATTCATTCATTGCAGAGAGTCCTCAATCTGCAAAGAGTAATTGATTGCGGATCGTCCTCAATATACAACCGTTTATTTAGAGATGAATTAATTCATTTGCAGATCGTCCTCGAATTGCAACCGTTTAGGGATGAATTAATTGATTTTAGGTAGTCCTCGAATTGCAACAATTCGTTTAGGGATGAATTGATCAATTGGAAGGAGTCCTCAATTTTCAAGAGTTTTATTTAGCAATTTAATTATTTAATTGATTCCAGATAGCCCTCAAATTGCAAGTTTGTTTAGGAATGAATTAATCGATTGCTGATCGTTCTCGACTTAAAACGGTTTAGGGATGAATTCATCGATTGGCGGTAGGCCTCAATTTTCAACAAATTGGCTTAGGGATGAATTAATTAAGTCTTAGGTAGTCCTCAATATACAACGATTTATTTCGAGATGAATTGATTGATTGCAGATAATCCTCAAAATTGCATCAGTTCATTTAGGGATGAATTAATGGATTGCAGATAGTCCTCGATATCATCATCATCATCATCAACGACCCCATAATCCCTTGCGGGTGTGGAGTCTGGGCAACTGAATGGAGCTAGCAGAGTGTTTTTTTACTGGCCGGATGCCCTTCCTGTCGCCAATGCGGATTTTTGTTCAGCAGATATATTCTCAGTGTGCGCAGAGAGAGAAATATCTGCCTCTACCTAGGATCGAACTCAATATACAACCGTTTATTTAGAGATGAATTAATTCATTGCAGATGAAGTCCTCGACTTGCAACAGTTCGTTCAGCGACCGTTCTAAGTTGCAACGGCAAGGGGGGAAAAGAGACGTATGGCCGTTTTTCATACTTACGACCGTTGCAGCGTTCCCCGTGGTCACGAGATCAAAATTCAGACGCTTGGCGAAAGGACACGTGTGTATGACGGTTGCCAGTGTCCCGGGGTCACATGATCCCCTTTTGCGACCTTCTGAAAAGCAATCGATGAGGAAGCCGGATTCATTTCATAAACGTGTGACTCACTTAACAACCGCAGGGATTCGTTCTGTGGCAAGAAAGGTCATAAAATGGGGCAAAACTCACTTAACAACCATCTTGCTTAGCAACATTGTGGTCGTAAGTTGAGGACTGCCTGTAATAATTAATGATTAATTAATTATTCACACTTGGTGGAGGTCATGAGGATGGTGAGGAAGATGAAGGAGAAGTTTTACAACAACCTGACCAGGTAGGCCAGTGCAGGAAGGGATCTTCTTAATCCTGTCAGACCAAGCGAGGAAGTTGGGATGGCCACCCGTCCACAACTCAGGTAGTCCTTGACTTACAGTTGTTCGCTTAGTGACCATATTAAGTAAACACTGGAAAAAAGTGACTTACGACCGGTTCTTGCACTTACAACCCACATATATACGACGGTTGCTGTATCCTGGGATCATGCGACCGCCTTTTGTGACGGTCCTAGCCACTTTCTGACAAAGTCAGCCGGGGGGGGAGCCGGATTCGCTCAATGACCGCATGATTCACTTAACAACGGCAGTCATGTGATTCCCATTGGCGATCTTCCCAGTCGGTTTGCAACAAGTCAACGGGAAAAGCTGGATTCCTTGAACAATGATGTGATTCACTTAACAACCGTGGCCAAAAACAAAAAGAGAGATTGTAAAATCAGGCACGGCTCCCTTAACAACCCGCCTCGCTTAGTGATGGAAATACTGGGTTCCATTGTGGTCGTTAAATCGAGGACTGTCTATAATCGCATTGGGAAAGGGGGAATCATGTATCAGGGCTTGGGCAGGGAAGCAGATGTGGCATATGACTCCCTTAACAACCGCTTCGCTTAGCGACAGAAATGCCAATCTCGATGTTGGTCATAAGGCGAGGACCAGCTGTATGTTCTCAGTCTTGGCTCAGCAGTCCAGAAAATGGGACCACAGACATTCTCTCCCCACCTCGCAGGGTGGATGCAGGATCGGAGTTTCCTGTCCCAGCTGTGGGCCTGATCCTTCCAACATTTAGTCCTCAATTTACAACGGTTCATTTAGTGACCATTGAGAGTTACAACGGCACTGAAAAAAAAGTGACTTAGGGCCGGTTTTTCACAGTTCCATCATTCCTTTCCATCATCCCCATGTTCACGTGATCAAAACTCAGCTGCTTGGCCACTGGTTCACACTTACGCCGATTGCAGAATTTCTGTAGTCTACTACAGGTAGTCTTTTGATTTACAAGAGTTCATTCAGTGACGGTTTGAAGTTACAACGGCCCTGCTATAAAAGGGACCTGTGACCATGTTTCACACTTCCGACCGCTGCGGCCTCCCTATGGTCACCGGATCAAAATTCAGACCCTTGACAACGGTCTCACATTTACGACGGTTGCAAACATCCCCCCCCCGGTCACAACGATCCCCTTTTTGCGACCTTCCGACGAGCCAAATCAACCGGGAGGGGGGAGGGGGGAGCCAGATTCACCGGGTTACTCACTTATCAAAGCTGCAGCGATTCCCTTAGCCACCGGTGGCCGGAACGGTCGTAAAACTCAACCAATTCTCACTTAACGTACATTTTGGGCTCCGGGGTGGCCGTAACTTGAAGCCTACCCAACAGAGGGTGTTAAAGAGAGCAGAAAAGCCAAAAAGCTTCACAGAGAAACTGATTACTATTAGTCTTCTCATCGTTCCCATCACCCATCTCCTCCCACTTATGACTGCAGGACTGTAACTTGTTGCTTGTATCCTTACGATTCATATTCATATTGTTTCCGGATTGCTTATCTGTACCCTATGACAATCATTAAGTGTTGTACCTCATGATTCTTGACAAATGTATCTTGTCTTTTTATGTACACCGAGAGCATATGCACCAAAGACAAATTCCTTGTGTGTCCAATCACACTTGGCCAATAAAGAATTCTATTCTATTCTATTCTATTCTATTCTATTCTATTCTATTCTATTCTATTCTATTCTATTCTATTCTATTCTATTCTATTCTTTCCTTATTCTATTCTATTCTATTCTATTCTATTCTATTCTTCCATTCCATTCCATATTCTCTATTCTATTCTACTCCATTCTATTCTATTCCATTCTATTCTATTCCATTCCATATTTTCTATTCTATTCCATTCCATTCTTTCCCTATTCTATTCTATTCTATTCTATTCTATTCTATTCCATTCCATTCCATTCCATATTTTCTATTCTATTCCATTCCATTCCATTCTTTCCCTATTCTATTCCCTATTTTCTATTCTATTCTATTCTATTCTATTCTATTCTATTCTATTCTATTCTATTCTATTCTATTCTATTCTATTCTATTCTATTCTATTCCATATTTTCTATTCTATTCTATTCTATTCCATTCCATATTTTCTATTCTATTCTTTCCTTATTCTATTTTATTCCATTCCATATTTTCTATTCTATTCCATTCCATTCCCTATTCTATTCTATTCTATTCCATATTTTCTATTCTATTCAATTCCATTCCATATTTTCTATTCCATTCTATTCCATTCCATATTTTCTATTCTATTCTATTCTTTCCTTATTCTATTTTATTCCATTCCATATTTTCTATTCTATTCCATTCCATTCTTTCCCTATTCTATTCTATTCCATTCCATATTTTCTATTCCATTCCATTCCATTCCATATTTTCTATTCTATTCTATTCTATTCTATTCTATTCTTATTCTATTCTATTTCATATTTTCTATTCTATTCTATTCTATTCCATTCCATATTTTCTATTCCCATTCTATTCTATTCCATTCTATATTTTCTATTCCATTCCATTCCATTCCATATTTTCTATTCTATTCTATTCTATTCTATTCTTATTCTATTCTATTCCATATTTTCTATTCTATTCTATTCTATTCTATTCTATTCCATTCCATATTTTCTATTCCCATTCTATTCTATTCCATTCTATATTTTCTATTCCATTCCATTCCATTCCATATTTTCTATTCTATTCTATTCTATTCTATTCTATTCTATTCTATTCCATATTTTCTATTTCTATTCCATTCCATTCCATTCCATTCCATTCCATATTTTCTATTCTATTCTGTTCTATTCTGTTCTATTCCATATTTTCTATTCTATTCTATTCTATTCTATTCTATTCTATTCTTATTCTATTCTATTCCATATTTTCTATTCTATTCTATTCTATTCTATTCCATTCCATATTTTCTATTCCCATTCTATTCTATTCCATTCTATATTTTCTATTCCATTCCATTCCATTCCATTCCATATTTTCTATTCTATTCTATTCTATTCTATTCTATTCTATTCTATTCTATTCTATTCTATTCTATTCTATTCTATTCTATTCTATTCTATTCCATATTTTCTATTCTATTCCATTCCATATTTTCTATTCCCATTCTATTCTATTCCATTCTATATTTTCTATTCCATTCCATTCCATTCCATATTTTCTATTCTATTCTATTCTATTCTATTCTATTCTATTCTATTCTATTCTATTCTATTCTATTCCATATTTTCTATTCTATTCTATTCTATTCTATTCCATTCCATATTTTCTATTCCCATTCTATTCTATTCCATTCTATATTTTCTATTCCATTCCATTCCATTCCATATTTTCTATTCTATTCTATTCTATTCTATTCTATTCTATTCTATTCTATTCCATATTTTCTATTTCTATTCCATTCCATTCCATTCCATTCCATTCCATATTTGCTATTCTATTCTATTCTGTTCTATTCCATATTTTCTATTCTATTCTATTCTATTCTATTCTATTCTATTCTATTCTATTCTATTCTATTCTATTCTATTCTATTCTATTCTATTCATTAATTCCCCCCTCTCCCAAAACGGAGGCAGAGAGCCTGGGTTTGTTTGTTTATGGATTTATTTTGTAAAAGTTGCAACCTATAAAAACAAATCTTGCCTGGTTGTTATTATAGCGAGGATAATGGATGACGATGATGATGATGATGATTGTCCCTCTGTATCATTTATTCTAAGAAGGAAGATTGCCCTCGCCCTCCCCCTCCCCCCCATCACTCCCCCCCCCACCAGGAAAAGAAAGTTCTTGCAAAAATGAAGAGGATTTTAATTTAGTGGGGGGGGGGGTTTGCAAAGAAAAAAGAAAAAATAAGGAATCTTCTTAGAGTGGGGAAATCTCCCCGCCACCCTCTAAACCCCCCCTCCCCAAAATACAGAGAAGAACTCCCCCCCTCCCCGCAGGGAACCTGGGGATGTTGGCTTGCAAGGAGTTAAACCTGGGTCTTTTTCTACTCTTCCCCCCCCCCTCAATATCTCCCGGGTTGGGAATGCACCCCCTCCCTCCCTCCCTCCCCCCACCCCCGCCGCTCTTAATTGCAGCTTTTCGGTTTCCGTGGCAACGGGGAGCGAGGGAGCGAGACAGTCACATGGGGAGAGGAATAAAAAATAGAACCAAGGCAGAGGAGCCAAATGATAAAAAAAAAAGAGAGGTGGGGGGGGGAAAGAAGCAGGGAAGCGGGTTGAAAGTACCTGCTGGGAGGCGGGGGAAACTACGACTCCCAAGAGCCTTTGCGCGGCTCACGGCCATTTTGTGCAGCGGCCTTTCGTTTCCCCTTCCCCGCTCCCCGCAATTGAACGTTCCGGACGGGGACATACTCCGACTCTTTTGTCTCCGCTTTGGCCAAAGCTTCCGGCGGTCCTGGGGCCGGCGACCCCCCTTTTGCAAAGGAGGCTGGGAGTTGTGGTCCTAAGCCCGGGCAGCGCGTTAAACCCTTGGCAAACATGGAACGGGGCTCTGCTCGCGAAGCGCCCGCAGCTCCGGATCTCCAGCCGGGGGAAGGTCAGTGGCCTGCTCCGAGGATAGGGTGGAAGGGGCCCCGGGGCGGAGTCGGAGCAACGGGTAGGGTCTCCTGCTTGGGCAGGGGGTTGGACTAGATGACCTGCAAGGTCCCTTCCAACTCTGGTAATCTGTTAAATCTGTTAAACTAACAGGGAAACCCCCCCCCCCACCTCATTCCAATCCCCCCCTCCCAGCTACATCTCCAGGCCAGGCTGCGCTGGCTTTTTTGCTGTCTGTTTAAGCCTGCCGGTGCTTAGCCGTGCAATGAACCACGAACGTGCAATGCACGCCTAGGTGCCAGGTGCAAAAGTGCCCTGCGGTGAAATATACCAACGTGCAATGCACGTGAAGGTCCCCGGTGCAAAACTGCCGTGCACTGAACAAGGGACATGCAATGCACATGAAGGTCCCGTGTGCCGTGCAGCGAAACACGAACGTGCAATGCACGCGAAGGTCCCACGTGCAAAAGTGCCGTGCGGTGAACCACGAGCGTGCAATGCATGTGAAGGTCCCGGGTGCAAAACGGCCGTGCAATGAACCAGGAACGTGCAATGCATGCGAAAGTCCCACGTGCAAAATGGCCCTGCGTTGAGCCACGAACGCGCAATGCATACGTACATCTCGCGTGCAAAAGTGCCGTACAGTGAGCCATGAATAGGCAATGCACATGAAGGTGCCAGATGCAAAATGGGCGTGCAATGCATGCAAATGCCCCACGTGCAAAACTGCCCTGCAGTGAACCACGAACGTGCAATGCACACGAAGGTGCCACATGCAAAACTGGCGTGCTGAGCTATGAATGGGCAATGCACACGAAGGTGCCAGGTGCAAACTGGCGTGCAATGCATGCAAATGCCCCACATGCAAAAACTGCCGTGCAGTGAACCACAAACATGCAATGCATATGAACATCCCACATGCAAAACTGCCGTGCGGTGAACCACGAACGTGCAATGCACACGAAGGTGCCACGTGCAAAACTGGCGTGCTGAGCTATGAATGGACAATGCACACGAAGGTGCCAGGTGCAAAACTGGCGTGCAATGCATGCAAATGTCCCACGTGCACTGCCGTGCAGTGTACCACGAACGTGCAATGCATACGAACATCCCACGTGCAAAAGTGCCGTGCAGTGAATCATGAATGGGCAATACACACAAAGGTGCCAGGTGCAAAACTGGCGTGCAATGCATGCAAATGCCCCACGTGCAAAAACTGCCGTGCGGTGAACCACGAACGTGCAATGCCCACGAAGGGGCCAGGTGCAAAATTGCGGTGCAACAAACCACCAACGTGCAATGCATGCAGAGGTGCGAGGTGCAAACATCCCCACGAACACTAGATGGCAGCAGAGAAGGCGAGAAATTCCTTTGCTTTAAGATCGTGGGGATTTGCTAGCCCAGATCTGAAAGCCAGGAAAGTTAAGTTTTTCCCCTGACCCGCGTTAGGTGACTTACAAACTTACAAACCATGGTTTGTGCTTCATTAGCTTGTACAAGTGAACTGAACAACCATTCATTTCGGGACTTTTCGAAGTGACAACGGCACTGAGAATTGACTTTGGACCGCTTTTCACACTTATGACCGTTGTAGCATCCCCGTGGTCATGTGATCAAAATTCAGCCGCTTGGCCACTGACTCATATTTACGACGGTTGCAGTGTCCCGCTCGCGGGTCATGTGATCAGTTTTTGGTGACCTCCGGACAAGCAAATTCAATGGGGAAGCCTGATTCATTTTAACAACCGCGTTACTAACTTATCAACCACCGCGGTTCGCTTAACAACGGTCGTAAAATGGGCCCAAACTCCCTTATCACTGTCTTGCTTAGCCACCGACGCTTTTGAGCTCGATTGTGGTCGTAAATCGAGGACTACCGGCATAAATGCAGCTCAAAGGTGTGCTTTTCTCCTGAAATCATGACAAGCCAAGCCAGCCCCTCAGAGGCCTGGGTTCAAATCCTCCACTAAGCGTGACTTGGGGAGGGGGCACTGGTGGTTCACTCACCGTGGTCTGCCGCACCAGCCTTGATCCCCAGCATAAAAGGGAGGGAGGGAGGGAAGCGTCTTCAGGTCGAGAAAGGAAAGCAAAGTTGTCATTAAATGAAAAATAACCTTTTTCCTGAAACAGGAAGGAAGGAGAGGAGAAACACCGGAAATGCTATTTGGGGAGATTAGAAACCGATTTTTTTTTTTAAAAAAACCTAGTCTAGGCTTTTAAAAGACTAAGGCAGTGGAACATGGTTTTTGTTAATCAAGTACCGTATTTTTCGGAGTATAAGATGCACCTTTTTGCCCCCAAAAAGAGGGTGGAAATGTCGGTGCGTCTTATACACCGAATACAGCAATTTTTTAGCCTCCCGAAGCCCCGCCCCCACATCCAATTTTTGCAAAAAACGGGCCATTTTTTTTGCAAAAATGGGGGGGTTGCCTTCCCCCACCCCCTAGTAGTGCTCTGCAGGCTTCCCAGATCCTCTGCATGCCCTGTTTTTGCAAAAAAAAAAAAAGAGCGAAAAACGGGCCGTTTTTTGCAAAAATTGGGGCGTTTTTGCCTTCTAATTATCCCATCTAGCATGACTGGAGGAGGAATTCTGGGAGTTGAAGTCCACTAGTCTTAAAGCTGTCAAAGTTTGAAGACCCCTGGGTTAGGGGTTAGGGGTGCAAGGGTCATCAAACGTGGCAAGTTTAAGACTTGTGGACTTCAACTCCCATTCCTGAGCTAGCATGACTGGAGGAGGAATTCTGGGAGTTGAAGTCCACTAGTCTTAAAGCTGTCAAGTTTGAAGTTTGTAAAAAGTATACATGGTTGTAAAAAGTATTCTGCTACACTGGTATTTTATTAAATAATATATTACTGCACTGTTTGGTTCAGAATACTTTTTTCCTTGTTTTCCTCCTCTAAAATCTAGGTGCGTCTTATACTCCGGTGCGTCTTATACTCTGAAAAATACGGTAATCTTCTGTTAAGAAACATCCCACCCTGATTCTGCTGGGAGGAAAATGGGTGTCAAAGTCTATTTCATTGAGGGCTGCCTCAGGGTTGTGTTTGATCTCGGGAGGGTGGTGGCCAGGGGTGGGGTGGCCAGCTTGATGTTGCTCCTGCCTGTGGTGGCCCGAGCACTCTGCCAGCGAAAAGAGGCTCCCGAGCTCCGTTTTAGGCTGCGACAGCCTCCTGCAACCCTTGATAGCAAAAACGGAGCTCAGGAGAGCTGTACGCGGCCCTCGCGAGCTCTCTTTTTGCTGGCAGAGGCATTGCGGCCCAATGCTTCGCTGTTTCCAGGATAGCCTCGCTGGCCAGATCTAAGCACCCGGGGCCTTGAATTTGACACCCCTGCCTTAAAGGGACTTGGAAGCTTAAAAGCCCCTACTCCAGGGATGGCGAACCTTTTTTGGTTCAAGTGCCAAATGGGGGGGTGCGGGGGGGGTGCCCACATCCATAATTCCATGCGTGCGCCCCCCTGCGCATGCACGCGTGACACCCCCCCCTCCTGGCATGCGATGGCACGCCCGTTTCTTGCTCTCCCCAGCCTTCAGAGCCTTTCTAGGAGCCTGGGGAGGGCGAAAACGGCCTTCCCCACCTCCGGAGGTCCTCCGGAGCCTGGAAACGTTTCGTTTGCCAACTTCCGGTTGAACCGGAAATTCAGGTTTTTTTGCTCTCCCCAGGCTTCAGAGCCTTTCTAGGAGCCTGGGAAGGGCGAAAACGGCTCCCCCCTCCTGAAGGCCCTCCGGAGGCTGAAAATGGCCCATTTGCCAAATCCCAGTTGAACCGGAAGGCCCTTTTTTTGCTCTCCCCAAGCTTCAGAGCCTTTCTGGGAGCCCGGGGAGGGCGAAAACGGCCTTCCCCACCTCCGGAGACTGGAAAAATTCCGTTTGCCAACTTCCGGTTGAACCTCCGGAGGCCATTTCCCAACGGACCATTTCTGGCCTCTGGAGGGCCTCCGGGGTGGTGGGGAAGGCCGTTTTTACCCTCCCCAGGCTCCTAGAAAGGCTCTGGAGCTTGGGGAGAGCAAAAAAAAAAAGAGCCTTCCCCACCCCGTCTGGAGGCTGAAAACAGGCTGTTTCCCAACTCCCAGTAGGCCCAGAAGGCCCAAAAATCAGCTCGCCGGACCTGAGCTTGCGTGCCCACCGATATGGCTCCGCATGCCACTTGTGGCACGCGTGCCATAGGTTCGCCATCACGGCCCTACTCCATTTTGAATTCAAAACCCTGTAAATATTCTAAATATATATTTATGTAAATGCGTAAACTTATATAAAATTTATAAATATATATTCTAAAATACCTTTCATTAGCAGGTTCTCTGAAAGAGCAAAATTCTGAGCGGAGCAATTCACAAAAAGCAGAATCCAATTTGTTGCAGAAAAATCATTAGGATTCTTTTTCAATTTTGGATACTTTCTTTTTTTTCTGTGTGTGTTTGTGCCTCAGGACAGATTTCCGAAGCCATAGAAGTGGAACAGAAGTTTCTTTTCGGGCCTAGCACCATCGAGAAGTTAGCAGAGCTGGGGGCGATCCTGGAAAGCCACATCTCTTTTCGTGATAGCTACTACGACGTCCCCGATTGGTGCTTGACCCGAGGGGATCACTGGTTGCGGGAACGCGAGGGGGTGGGCTGGGAGCTAAAATGTCCCGTGGTTGGGGTGATGGGAAGCAAGGAGACCCTGTGTGCGGCAGAGACGGTTAACCATCCGTCCGCTCCAGTTTTGCGACCACCGAGGGACACGAGATCATCTCACGCGGCCAGCCAGTACCGAGAAGTGACGTGTCCCCAAAATATTGTGACCCGCCTCTGTGGTTTATTGGACAGAGACCCTGGACAGAACTGGAGGAATTGTGTGAAGGAAGCAGTGGAAGAACTGGGCTTGGAGGTGTTTGCTAGTTTTGTGACCACACGGCGCAAATACCGCGTAGGGGATTTGCATGTGGATCTCGACGAGGCAGATTTCGGCTACGCCGTGGGCGAGGTGGAAGCCATGGTCCAGCGGTTAGAAGACATTCCTGAAGCTCTGGAGAAGATTCAGACGTTTTGCAGGCAGCTAGGTAAGGCTGATCATCTTCGGTCTTGTGTGTTTGTGTATGAGCGTGTGATAAAAAAATTTAAAAAATTGGACATCTTTATCTTAAAACACCTTCTCGGCTCGACAAAAGGACTTTGGGAAAGTTTCAGATTTAAGATGGCATCCGCTTCATTCATTACTACCTGGAATTTTGCTCAAATCTTTGTTCTAGCCCAGGGGTGTCAAACTGGATTTCTTTAAGAGCCGGATCAGCATTGTAGTTCTCCGCAGGCCAGCGGGGGTGGGGGGAGACAGGACGGACACCTCCTGCAGCACTTTCCTGGAGAAAACAGGGCATGGCCTCATTTTCGGCCTCCATGGCCTCTTGTAGCACTCTCCCGGCCAAAAACGGGTTGCGCAGAGGCCCCGCAAGGCCCGTTTTCGGCCTCCTGCAGCACTCTCCCAGCCAAAAATGGGCCATGTGGAGGTCCCGCAAGGGCCCCCACTCTCCCGCGGCCTATGTTTTGGCCAGTAGAGTGCGGCGGGAGACCAAAAAGAGCACCGCACGCCAGTCCTTTGATACTTTCAGGCCAGCCCGCGGGCCAGATTTAAGCACCGCACAGGCCGGATCCGGCCTGCAGGCCTTGAGTTTGACACCTCTGATCTAGCTTGTCAATAGAAAGAAAATTCTTTTTTTTCCCCTTCTTCCTCTCCTAGGCTTGGAAGAAAAGACCGCAATTCCTGGCAAGATGTCGGTGTATTTGCCCAGATTCAGACCCGCCCATTACAAGGCCTTGACGGAGGCTGGAATTGTGCGTAAAATGATAAATACAACAGAAGGACCGAATGGAAAAGTCTGATGGGGCAAGAACCAGGATGGGGTGAGAGAGTTTCATCTCCAAACTACGGGATAGTCCAGAATTACCTTTAAGTCAAATCAAATTATCTTTAAATTAAAAGAACAGTTCAAATAAACTCTTATTTTCCTTCCAAATACATTGCATTCCCCTTTTTAAAAAAATTTGGTGGTTGTGATCTTTTCACCTTTCCTTTGACTGTGTTTCTCAAATCTCTTGCCCCTTTTAAGATGGCTGGACTTCAACTCCCAGAATTCCCCAGCCAGCTTTGTGAGGAGAGAAGAAAAGGAGCTTTGCTGGCTGGGGAATTCTGGGAGTTGAAGTTCCAGCCATCTTAAACGGGGCGAGAGATTGAGAGCGGCTTCAGTATTTTCGTGAGCCTGACGTGACATCACAGCAGGTGAGCCAATGGCTGAAAGAGGGAGGGGCTTGGCTGGTGGGTTGATAATCCACTTGGATTATCTAAAATTATCTGGCGAGAAAGGTTTGTTCGTGATCGGACTTAAAACGGCTTGAAACGTGGCGGAGATCGAGAGATGGAAGAAGAAACATCTCTAAAAGAAGCTCAGCTTTTTAATCCGAACACACCATCTAGCCGACTTCGCCCTTCATGCTACCTTAACCTGGTTAGGGCAGGGAGTCGACAGCCGAAAGTTGTGACATACATTAAAAGAGGCGGAGCTCGGATATGATATGATTAGGGCCACCATCTTGACTTCTGGTTACCCTGTTTTGTCTCAACCTTGTCAACTTTTTCGGGGACTTCCAGAGTTCTCCAGCTAAACGAAGCATTGTGGTTCGGTCAATATTGGTCACTCACGTTCGCTGGCCTTCCTCTGTGGCTGACCCCGGGGTGGTGGGAGGTGAGGACCAGCATGGTTTAGGATCCAAGACATGGGCGGAATTGGAATATGGCATTGCTAATGGCTAAGGGAATACGGGCACCTCTATAACTGTCTGGTTTGGTTCTGCGACCCAACAAGACAGACACAGACTTCGACGGATAGTTAGAACTGCAGAAAAAACAATTGCTACCAACCTGACTTCCATTGAGGATATACTGCACGAGCCGTGAAAATATTTATGGACCCCTCGCATCCTGGACATAAATTGTTTCAACTCCTACCCTCAAAACAACACTACAGAGCACTGCACACCACTGTTCCCTCTAAGGTGCGTAGCTGCGCACGTGATGAGAGAACGCCGTGCGGAAGTTTCTAACTTCCGGCCGGCATTTTCTAATGAGAGGCTGCGCGCCTGCGCGGCCGCACAGATGAAATGAGAACGCTGCGCACCGTTTTTTGCTATTACAGGGAACATTGCTGCACACCAAGACAACTAGACACAAGAACAGTTTTTTCCCCGAACGCCATCACTCTGCTAAACAAATAATTCCCTCACCACTGTCAAACTATTCTCTAAGGCTGCATTACTATTACTATTAGTCTTCTCATCGTTCCTATCACCCATCTCCTCCCACTTATGATTGTATGACTGTAACTTGTTGCTTGTATCCTTATGATTTATATTAATATTGTTTCCTGATTGCTTATTTGTACCCTATGACAATCATTAAGTGTTTTTTACCTCATGATTCTTGACAAATGTATCTTTTCTTTTATGTACACTGAGAGCCTATGCACCAAAGACAAATTCCTTGTGTGTTTTTCTTAAGAGCTGTAACTATTAGAGGAGAACGTCGTAATTCCCTTTAGCCAAGTCTTTTGGTGTTACCGTATTTTTCGGAGTATAGGACGCACCTTTTTACTCCCAAAAAGGGGGTCAAAAAGTGGGTGCGTCCTATACACCGAATGCAGCCCCCAAACCCCCCCAGCCCCCACCCTTCGGAAGTTTTCCCCGCCGCTGCCTCCGCCGCTTGCCCCCCCCGCTGCTTGCCCCCGCCGTCCCCGCTGTTGCTTGCCGCCGCCACCACCGCTGCTTGCCCCCGCCACCCATTCCTGAGCTAGCACCTTTCGAGGTGCCACCGCTCCGCTTCGATCCCCACCGCTGCCCGCTTGCGAGCGAGCGGGCGTACGAGCAGGCGAGGCGTGGCGGCAGGCAGGTGTCTTGGAAGCGCCGAGGGCAGCACGCGCGTCCGGGATGCCGCTTAGCCGGCAGCAGCGGGCGCAGCGAGTCCCGTCCTTACGCACATCCCTGGCGCTTGCTGTGGCGACGCTGTTTTCTCCGAGACCTTTGTCTACTGCTCCTTCTCCGAGACAAAGGTCTCGGAGAAAACAGCGTCGCCACAGCAAGCGCCGGGGACGCGCGTGGGGACGGAACTCGCTGCGCCCGCTGCTGCCGGCTAAGCGAGAGGGCTGTCCTCGGCGCTTCCAAAACACCTGCCTGTCGCCGCGCTTCGCCTGCTTCCTCAGCTCTTTGGCCGGGAAAACCAGGAGCCGCCGCTTTCGCCGCAGATCTGCTCAGCTCAAGTTGCAGCCCTTGAGCTTCAGGAGGGAACTGGTTGCGAGACCGGGAGGACTTGTGGACTTCAACTCTAGCTATCATGACTGGAGGAGGAATTCTGGGAGTTGAAGTCCACAAGTCTTAAACTTGCCAAGGGGGTGCAAGGGTCTTCAAACTTGTGGACTTCAACTCCCAGAATTCCTCCTCCAGTCATGCTAGCTCAGGAATTGGAGTTGAAGTCCACAAGTCTTAAAGCTGTCAAGTTTGAAGACCCCTGGGTTAGGGGTGCAAGGGTCTTCAAACTTGGCAAGACTTTTTACAACCATGTACACTTTTTACAAACTTCAAACTTGACAGCTTTAAGACTTGTGGACTTCAACTCCCATTCCTGAGCTAGCATGACTGGAGAAGGAATTCTGGGAGTTGAAGTCCACAAGTCTTAAAGCTGTCAAGTTTGAAGTTTGTAAAAAGTGTACATAGTTGTAAAAAGTATACATGGTTGTAAAAAGTATTCTGCTACACTGGTATTTTATTAAATAATATATTACTACACCATTTGGTTCAGAATACTTTTTTCCTTGTTTTCCTCCTCTAAAATCTAGGTGCGTCCTATACTCCGGTGCGTCCTATACTCCGAAAAATACGGTAATTGTTTGTGATTGTGTTTTTTCTTTTTCTTTTTTGTTGCACTTGTATTTTGGTCTGTGACTGTAAAATAAAATTATTATTATTATTATAAATTCCTTGTGTGTCCAATCACACTTGGCCAATAAAGAATTCTATTCTAATTCTTATTCTAAGTTGGACCATCTACGTGATGGACACCATGGGCTCGGGAAGACACAACGTTCAACCTCAGTGTAGACCTACCTGAGAAGATCTCAAGGGAGACTTTGACTCCAGGGTCAACATGTTGGACAGGTCTCATGGAAGCTGGAGACCAGGGTTTACCCATCTGTGCGCCTAACATGGATGGTTAGATCCATCAAGGTGCGAGAAGTTGGTAGTACTCCATACAGGACATCCCTTCGCTTGGTCTAGCTCAGTGATTCTCAACCTTCCTAATGCGGTGACACCCCCCCCCCGCTGCCGCGACCTACCGCCATTTGGGTTCTTTTGCGTTCTGCGCATGTGCAGAGAGTAAAAGAACCCAAATGGCGGCGTCCGGGCGAAGTCTCCTGACCCCTGTGAAAGGGTCATTTGACCCCCACAGGTGTCGCGACCCCCAGGTTGAGAACCGCTGGTCTAGTTCATGTTATGGGGTTTCCCGAGGGGTGCGTACCTATGGGGCAATTTAGGCAGGGCCAGATCTGTGGGGGGAACCCTGGGGCAGAACCTCTAAATCGGGGGGGGGGGGTGTCAAACCAGCGGTGAAATCTACTTAACGTTCCCTACTGGTTTGTCGCGCACGCTTTTTCACCCTCTACGCATGCGCAGAAGGCTTTGCGCATGCGCAGAGGGTTAAAAAAATGGTGGCGGATGGGCGGAGCCTTGTGCTGCCGTTGCTACTGGTTCTTCGGACCACCGGCAGCCGCCATTACCGGAACGCCCGAACTGGGTCAAACCGATAGGATTTCACCCCTGAATTTCATTGAGGGCCGCATCAGGTCTGTGGTTGACCTCAGGCGGTGTGGCCGACTGGGTGGGTGTAACCAAGTGGGTGGGCGTGGCCAGCTTGATGCCACCCACTGGGCGTGGCCGACTGGGTGGGCATGGCCCGCTTGATACCACTCCCCAAACGGCTGGCATGTTTGCTCTTCGCATTTGGTAGACCGCGCCGAAGCGACACGGGCAGGAGTGGGTTCCTCCCGGTTTGGACCGGATCGCCGAACCGGTAGCGGCCCGCTGGTGACGTCACTGTCGTTGCCGGTCCGTGCACGCCGCCATCCCGTCCGACCGCGGGTGAATTCTGACCTTTATTTCTTTGCCCGAAGCACAGCTGATCAGCTCCTCAGCTGTGTTTCAGGCTAATTCCTGCTTCTGAGCATGCGCGGAAGGCAAATCGTAAGACTGCACGCGCGCGAAACGTCGCTGTGCGAACCGGTGGGCAAAGGTTAAGTGGAACCCACCGCTGGACACGGGTAGACCAGGCCGAAGGAAGTGACGCGGGCTGGCCCTTTACATTTTCCAGTACGGCCCCCACGGGCCGGACCAGATCCCACCACATCGCGGGCCAGATTCGGCCCGCGCGCCTCGTGTTTGACACCCCTGCTCCAAATTGATCCTTCAAAAGGGAGAAAATCCATGCGCGTGTCCGCTGCGTCAATTCGACAGCCAGCTTCTTCCCTTCGCTCGTTTACCGCCATTGATTTCCACTTAGTCTCGCTCGGTTGTTGTGGAGTTTCCCCATCCGGCTGATCAATTCAATTGATTTGCTAGCAGTTGAAATGAGGAGAGAGAGAGGAAAAAAGCTGACGAGCCATCGGGATTCCCATATTTACACCTCCGCACGTGCAAACGCTCCACAAGGGCCTTGCGCCGCTCGCTCTTTGGGACGCCCTGCTTCGAAAGTTACGTTCTACTGGTAGTCCTCAACTTATGACCGTTCATTTAGCGACCGAAGTAACAATGGCACCAGAACAAAGCGACTTACGACTTCACTCGGATCAATATTCTTAATTCCTTTTTGCTTTTTTTAAACAGTCTTGGCCATTCTAGACAGCAGGTTACGGAGTCTCAAGGCCAGTCAGCTCCTAACTATTGGCTTCTTCGTACAGGTAATCCTTGATTTACGACCGTTCTTTTAGTGACCGAAGTTACAACGGCACCGAAAAATTACGATTTGAACCCAATATTTTTTATTCCTTTTGCCTTTTTAAAGCATTCTTAGCCATTCTAGCTAGCAGGGTACCGAGTCTCAAGGCCCGTCAGCTTCTAAATTTCAACTTCTTTATACAGGTAGTCCTCGATTTATGACAGTTCATTGAGTGACCGAAGTGACAAAAGACCGGAAAAAGTGACAACTTCACTTGAAGCAATATTCTTGATTATTTTTGCTTTTTTAAGCATTCGGGACCATTCTAGCTAACAGGTTACTGAGTCTCAAGGCCTATCAGTTTCTACATTTTAGCTTCTTCGTACAGGTAGTCCTCGATTTACGACAGTTCACTTAGTGACCGAAGTTTCAACGGGACCGAAAAAAGTGACTTAACGGCTTGAACCAATGTTTTTGATTACTTTTGCTTTTTTTTAAACATTCTTGCCCATTCTAGGTAGCAGGTTACTGAGTCTCAAGGCCTGTCAGCGTCTCCATTTTAGCATCTTCGTGCAGGTAGTCCTCGATTTAAGACAGTTCACTTAGTGACCGAAGTTACAATGGCACTGGAAAAAGTGACTTAGGATCGTTTTTCACTCTCACGACCGTGGCAGCGTTCCTGTTGGTCAAGTGATCAAAATGCAGATGCCTGGCAGCTGTTTCATACTTACGACCGTGCCTGTGTCCCCAAGGTCATGTGATCCCCTCTTGCGACCTTCCGACAAGCAAAGTCAATAGGGAAGGCAGATTCAGTTAACAACCGGGTTGCTAAGTGACCAAGTGCACGGATTTGCTTAACAACGGGGGCCCAGAAAGGTCGTAAAATGGGGCAAAGCTCATTTAACAAATGTTTCGCTTAATGACAGAAATTTTGGGCTCAATTGTGGTCGTACGTCGAGGACTACTTGTAGATGACCCACCCCTGTGCTTTCACTCACCCATAAGATGCAAAGCCTAAAAACCCCCTCCCCGAATATATTTATACAGATATAGTAGTCCTCGACTTGCAACCGTAACTGAGCTCCATATTTCTGCTGCTAAGCAAGACACTTAAGTGAGTGTCTCGGTTAGCAACGGAAATTTTGGGCTCAACTGTCATAAGTCAAGGACAGTAAAAACTATTGCGCTTTGTACAGGCTTGGCGGGAGAGATCCCCCCTCCCCCCGTGTCCTTCAGCGCAAAATACAGCTAGTCCTCGACTTATGACCACAATATTTCTGTCGTTAAATGAAACATTTGTCTAGTGAGTTCCCCCCCCCATTTTACCACCTTTCTGGCCTCTGATGTTAAGTGAAGCGCTGCGGTGGATAAGTTACTAACCCGGTTGTTAAGTGAATCGGGCTTCCCCGTGGACTTCGCTCGTCGGAAGCGGATAACGGGACCCAGGGACGCGGCGACCGTCGTAAGTCTGAACCAGTTGCCAAGCGTCTGGATTTTGGATTCACGTGACGTGAGAATGCCGGAAAGGTTCGTCATTGTGAAAAACGATCCTAAGTCCCTTTTTTTCCACGCCGTCGTAACTTCAAGCGGTCACTAAATGAACGGCCGTACGTCGAGGACTCCCTGCCTGGAGAGCCTTTTGTAAACCTCGTGTGCGTTTGTGACGAAACCAGCTTACTGGGATAACAATACGTGTTTATTCAAGCGCACAGATAAAAGGGAACACAAATACCGCCGGCTGTTACTCCAGGAGTTCTTTACTCCTTTGAGTAACCTACTATTCACTTCCACGCAGTCTCCGGGAACGAGTTGAGCTCTTCGACGTCTTGTACGACAGCCCCGGAAGGCAGCGTGTAGGAAAAACGTAGCCTCATCCGCAGAGGGATCTGGGTTCAAGAAACAAGAAAAGAGATAATTAACGTCATAATCTTCGCAAAACACATCCCAGCGAAAGGAAAAGCGATCTATTGTATATTGTACAGGTAGTCCTCAATTTATGACCGATCGATTAGCGGCCAGTTGAAATTTATGACAAACCTCCCCAGGGTAATTTATGCCCGGATTCGAATTTACGATAGCCGAGTCTCCCCCACGGCTGTGTGAATGCATTTTGGGTCCTGCCGATGTATCTGTTTATATCCCACAATCCCATGACTGCAAAGTAGGGTTTGCTCTCTGTTTGCACACGATCATCTTCATTTAACGACCCCATAATCCCTTGCGGGGGTGGAGTCTGGGCAACTGAATGGAGCTGAGTGTTTACTGGCCGGGCGCCTTTCCTGTTGCCAGTGCGGAGTTTTGTTTGGCAGATATATTCTCAAATGTACCCAGAGAGAGAAATATTTGCCTCTACCTAGGATCGAACTCACAGCCTCCTGATTGTGAGGCGAGAGCTCCGCCTCTAGGCCACCGCACCACTCCTTCAGTTTACACACTATATATACTATAGAATCAATTCCTTATATGTACTATATATACTTCATACATTACATATACTATATTATCAGTTTCTTATACCGTATATACTATATAATTCCACCCAAAGCGCGCCCAACCTCACTGACAGGGAAAGCCGCTTGTATATAAATAGAGAGCAAACCCTCCCTCCCTTCTAGCCCTGATGGTGTTCCCTAGTTGGGTGATGAAATGTCTGCAAGAAAACCCACCCAGCTCAGTGGACACCACAGTCCTCCTCCTCCCCCTCCTTCTTCCTCCTCCCCTTTCTCCTTTTCCTCCTCCCCTTCTCCTTCCTCCACTCTGAAAAGCCCACTCCCTTCTAGCACTGATGATGTCACCTAGCTGGGTCCTGAAACGTCTGCAAGGAAACCACCAAGCTCAGAGAGCACCATGGACCCCGCAGTCCTTTTCCTCCTCCTCCTCCTCCTCCTCCTCCTCCTCCTCCTCCTCCTCCTCCTCCTCCTCCTCCTCCTCTTTCTTCTTCTTCTTCTTCTTCTTCCTCACCTCCTCCTCCTCCTCCTCATCCTCCCCTTTTTCTTTCTCCACTTGGCAAATCCCACCCCCTTCTAACACTGATGATGTCAGCTAGTTGGGTCATGAAACGTCTGCAAGGAAACCACCAAGCTCAGAGAGCACCATGGACCTCGCAGTCCTTTTCCTCCTCCTCCTCCTCCTCTTTCTTCTTCTTCTTCTTCTTCTTCCTCACCTCCTCCTCCTCCTCCTCCTCCCCTTTTTCTTTCTCCACTTGGCAAATCCCACTCCCTTCTAACACTGATGATGTCACCTAGTTGGGTCATGAAACGTCTGCAAGCAAACTACCGCAATCCTCCCCCTCCTCCTTTCCACAAACCCCACTCCCCCAAGGACCCCACAAGATACAAGACAGCTAGCGGGCTCTGATTGACGGGAAAGAGCCGAGGTGGCGCAGCGGTTAGAGCGCAGTACTGCAGGCTACTTTAGCTGACTATGATCATTTGAGTTCAGCGGTTCAAATCTCACCGGCTCAGGGTTGACTCAGCCTTCCAACCTTCCGAGGGAGGTAAAATGAGGACCCAGATTGTTGGGGGCAGTGTAAATATATACATTGCTTAATGGTGGACGAAGCGAACCGGTAGCGAGGTAAGTTAGAACCCACCCCTGGGTGGTGGTTGTTTTTGAAGCAGATCCCTCGATGGGATCACGATGGATTTGGGGAGTTGATGTCAGGTCCTCTCCTCGTCCTTACCTGTTTGGGGTTCAAGACTCGGATGATCTGGGTGATGGGGGGCCCTCCTTGGCTTGGGACTGTAGAGCTGCTGGGGGCCAGAAGTTCCACCTGGAAAGACTAGAAGGAGGAGGAGAAAAAAGGTCAAGCCACGTGGGATAAGATGGGGGGTGGGGAAGAGGAGGAAGTAGAGAAGGAAAGGGAGAGGAAGAGAGGGAGAGGAGAGGGGGAAGAAGAGGCAGGAGAGGAAGAAACGAGAGAGAATGAAAGGGAGGAAGAAGAGAAGGAGAAGAAGAGGGAGAAGTGAAGGATGGAGGGAGGAAAAGGGAGAGAAGCTAAGAAGAATGAGAGGAAGAAGGGGAGGAAAAAAGAGGAGGATGAGTGGGGAGGAAGAGGAGACGGAAGGAGGAAGGAAAGAGCAGAGAGGTGAAGGAAAAGATGGAGAGGAACAGGAGAAAAAGAGGCAGAGGAGAAGGAGAGGGGGAGGTGAAGAGAGACGGAGGAGGAAGCAGAGGAAGAGAAGGACCGGAGGAGATGTGGAGGAAGAGGGGAAGGAAAAAAAGGAGAGGCAGAGGAGGAGAGGAGAGGGAGGAGAAGGCAGTTGTAAGTGAACAGAAAATGCTCAAGGTGAAAAGAACGGTGAGTCCCAAATCTAACCAACAAAAAAACCCATCCTTCTTTCTTCCTCTTCCTCTCGTTCTCCCTCTTCCTCACTTCTTCTTCTTCTTCTTCTTCTTCTTCTTCTTCTTCTTCTTCTTCTTCTTCTTCTTCTTCTTCTTCTTCTTCTTCTCCTCCTTCTCCTTCTCCTTCTCCTTCTCTTCCTCTCGTTCTCCCTCTTCCTCACTTCTTCTTCTTCTTCTCCTTCTCCTTCTCTTTTCTTCTCTTTTTCTCTTCTTCTCCTTCTCTTCTTCTTCTTCTCCTTCTCTTCTTCTTTTTCTTCTTCTTCTTCTCCTCTTTTCTTCTCCTCCTCCTCCTCCTCCTCCTCCTCCTCCTCCTCTTTCTTCTTCTTCTTCTTCTTCTTCTTCTTCTTCTTCTTCTTCTTCTTCTTCTTCTTCTTCTTCTTCTTCTTCTTCTTCTTCTTCTTCTTCTTCTCTTCCTTCTCCTCCTCCTCCTGCTCCTTCTCCTTCTCTTCCTTCTTCTTCTCCTCCACCTCCTCCTCCTCCCCTTTCCTCCTCCTCTTCTTTCTTCTTTCTTCTTTCTCCCTCCTCTTCCTCCCTCCTTCTACTGAAAAAAGAAAAAAATTGCCACCCATCCTACGGACCCCAACCAGGGCATCTCACCTTGGGCACAGCCACCTGCATGGAGAAATTATCAACGTCTGCCGAGGCGGCGTTGGTCACCGTGGCCGTGATCAGCAGCAACGCGGGTTTCCCCGGAGCCCGGCTCATCGAAAACTCCACCAGCAACCCGTTCTTTTTGTAAACCTCCATGCGGGACGGAACAGCCTCTGCGGAAAACACGTTTAGTTTTTTAAAAAACACCAAACACGTTGCTCTTATCCAAAGAGATGAAAAATGTCAGCTTTCTCGACTTTTAAGAATTTTGGACTTCCCACCCAGCCATGAGTCATAAGTCCCTGGTTTCAATAACTTCCAATGGTCACTAAACGAACCCGTTGTAAGTCGAGAGTTTTCATTTAACTCCCTGCGGTCCGAATTGTGCAGGAAATCCTCTTTCAGCTATAGTGCAGTTTGGCATCAGAAATAAAGATGAGAAGGCTTTCACGCAATCACACAAATTACCGTCCTCGACTTATGACAGCACTCCTCGACTTACGACGGTTGACTTAGTGACCATCCAAAGTTAGATGGGAAAAAAAGTGACTTACGACCACAGCCGTCCCTATGATCCAAATTCAGAGGCTCGGCCACTGACTCAGATTTATGATGGTTGCCGCATCCCAGGGTCACATGATCCCCTCTTGCGACCTTCTGACCAGCAAGGTCAATGGGGGAAACCCAATTCGCTTAACAACGGTGTTACAAACCTTTTCCACCACAGTGGTTCACTGAACAACGGAGGTGGTACAACGGGGTGGAACTCATTGAACAACTGTCTCGCTTAGCAACAGAAACATTGGGCCCCATTGTGGTCATAAATCGAGGACTAACTGAATAGGTTATCCAACCAAGAGGCTCAACAGTTGTAAATGGGAAGGAAGCAGAAGTGGGATTATTCAGCCGGTTCGGACCGGTTCGGACGAACCGGTTGCTAAAATCCCTGCCCAGTTCGGCGAACCGGCTAATCCTACCGCTGGCTGGCCCCGCCTGTTTTTCGGGCCGTTTTTTGAAAAACAGCCCAAAACGACCTGAAAATGGCCGAAAAACGGGCAGGGGCGGGGCCAGCCACTGGTGGGATTAGTCCGAACCGGTCAAAATGGCTGAATCCCATGTCTGCCTTTGAGGCAAGTGTCCGGGAGTTGGGGCTGGGTGTGATGAGTGATGTTGAGTTGGCCACACCCACCCAGTCACACGACCACCCAGCCATGCCTACCCAGCCAGGGAACCGGTGGTTAAATTATTTACCGTATTTTTCGGAGTATAAGACGCACCTTTCCCCCCCTAAAAGAGGCTGAATATTTGGGTGCGTCTTATACTCCGAATATAGCTTTTTCGACGCTTTTTTTTTCACCCCTAACAAGGTGCTAACGATCTTCCCAGCTTGCAGGCTTGTTTTCATTGCTACTCCCTCCGAAGAAGGTTTTTTCCAGCCCTAACCAGGGGATTATGAGCCGAGGTGGCGCAGCAGTTAGAGTGCAGTACTGCAGGCCACTTTAGCTGACTGTGATCCCCAGGTCAGCGGTTCAAATGTCACCGGCTCAAGGTTGACTCAGCCTTCCAGCCTTCCGATGTAGGTAAAATGAGGACCCAGATTGTTGGGGGCAATATAAAATATACATTGCTTAATGGTGTAAACCGCTTAAGAGAGTGCTTGCACTAGGAGGCGGTATATAAAATTTCACTAATAAATAATAAATAAATAAAATAATGTGCTGAAGCTGACCAGACTAAGGACGCTAGCCAGATGAATACCTGGTAGGCAGATTTTTTTCCTCCCTATTTTCCTCCCCAAAAACTAAGGTGCGTCTTATACTCTGAAAAATATGGTAACTCCCACCACTGGAAGGAACCTTTTGCTTAATAGATTTATTTATTTTATTTATTTTGTGAGATTTATATACCGCTTCACAGTGCAAGCACTCTCTAAGCGGTTTACACCAGTAAGCAATGTATATTTATATTGCCCCCAACAATCTGGGTCCTCATTTTTACCTACCTCGGAAGGATGGAAGGCTGAATCAACCTTGAGCCGGTGAGATTTGAACCGCTGACCTGCGGATCACAGTCAGCTAAAGTGACCTGCAGTACTGCCTCTAACCGCTGCACCACCTCGGCTCTATACGAGATCTCTCTCGTTCTACCTGAAGGCTTTAGATCTTGAAGCAAGCCAAGAAGCGATCCTGTTCCCGCATGGGCTGGATTTGATGGAGCAGGAGATGTATCTACAGGGTCTCCAAGGAGGTCCAAGAGATCAAAGACCTAGAGACAGAGAAAGACAAGAGGAACAGTGTTGGAAGGGACCTTAAGAGGTCAACTAATCCAACCCCCTGCTCAAGCAGGAGACTACACCATTCCGGATCAATGGCGGTCCAATCTCTTCTTAGAAACCTCCCTTGCTGGCGATGGACAGTCTTTTCCTGGCGAAGGCCAAAGAGGAAATAATTTTAATTTCTGAGCAAACCACGATTCATGGAATTTGTGGCAGTTGTTCGGGGGGGGGGGGGCAATTGCAGCTTTTTGGTGGCCTCAAAAACCCAATTGCTGGATACATAGAAGAAAAAGAACAAGGTAGAACAAGGTTTCCCAAACCCTTGGTCACTTTTAAGAAGTGTGGACTTCAACTCCCAGAATTCCCAAATGCTGGCTGAGGAATTCTGGGAGTTGAAGTCCACCCTCCGGTCGACCAGATTGTAATAAAAGAAAGAGATTTGTTAAAGCATTTTTTCCCCGTTGTCAGCACAGGCTCCAAATCGCAGCTTTTTAGGTAGTCCTCGACTTGTTATGACCACAACTGAGCCCCAAAGTTTCTGTCGCTAAGCGAGACGTTTGTTCAGCGGATTTTGTCCCATTTTACGACCTTTCTTGCCACAGTTGTTAAGTGAATCGCTGCATTTGTTAAGCGAGCAGCACTGTTGTTAAGTGAATCTGGCTTCCCCCCTTGGCTTTGCTTGTCAGAAGGTCGCAAAAGGGGATCACATGACCCCGGGACACTACGACCGTCATAAATATAAGTCCGTTTCCAAGTGTCTGAATTTTGATCAGGTGGCCCTGGGGATGCTGCAAAAGTTGTGTGAAAAACGGTCATAAGTCACTTTTTTTCCTCGCCGTTGTAACTTCGAACGGTCACTTAAACGAAGTGTTATAAGTCGAGGACTACCTGTATCTTCCCGGCTGTTCTTTACAAGGACTTCAATTTAACTTGGCTAGTAATCAAGAGGCAAGAGAAATTGGGTTTAAATTTAAATTTACAAGGGTTAAATTTAAATTTACAAGGGTAGGAATAATCAAATTTATACTGTATTAAGCTTCTTTTAAAGGATTTCATGGCCTCTGCTGCCCCCTACCGCCCAAAGATAGGCACTGCATCTCCCACCTGGTTAGGTTCTTGGGGTTTGGGATCGGCGGATGGCTCCCCCTGCAGGACAATCGGGGTAACAATCTCATTTCCATTCAGGTCTCTGTCATGACTTTCCTTGCTATCACCAAATTTCTCCACCACCGGCATCTTTTCCAGTATGGAGGCTCTGGAAAAGGAAGGAAAAACGAAAAAAAAAATGTCATTTTTCAGCCCACAAGGCAAGGATGGTGCAAATGATTTGAATTGCAGAATAACAAAGAGTTGAAAGGGACCTTAGAGGTCTTCTAGTCCAGCCCGCTGCTGGAGGTTTGATTCTAGATCTTTCTCTGCTGACATCAATCAAGAGTATGGGGCGATGTTTCTCAACCTTGGCAGCTTTAAGATGGGTGGGCTTCAACTCCCAGAATTCCCCAGCCAAAGCAACTTCCATGAGGCAAAAGAATACTCGTTGCTGGCTGTGGAATTCTGGGAGTTGAAGTCCGCCAGGCTTAAAGTTGCCAAGATTGGAGACCCCTGCTCTAGAGCAGTGTTTCTCAATCTTAGGTATTTTAAGATGGGTGGACTTCAACTCCCAGAATTCCCCAGCCAAAGCAAATTCCATGAGGCAAAAGAAAAAAAATACTCTAGAGCAGTATTTCTCAACCTTGGATACTGTAAGATGGGTGGACTTCAACTCCCAGAATTCCCCAGCCAAAGCAAATTCCATGAGGCAAATATATCTGTCTTACAAGCATTCTGCCCAGGTTCAAATCCCACTAAGGGTATGGCTATCTGACGAGAGCAAAATAGCTCGAAATAGATCTATAATAGTCTCCCTTTATTTTCATTTATCAGCAAAAACTGTTACACATACAGACAATATAGTTTGTCGGCTATAAAAAACTGCCTGGATGGCCCCAGGAGGGGCCGAAAGGCAAAAGGAAGCTGTGATGTTTCCTTCCATACACCAGGATGACTCGACAGAAACATTTATAACCCTTTCCTGGTGAAGAGCTGATAGGGAAGAGAACCTTGTGGCCTAGAGGTTAAAACTACTGCCTTGCAAGCAGACTGCCCAGGTTCAAATCCCACTAAGGGTATGGCTATGTGACGGGAGCAAAATAGCTCGAAATATTTATCAGCAAAAAATGTTACACACACACACACACACACACACACACACACACACACAGAGTATATACTCTAGAGCAGAATTTCTCAACCTTGGGTACTTTAAGATGGGTGGACTTCAACTCCCAGAATTCCCCAGCCAAAGCAAATTCCATGAGGCAAACAACAACAACAACAACAACAACTCTAGAGCAGTATTTCTCAACCTTGGGTACTTTAAGATGGGTGGACTTCAACTCCCAGAATTCCCCAGCCTGCCTTGCATAGCTGGGGAATTCTGGGAGTTGAAGTCCACTCCTCTTGAAGGGAACAGAATGATTCTATAGTCTTGCTCAAAATTCAAAGCATTCGCCAGAAAATTAACCCAGAGTCTCCGTGCTGATTTCAAAATGGAAGGGATCCATCTTTTTTAAACGGAGAATTTAGTCTTTTGAACTGAGAACCGTCTTTTTAAACCGAGTCCGACGCCTACGAAGCCAGGGGGGTTTCTGGGAGTTGAAGTCCACACATCTTTCTCAACTTTGCCAAGGTTGAGAAACACTGAACTAAACCAAATGGAACCAATTTCCAGAATGTAAAATAAAGTAAAACATTTTTTTTAAAAAAAACAAACATTCTTGATCGACCATATTACAGATTGCAATCCAGCAGACTCTTTTGCATGGCCCACCGGTTGAGGTCGGGAGCTACACCAAGGGTTTGAGGGAACCGGGCTGATTTAAAAACGATCCAAGTTTCTTGTCCTCATTGTGTCTCCTGCTTTGGTTCGGCAGGGATTTCGGGACGAAAGAGGGTAAAGGGATCAGGAAGAAATGAAATAAGCCCTAATGATGCAAAAGGGAGTCCAACTATTCTCCAAAGCACCTGAGGGTAGAACAAGAAGCAACGGGTGGAAACTAAACAAGGAGAGAAGCAACTTAGAATGAAGGAGAACTTTCCTGACAGTTAGAACAATTAATCAGTGGAACAGAAGTTGCCTCCAGAAGTTGTGAATGCTCCAACACTGGAAGTTTTTAAGATGATGTTGGATAACCATTTGTCTGAAGTGATGTAGGGTTTCCTGCCTAAGCAGGGGGTTGGACTGGAAGACCTCCAAGGTCCCTTCCAACTCTGTTATTCTATTCTATTCTATTCTATTATTCTATTCTATTGTATTCCATTCCATTCCATTCCATATTTTCTATTCTATTCCTATTCTATTCTATTCCATTTTATTCCATTCCATATTTTCTATTCTATTCTATTCCATTTGATTCCATTCCATATTTTCTATTCCATTCCATTCCATATTTTCTTTTTTCTTTTCTATTCTATTCTATTCTATTCTATTCTATTCTATTCTATTCTATTCTATTCTATTCTATTCTATTCTATTCTATTCTTCTATTATTCTATTCTATTGTATTCCATTCCATTCCATTCCATATTTTCTATTCTATTCCTATTCTATTCTATTCCATTTTATTCCATTCCATATTTTCTATTCTATTCTATTCCATTTGATTCCATTCCATATTTTCTATTCTATTCCATTCCATTCCATTCCATTCCATATTTTCTTTTTTCTTTTCTTTTCTTTTCTTTTCTTTTCTTTTCTTTTCTTTTCTTTTCTTTTCTTTTCTATTCTATTCTATTCTATTCTATTCTATTCTATTCTATTCTATTCTATTTGATTCCATTCCATATTTTCTATTCTATTCTATTCCATTTGATTCCATTCCATATTTTCTATTCTATTCTATTCCATTCCATTCCATTTGATTCCATTCCATATTTTCTATTCTATTCTATTCCATTCCATTTGATTCCATTCCATATTTTCTATTCTATTCCATTCCATTTGATTCCATTCCATATTTTCTATTCTATTCTATTCCATTTGATTCCATTCCATATTTTCTATTCTATTCCATTCCGTTCCATTTGATTCCATTCCATATTTTCTATTCTATTCTATTCTATTCTATTCTATTCTATTCTATTCTATTCTATTCCATTCCATTCCATTCCATTCCATTCCATTCCATTCTATAAGAGCAAGAATTTATAGTTATAGCTATAAGAACTATAAAAGCCCTCTTTTCCTTTTACACATGCACACAGGTTTTCAACCAACCCCCCCCCCCCGACAATAAGGACTAGTAACTTAGGGATTTGTTTGACCCGGCACTAAGAATCATTTAATGCGGAGCTCTGGGCTTTTGATGGACTAGACCGGCTAACAAGTACCTGAGGTGATCGTATTTTCGGAAAAGGGTGTTGTATTCCACAGCTCTCTGTTGTAATTCCACATCGTGGCAGCTACAATAAATAGAAACCAAACTCCGAATCCGGCTTTGAATTGGGGAACAGGAGAGAGAAAAATAAGAGAAAAGGAAGTTACTATTGCTTTTCTATGCCTCTTGATATGTCAGCCCCTAAAACCCTATTTCCTGGCAGTTTGTATGGTAGTCCTTGACTTACGACCACAATGCAAACTGGTATTTTGGTCGCTAAGTGATGCGGTCATTAAGTGAATGAGCACGTGACCAATTTTTATAACCATTGATGTCGTGGTCATTAAACGAATCCGGCTTCCCTCACCGACCGCTGGTCTGGGAAGGTGACAAATTGCAGTCGTGTGACCGCAGGACATTGTGACCGTCGTAAAGGGGAGTCAGTTGCCAAGCGCCTGAAATACGGTCATGTGACCGTGGAGATGTACGCAGCCATTAGGACTCCCCAAAACAGGTCTTAAGTAAGCTTTGAGGAGCTCCGTTGCAGCGGTGGGTTCTGGCTTAGCTCGCTGCCGGTTCGCTTCCTCATGCGCCGTGCGGGCGCGCGCGCATGCGCAGTGCTAAAAACCCAGACTCTGCACATGTGCAGAAGCAAAAAACAAGATGGCACCGCCTAGCCGGTTCAGGGGTGTGTCCAGCTGGCCATCACTGCCGGTTCGGCGAGTGGGGGGGGGGCAATTCCTGCTACCGGTTCTATAAAACCGGTCCGAACCGGCAGGAACTCACCTCTGCTCCGTTGTAACTTTGAACGATCGATAAGTTACTGGTCGTAAGTCAAGGATTGCCTCAGGGGTGAAATGTTCCCGGTTCGCTCGTGCCTGTCGGTCGTTGGAGAGCCAATCGCAAAGGCAGTGCGCGGCTCCGCCTACCCGCTCGGATGCCGCCATTTGGGTTCTTTTACCCTCTGCGCATGCGCAAAGCGTTCTGTGCATGCGCAGAGGGTAAAAGGACCCAAATGGCGGCGTCCAGGCGGGTAGGCGGAGCCGCGCACTGCCTTTGCGATTGGCTCTCCGATGAACGACAGGTACGAGCGAACCGGGAACATTTCACCCCTGGATTGCCTGTATCTATCAGGGCCTGTTATTTACCTGAGAAAGACACATTTCCTGCAACAACAAGACTCTATCACTTTAAACCCGCTTCAAAAGGTGGTTTTTAACCAGCCCCAGTTTTCAGTTCACAATGCTGGCAACTCCCATAATCCCCTGCCAGCTGGGGATTATGGGAGTTAAAGGTTTCCCATTCTGAGTCAGAAAATGAGAGAGGTGGATGAGGGTAAGGAAATCGTAAAAGGTTTTGTCCAGCTGACAGCTGGGAAGCTGAAGCTGCAGTTCTACTAGCCACCCACATGGTGGCGCTCTCACCTGAGGAAAAGGGTGTTATGGCGCCCTCTAGTGTCAAGAGGAGAGAAAACTCACATTTTCTGACCCAGGATGAAAATATTGTACAGGTAATCCTTACTTACAAATGGTCCCTCAGCGACCGTTCGATTTTTAACAATGGACCTCTTCAAAGGTACTTACGGTACTACCCACCCTCAAAAGTTTTGAATAATCGCGGTGGTCGTTTGAGGACCAGGGCAGTCACTTAACGGCCACGGTGGTCACTCAGTCGCAAAAAAAGTCATCAAATCAGGTCAGTCGTGTGAGTGACCATTTTACGACCGTCACAACTTCCAACCATCATAAGCAGGTTCCATTAAGTAAGCCATCATGTGACCACACAAGAAAGAACCCACAAAACTGCACACTGGGTTTGATCGGACGATGCATTTAAAAAAAAACCACCCTAGGGAGCAATTCTGCTTGTCAGGAATCAATGATAGGATAATTTTTTTCCCCGCTCTCACTTAATGTCAGCGTCCTGGAAGCGCGTCCCGAGCTTCATGAGGGCGGTGAGGGCGTAGGCCCGGGTGGAGGGCAGGGACAGATGTGACTGGAGGACATGTTCCAGCAAGCTCAGCACGTCCTCGGCGTCCACCTGAGAAGATAAAAAATGAGGACACAAGGATCAACAGCTACTAAGATTGTTGGCCAAGCAGGCCCAAAAACAGCCAGGGAAATAATTTACCTCAGTTTATCAAGTACTTAGGAGGGAGGGCAAGCCACAAAAGGAAACAACAGCCAACGATGTAATAGCCGGCCGTCAACACCAACGCAATCTACGTCTAAAAAGCTACTCACAACAAGCACCATATAAATACCACACACAGACCAGCCCAAAGTTCCGTGAGGATGGGCTCCGGCACGCATCCGAAAGCTCGGAAGACAAAACCTCCGATCCCGGTGACCGACCTAGATTGGATCCTGCAACATTATCCTGGGACACTTATATCCACCTTTATTCGTGAGGATCAACTTCCCCGTCGCGGATTTTCACCGTCGGATCTTGAAGATCTCACCTGCTGCAGTTCCACCTCATCGCAATTCCCGTCGAGAAGGTAGTGTCCGTATTCGCCAAGACACCAGGTGGCCACTTGGACCAAAGGTTGCTGTGACGGGACACAAACGAAGGCAAAAGTACAGCTATTACGCCACATCCAAGTGGTCCTCGGATTTACGAGCATTCATTTAGCTCAAAAAAAAAAATGACTCCGAACCAGTTCTTGCACTTATGACCTTAGTAGTGTCCCTGCAAGTCATGTGATCGCAATTCTTGGACTTGCCAACCTGGCGTGTATTTGCAGCGTCCCGGGGTTTAAGTGTTCATCTTTTTCAGCCAGCTTCCAACAAGCAAAGTCTGGATTCACTTAATGACCGTGTGATTTGCTTAACAACGGTGGTGAAAAGGTCATAAAATTGGATGTGTTCCCACGCTGGAACCTGTTAGTGATGGTTTTAAGTTACGACAGCCATAAAATGGGTCACCCACACGACATATCCAATTTGATGACCTTTTTTGCGACTGTCATTAAGTAACCGTTGTGGTTATTAAGTGACTGCTATGGTCCTTAAGCGACCACGGCGGTCGTTATTGGAAGCAGGATGTAAGTATCCTGGGGATCATTGTCATTAACATTAAACAATCGCTAAGTGACCACTCATAAGTCCAGGACTATCAGTATAATATTTACTTTTCATCCTGGGCCAAAAACTGAGTGGTGCGGCGGCCTAGAGGTGGAGTTCTTGCCTCACAATCAGGAAACTGAGTTTGATCCTAGGCAGAGAAATATCTCTCTCTGGGCACAATGAGTATATATCTGCTGAACAAAACTCCGCACTGGCAACAGGAAGGGCATCGGGCCAGTAAAACACTCAGCTCCATTCAGTTGCCCCGACTCCACCCCGCAAGGGATTATGGAGTCGTTAAAAGGAGATGATCCTGGGCCGAAAGCCATTGAGTTTTTCTCTCCTCTGACCACTAGAGGGCGCCATAACCCACTTTATCTCAGGCTGAAGCACCACCGTGTGGTCAACGGGCGGAACTGCAGCTTCAATCTTGGGCCCCAGACTTTCCAGGATAGATCAGGAACGTGCTAATCAGTAGTGGGGTTTCACTCACCTTCGCTACTTGTTCGGAACTGTGAACGCGCGCGCGCGCTTTGCACGCGCGGGGTGCTTCTGCGCATCCGCAGAACTTCTGAATCGGGGCGAACCAGTAGCAAACCACCATTGGTGCTAATCCTCCCTCTTTCTGTTCTGAAATGATCCCCACCACGATCTAGTCCGGTGGGATCGACTCCGAGCAAGGCCTGCTGCGGTCTGCAACTTTGTTCCCTCTGCTTAATGCAAAACCCTCACCGTCATTTTTAAGGCGGGAGAAAAATGCCAAATATTCCTCTACGGATTTGGAATTGCCCCACGTCAGCAAAACCAGAAGAGAGCCATTGTCTGCGTCTGCATCTTTGCAAGCAATTAAAGTTTTAGAGTTTTAAAGCCCTTCCTAAAATATTGATGTCCCGAGCTCCTTTTATGCCGCAGCAAAGGACGCCTGAGGTAAAAAAAAAATCAAAATGGCAGCAGGAAGCGGACGATTCAGCCCATATTTACCGCTTCGATCTCCTCTCCTGGATTGAATCCCCGTTACTGAAAACTAGAGCGGTGAATATGTCAATCACCATGAATCTAATCCAAATATTAATACCAGTACCAATATCAAAATATCAAAACCATTCGTTTAGTGACCAGTTCAAAGTTACGACGGCACTGAAAAAAGTGACTGATGGCCGGTTTTTGACAATGACGCTGGTCATGCGATCAAAATTTAGACATTTGGCAACTGAGTCGCATATTTATGACGGTTGCAATGTCCCAGGGGGGGTCACGTGATCCCCTTTTGCGACCTTCTGACAAGCAAAGTCAATGGGGAAGAGCCCGATTCACTTAACAACCGTGCAAATAATTGAATAATTGCTATGATTCACTTGACAATTGTGGCAAGAAAGGGCATAAAATAGGGCAAATCTCACTTAACGACTGTCTCGCTTAGCAACAGGAATATGAGGCCCAATTGCGGTCATAAGTCGAGGACAAACTGTACTAATTTTTTATTTTTTAAAAAATAAATCTTTGCTTCTGGATCCATTTAGGCCGGGGTGTCAAACTTCTTGGAGGGCCGGATCAGCATTGTAGTTGTTGTCTGCGGGCCGGCCAAGTGGAGGGGGGGGAGATGGGACAGACGCCTCCTGCTGCACCGTGCTGGCCAAAACGGGGTGCAGTGGGGCCATGGGCGATCCCCCCTCCGTGCCCCATTTTCGACCTTGACAGCCTCCTGCAGCACCCTGCTGGCCAAAATGTGCACCATCCAGGCTGAAAACGGGCCACAGGGCCACCCACAGCCCCCCCGCACCCAAATTTGGCCATCCAGGTGCTGCAGAAGGCTGTCCAGGCTGAAAACTGGGGGGGGGGTGCCCTATTTTCGCTAGCAGAGCCACCGCGGGCCGGTCCAATTTCCAGGTCAGCCCCGCGGGCCAGATCTAAGCAGCCCGCGGGCCGGATCTGGCCTGCCAGCCTTGAGTTTAACACACTCGGTTTAGGCCTTAGGACAGTGATGGCGAACCTTTTTCTGCTCGGGTGCCAAAAGGGCGCGCGCATGCGTGCCCACACCCATAATGCAATGCTCTCCCCCCGCGCATGCACGCAGGTCTCACTGAAGCCTCCGGGCTTCCAGTAGGCCCGTTGGGCCGTTTTTTCGCCCTCCCCAAGCTTCAGGAAAGCCTCCGGAGCCTGTGGATGGTGAAAAACAGGCCCAATGGGCCTACCGGAAGTTTGGAAACGAACTTCCGGTAGGCACGTTGGGCCCATTTTTCGCTATCCACAGGCTCCGGAGGCTTTCCTGAAGCCTGGGGAGGGCGAAAATGGCCTCCCCTCGCCCTCCGGGAGGCCAAAAATCAGCTGGCCAGCGGGCACATGTGCGCTGGAGCTGACATAGGGCAACGCCTCGCGTGCCCTCAGATATGGCTCCGCGTGCCATAGATTCGCCATCAAGGCCTTAGGACATTTATTTATTTATTTATTTGTGAGATTTATATACCGCCTTACAGCGCAAGCACTCTCTAAGCGGTTTACACCAGTAAGCAATGGATATTTATATTGCCCCCAACAATCTGGGTCCTCATTTTACCTACCGCGGAAGGATGGAAGGCTGAGTCAACCTTGAGCCGGTGAGATTTGAACCGCTGACCTGCGGATCACAGTCAGCTAAAGTGGCCTGCAGTACTGCCTCTAACCGCTGCGCCACCTCAGCTCTTTCATGCAAATGCTGAAACAGATACATACCTGGGAGATATCTTGGCCCACTGCGCTGTACAGCTGATGCACAGCGTAACTATGAAGCTCTTTGGCGCCTCCAATCAGGTGGATGAGGTTGGGGACGGCGTCATCCCGGATGTAGGAGCCCGCCTGCCAAAGAGGAACCGGGAAGGTGATGTTTGTACTCCTCTTCGCTTACTCTGACTTTAATCACTCCCCCCCCCCCCGCAGAAGGAGCGAAAGGATCCATAAGAAAATCTTCCCTGCCTGCGCTACCAGACGCAGCCTCTAGAGGGCAGCAGTAGATTAAGGTTATCTACGTCTCTCTGCTGCCACCTAGTGGACACCAAGGGATCCTAACACCAATCCTTGCTCTCACCATGATCAGAATCTGGAGAATGGTGTCGATGTGCCACCGTTTGCTGGGCGCGAAACTATGAAAGGGAGTCAAAAGGTAGAAGAGAGCTCGTAAGATTCGTACGGAGCTGGATATGTTCGTCCTGCTCTCTATCGCCCTCTTGCAGGCAATGGTGGAATGACTCACTTCTCGGCAGCCAGGAACAGCCCGGAAGCACACTCCGACTTCAGATCCGGTGTGCTGCTTTCCATGAAGCTCAACAATTCCTTAGTGGTTGTGCGAATGTTAGCGTGGTTGATCAGGGATAAACTCAGCTGGAGGGCTCTCCTACAGAGCAAATAAATAAATAAAAAATCAGAAATACGGTTTTCTGTTTATCAAAATTAGAACTTTCTTCCATCTTCGGGCCTTCCGCTCACCTCTTCACCGTCGAGTCGGGATCCGTCAGACAACCGAGGACGGTGGTTCGGTGTCTCTGGACAGCGTTGTTTTCCGTTTGCAACAATGTCTGGAGCGAGGCGAGGGCCACGTATCTAAACATCCCATCGATTCAAATGTTAATTGGATCAAGCGGAATTGAATCTTGTCTGCTCCGCTGCCCCCTGGTGGAACTCCCAGAATTCCCCAGCCAGCAATGGATTCTGGGAGTTAAAAGTCCACGCAGTCTTAAAAGTTGCTAAATTTGAGAAAGACTGATAAATAACTCCCTTCAACAAGGAGTTAGCTACAACATCCTTGATAGGTTAGACAGACCGTTATCTAACCTCTGTTTAACAATGTTTAATTCTAACAATGTTTAATTTTTTTTTTGTTTGGGTTTATTAGGTTTCCATAACATAGGAATTTTGTTTTGTTAACTCCAGGATCTAAAGCGCTGAGTAAACCAGCCATTGTGGGGGGTTTCTTTTTTGTCTAATCTTCCTCCCTCCCTTCTTCCCTTCCTCCCACTCCTTCCTAACTCCCTTATTTCCTTCCTTGTTTCCTTCCTTCCTCCCTCCATTTCCTTCCTTCCTTCCTTCCCTTTCTTCCTCTCCATTCCTTCCCTCCCTCCCTTTGTTTCCTTCCTTCCCTTCCTCCTCCCTCCCTCCCTCCCTTTCCTAAATTCCATTTTCTTTCTTTCCTCCCTCCCTCTACTTCCTTCCTTTCTTCTTTCCTTCCTTCCTTCCTTCTCTGCCTTCTTCACTCACAATCTTCCTTCCTTCTTTCCTTCCTTCTATGCCTTTCACTCCCTTCCTTCCTTCTTTCCTTCCTTCTCTGCCTCCTTCACACTTCCTTCCTTCCTTCTCTGCCTTCTTCACTCACAATCTTCCTTCCTTTTCTTCCTTCCATCCTTCTCTGCCTCCTTCACACTTCCTTCCTTCCTTCCTTCTCTGCCTTCTTCACTCACATTCTTCCTTCCTTCCCTTCCTCCTCCCTCCCTCCCTCTTTCCTAAATTCCTTGTTTTCTTTCTTTCCTTCCTCCCTCTACTTCCTTCCTTTCTTCTTTCCTTCCTTCCTTCTCTGCATTCTTCCTTCCTTCTTTCCTTCCTTCCTTCTCTGCCTCCTTCACACTTCCTTCCTTCCTTCCTTCTCTGCCTTCTTCACTCACATTCTTCCTTCCTTCCCTTCCTCCTCCCTCCCTCCCTTTCCTAAATTCCTTGTTTTCTTTCTTTCCTTCCTCCCTCTACTTCCTTCCTTTCTTCTTTCCTTCCTTCCTTCTCTGCATTCTTCCTTCCTTCTTTCCTTCCTTCCTTCTCTGCCTCCTTCACACTTCCTTCCTTCCTTCCTTCCTTTCTTCCTTCCTTCCTTCCTTCCTTCCTTCTCTGCCTTCTTCACTCACATTCTTCCTTCCTTTCCTTTCCTTCCTCCTTCCTCCCTCCCTCCTTTTCTTTTCTTTTTTTTGCTAGGAAAATATTCCAATTTTTTCAACGAAACGCCAAATTTGAAGAACACACAATAAGGGTGCTTGGCTCCTATTTCACCCCAAAGTTCCATTCAGATAAGCAGGAAACCAGGTCTTTAATCAGCCCGACCTGAATAGTTTTATCCCATCTGGATTTAAATCCTGATTTTCTTTTCTTTTTACCTGATATTTCTATCCTTGTTAAGGAGAAATCGCCCAAGGATATTTATCGCCAGAACCTATGTATGAGGGGGGAAAAAATCAAGAATTTCCTTTAATTCTTAAAACGAATCTGACGTAAAAGCGGGATTAGGAAAGCAGATTGAGTCAAGGATAGTTTGTGGAACTACCCGACTCATGATTTTACGAAGGAGATGCTCAGATCCGAGGGAATTGGGTGTTAGAAAAAGCTTACAATCCTTACAGCACATTTCAATGCTCACAAACCTTGATGTGAGTTTAGCCAGCTAAGCTAAAGAGAGAAACGTTGGTCTAAATCAAACACTAACGTTTGCATGGTGCAATTGTGCAGCGTTCAATTTTACGTTACCCGCAAACCACTGGTAGACGGTATCCCCATGATTGTCAGCACCGTTTCATACAAGATGGCGTTGCCCACGTTTCGTGTGGCTTCGGTGTTGGTTGCCACCTGGGTGAAGGAAGACAGAAAGCATCACCCCCAAAACTCTTTCCTCTGTATTCTTCCTTTTTTAAAATAATAATAATTTTATTGCTTTGCATTTTTCTTTTTAAAAAAATATTTTTATCACTTTGCGTTTTTTCTTTTTTAAATAATTAAAATTCTTTGCATTTTTCTTTTTTTAATAATTAAATTATCTATCTACAGTATCTATCTATCTATCTATCTATCTATCTATCTATCTATCTATCTATCTATCTATCTATCTATCTATCTATCTATCTATCTATCTATCTCTATCATCTATCTATCTATCTATCTATCTATCTATCTATCCATCCATCCATCCATCCATCCATCCATCCATCCATCCATCCATCCATCTATCTATCTATCTATCTATCTATCTATCTATCTATCTATCTATCGTCTACCTACCATCTACCTACCTACCTACCTACCTACCTACCTATCTATCATCTATCTAATCTCTATCTATCATCTAATCTCTATCATCTATCTATCTATCTATCTATCTATCTATCTATCTATCTATCTATCTATCTATCTATCATCTACCTACCTACCTACCTACCTACCTACCTACCTACCTACCTACCTACCTACCTACCTACCTACCTATCTATCTATCTATCTATCTATCTATCTATCTATCTTCTATCATCTATCTATCTATCTATCTATCTATCTTCTATCTATCTATCTATCTATCTATCTATCTATCTATCTATCTATCTATCTATCTATCTATCTATCTATCTATCTATCTATCTATCATCTATCTATCTATCTATCTATCTATCTATCTATCTATCTATCTATCTATCTATCTATCTATCTACCTACCTACCTACCTACCTACCTACCTATCTCTCTCTCTCTCTCTCTCTCTCCCGGCTTTATTCCTTTTAGCAATAACTGAAGGAGGTAAATATATCTGACACACATTCCTCTTCTTATTTTTCCCACAACAACAACCCTGTGGGAAGCTGAAGTGGTGCAGTGGTTAAATGCAGCCATTGCAGGCTGACTGCTAGTTCAACAGTTCAGCTGTTCAAATCTCACTAGGCTCAAGGTTGACTCAGCCTTCCATCCTTCCGAGGTGGGTAAAATGAGGACCCAGATTGTTGGGGGCAATATGCTGAACTCTGTAAACCGCTTAGAGAGGGCTGTAAAGCACTATGAAGCGGTATATAAGTCTAAGTGCTATTGCTATTGTGAGGTGGGCTGGGTTGAGAGAAAGGGATTGGCCCCGTCATCCAGATGGGTTTCGTGCCTCAGGCAGGACTAAAACTCACAATCTCCTGGTGATTGGCTCAAAGTCACCCAGCCAGCTTTCATATCTAAGGCGGGACTAGAACTCAGTCTCCTGGTGATTGGCTCAAAGTCACCCAACCAGCTTTCATATCTAAGGCGGACTAGAACTCACCATCTCCTGGTGATTGGCTCAAAGTTCCCCATACAGCTTTCATGCCTAAGGCGGGACTAGAACTCAGTCTCCTGGTGATTGGCTCAAAGTCACCCAACCAGCTTTCATATCTAAGGCGGACTAGAACTCACCATCTCCTGGTGATTGGCTCAAAGTTCCCCATACAGCTTTCATGCCTAAGGCGGGACTAGAACTCAGTCTCCTGGTGATTGGCTCAAAGTCACCCAACCAGCTTTCATATCTAAGGCGGACTAGAACTCACCATCTCCTGGTGATTGGCTCAAAGTCACCCAGCCAGCTTTCATATCTAAGGCGGGACTAGAACTCACTGTCTCCTGGTGATTGGCTCAAAGTCACCCAGCCAGCTTTCATTTCTAAGGCGGGACTAGAACTCAGTCTCCTGGTGATTGTCCCAAAGTCACCCATACAGCTTTCATGCCTAAGGCGGGACTAGAACTCACCGTCTCCTGGTGATTGGCTCACAGTCACCCAGCCAACTTTCTTGTTTTCTGCTTTCTAGCCTGGTGCCTTCATCACTTGACCAGTCTGGCTTTTATTATTCCACATTTTTCCATTTTTTAATAAGAATTTTACCCCTTTGCATTTTTCCTTTTTTTTTAATAAGAATTTTATCACTCGGCATTTTCCCCTTTTAATAAAAATTTTTATTGCTTTGCATTTCTTCCGAAGCACACGATTATTAAAAAAAATTCCTTCAGAGAATTCCCACGTCCTAAGAGCTTCCGGAACGCGATGGAATGTCGTCTTCTCATTTCCCATCCTGTGTTCCTGGGTTAACCTTGAAGTTCTCCAACCCAGCCTCCCCTTCCCAAATGTCCCTCTTCCCGCTGACCTGCGCCAAAGTGTCGTTCATGGCATCGCTGGCTTCCGTGTTGTCTCGTCCTAAAATCCGTAGTAGCCGGAGGAGCTGGACCTTTGGAGAGAGGGGGGGGGGAGAGACAAGAGAGGTGTGAGCACAGGTTTTTGTGGCTTGAATGGGAGAAGTTACTGACCCTTTACAAACTTGTTTAATCCAACTGTGAAGCAGTTCAGTCCCTTGTGGAGAAATCCACAGCTCCAGCCCCGCCTGCAAAATCTTGGGACCTGCGGACCTGCCCAAACAGGCAACAAGTGGTCAAAATAGGAGCAGCTCTATCAAACCCTGTACCTGTTAACAGTGGTGTCCCCTAAGGCAGCGTTTTAGCACCAGCACTCTTTATACTTTACATAAATGACCTTTGTGATAATATAAAAAGCAATGGCATCCTCTTCGCAGATGATGTAAAACTATTGAACACCACCGACAATACCGCTACCCTTCAAAAAGACCTTGGCTATGTGTCAGAATGGTCAAACAAGTGGCAACTTCAAATCTCAATCAACAAATGCTCAGTCTTACACATGGGCAAAAAGAATCAGAACACAAAATACAAACTAGATGATCACGACCTTGTTGACGATCCTCACTCAGTAAAGGACCTGGGAAGACTCATCTCTAATGATCTAAGTGCCAGAGTCCACTGCAACAGCATTGCTAAGGAGGCATTAAGAGTGGTTAACCTAATCTTGCGTAGCTTCTTCTCTGGTAATATTGTACTTCTAACCAGAGCATATAAAACATTTGCTAGACCAATTCTTGAGTACAGCTCATCTGTCTGGAACCCACACTACATATCGGACATTAATACAATTGAGAATGTCCAGAGATATTTCTAAAAAAGAGTCCTCCACTCCTCTGCTCGCAACAGAATACCTTATGCCACCAAACTCGAAATTTGGGGCCTAGAAAATTTAGAACTATGCCGCCTTCGATCTGACCTAATTGTAGCACAAAAATTATCTGCTACAATGTCCTACCTGTCAATGACTACTTCAGCTTCAACCGCAACAATACACGAGCTCAAACCGCTCCAAACTCGATTGCAGAAAATACAGCTTCAGCAACAGAGTGATCAATGCCTGGAATGCATTACCTGGCTCTGTGGTTTCTTCCCCAAACCCCCAAAACATTAACCTTAGACTGTCGACCGTTGACCTCACCCCATTCCTAAGAGGTCTATAAGGGGGCGTGCATAAGTGCACCAGCGTGCCTATCGACCATGTCCTAACGTCCCCATGTATTTCGTAAAATATCATGTACTTATAACCATGCTTGTACTTCTTATATATTCACAATCATGTTTATACTTTGTCTGTAATCATATACACACTTGACAAAATAAATAAAAAATAAAAAATAAAATAATAAAATAAAATAAAATAATAAAATAAAATAATAAAATAAAATAAAAAATAAAATAAAAAAATAAAATAAAATAAAATAATAAAATAAATAAAATAAAATAAAATAAAATAAAATAAAATAAAATAATAAATAAAATAAAATAAAATAAAATAAAATAATAAAATAAAATAATAAAATAAAATAAAATAATAAAATAATAAAATAAAATAAATAAAATAAAATAAATAAAATAAAATAAATAATAAAATAAAATAAAATAAAATAAAATAATAAAATAAAATAAAATAATAAAATAATAAAATAAAATAATAAAATAAAATAAAATAAAATAAAATAAAATAAAATAAAATAAAATAAAATAAAATAAAATAAAATAAAATAAAATAAAATAAATAAAGTCCGCAGGCTGAGCCGGATCTGAGTTTTGGTCTCCATGATATAAAAAAGACGTTAAGACACTAGAACAGGGGTGTCAAACTCGATTTCATTGAAGGACGCATCAGGGTTGTGTTTGACCTTGGGGGGACGGAGGTGGCTGGGGTGGGCGTGGCCAGCTTGATGTCACTCGATGAGGCTCCGTTTTCCGTCACGATGGGCTCCTGCAGCCCTCTGCCAACTAAAACGGAGCCCGGGCAGGCCGCACGCAGCCTCTCCGAGCTCCGTTTTCACTGGAAGGGGGCTGCAGGAGGCCGTTGCGGCTGAAAACGGAGCCTGGGTGGGCCACCCACGGCCCTCCCGAGCTCCATTTTCGTTGGCAGAGGCACTGTGGGCCGGTCCTTCGCTGTTTCCAGAGCGAACCCCACGGGCTAGATCTAAGCACCCTGTGGGCCGGATGTGGGCCACGGGCCTTGAGTTTGACACCCCTGCTCTATAAAGAGTGCAGAAAAGAGCAACAAAAATGATTAAGGGGCTGGAGGTTAAAATGTACGAAGAACGGCTGCAGGGATGTGGTATGTCTAATTTAATTTTAAAAAGGACTAGGGGTGACATGATAGCAGTCTTCCACTATTTGAGGGGCTGCCCCAAAGAAGGGGGAGTCCACCTATTCTCCAAAGCCCGTGAAGGCAGGACAAGAAACAATGGATGGAAACTAATGGAGAGAAGCAACCTAGAACTAAGGAGAAATTTCCTGACAGTGAGAACCATTAATCAGTGGAACAACCTGCCACTAGAAGTTGTAGGTGCTCCAACACGGGAGGTTTTTAAGAAGAGATCGGACAACCATTTGTCTGGGTTTCCCGCACAAGCTGGGGGTTGGACTAGAAGACCTCCAAGGTCCCCTTCCCACTGTGTTACAGGTAGTCCTCGACTTACAACAGTTCATTTAGTGACCGGGCAAAGTTACAACGGCACTGAAAACAGTCCCTCGTGACCATTTTTAACACTTACGACCGTTGCAGCTTTCCCCTCCGTCACGTGCTCAAAATCCAGACATTTGGCAAGTGGTTCCTATTTATGACGGTCCCGGGGTTCACGCGATCCCCTTTTGCGACCTTCTGACAAGCCAAGTCATTGGGGACGCCAGATTTACTTCACAACAACGCTACTCATTTTTGACCGCTGGAATGATTCACTTCACAGCCGTGGCAAGAAAGGTCGTAAAACGGGGCAAATACTCCCTTAACAAATGTTTCACTTAGCGACATAAATTTTGGGCTCAATGCTGGTCGTACGTCGAGGACTGGCTGTGTTCTGTTTCTCAAACATCTTTGCTGACCAATATAGGTCTGTGTGTTCCTTTCCCACCCCCCACCCCCAGTTGTTGCCTTGTGTAGGTCTCATAACAAGAAGGCCCAGCCATCTTCCTACCTGGAGGAAAGGTTCACTGATGCCCGCAATTGTGTTATTCGGACAATATCCAGCCACCACCAGGTTGCGCAAAACTCCGGCCAGCTGGGGAACAAACTGCGGAAGACGACAAAGAGAAGGAAAAGGTGAGGACGATGAGGTCCTTCTCATGGGAGGGTGTTTTTGTAGGTCTCGGATCCCATCGTCCACAGCCAGGGACTTCCTGCATGCCGGAAATGTCTATGGAGCAGCGTGATATATGGAGTACAATGCAGTGAGCCAAGGGCAGATCTGTACATTGGGGAAACAAAACAGCCACTTCATAACCGCATGGCACAACCTAGAACAGTGATGGCGAACCTATGGCACGTGTGCCACAGGTGGCACGCGGAGCCATATCGGAGGGCACGTGAGGCGTTGCCCTATGTCAGCTCCACGAGCAAACCGGAAGTTCGGAAAACGGACTTCCGGTTTGCCGTTGGGCTGTTCTTCGCACTCCGTAGGATTCAGGGAAGTTTCCTGAAGCCCCGGAATGCGAAAAACGGCAAAATGGGCAAACCGGAAGTTCAGAAAATGCACTTCCGGTTTGCATTTGGGCTGTTTTTCGCACTCCGGAGGGTTCAGGGAAGCTTCCTGAAGCCCCGGAATTCGAAAAACAGCAAAATGGGCAAACCAGAAGTTCGGAAACACGCACTTCCGGTTTGCCGTTGGGCTGTTTTTCGCACTCCGTAGGGTTCAGGGAAGCTTCCTGAAGCCCCGGAATGCGAAAAACAGCAAAATGGGCAAACTGGAAGTTCGGAAAAACGCACTTCCGGTTTGCCATTGGACTGTTTTTCGCACTCCGGAGGGTTCAGGGAAGCTTCCTGAAGCCCCGGAATGCGAAAAACGGCAAAATGGGCAAACCGGAAGTTTGGAAAAACGCACTTCCGATTTGCCATTGGACTGTTTTTCGCACTCCGGAGGGTTCAGTGAAGCTTCCTGAATCCCCGGAATGCGAAAAACGGGAAAATGGGCAAACAGGAAGTTCGGAAAAACGCACTTCCGGTTTGCCATTGGGCTGTTTTTCGCACTCCGTAGGGTTCAGGGAAGCTTCCTGAAGCCCCGGAGTGCGAAAAACAGCCCAACGGGCAAACCGGAAGTGCGTTTTTCCGAACTTCCGGTTTGCCCATTTTGCCGTTTTTCACCATCCCAGGCTTCAGTAAGGCCTTTGCGTGCGGGTGGGGGTGTGTGCGCATGTGTGTAGGGGAGGGAATGGGTGTGGGCACATGTATCTATCTCCAATCTACAACACAGTCCTTTGAGCAGTTCCAAGAAGGCTCCACACCCGTTTGTCCCTCTCAGGTGACCCCGAGGACACAGACAAACCTCCAAGTGGCCTCAAGGTCTCTCTAAAAAGGATGCAAATGACCAGCTGTCTGCAAGGGGGATAAATCCTTCCATTCCCGACCATCCAATCAGAGCTGAAGAAGCTTCTTGGATGAGAAGTGAAACATCTTCAAAAAAACAACAACCAGAAAGTCCAGTTGCCCCTTGGGGAAAAAAAGCACCTTTGGGACTTGCATGCTGGAAAGTTTTTAACGATATCACATTGTCAACTGGAGGCTTTCAAGAAGAGACTGGACAGCCAGAAAGGGTCTCCGGCTTGAGCAGGGGGTTGGACTAGATGACCTCCCAGGTCCCTTCCGTGATTTTGTTATTATCTGTTATTACCTTGGAGAAATGTTTGAGGGCCTGCGAGCTTTTTTCACACATCTCCGCGATTAACATAATGGTGCTGTAGAGGATGCCTGGAAAACAATTAGATTGCTCATGTTTGAGTGTTGAATCTCATTCAATTGTTCTTCCCAATCGCTCGGTTTCTTCCGTTCCCTCTTGATTCCCTTCCTGACCTTTTCTCCCTCTTTTCCCTAACCTTTTCTCAATGTTTTCTCTTTTTCTTGATCTTTTTCCTAACATTCCTTGGTCTTTTCCCTAACCTTTTCTCGACCTTTTCTCTTTTTCTTGATCTTTTTCGTAACCTTTTCTCGATCTTTTATCTTTATCTCGTTTTCCCTAATCTTTTGATCTTTTTCCTAAACTTTCCTTGATCTTTTTCCTAACCTTTTCGCGATTTTTTCTTTTTCTTGATCTTTTCCCTAAATTTTCCTTGATCTTTTTCCTAACCGTTTCTCAATCTTTTCACTTTTTAAATCTTTTCGCTAGATCTTTATCCTTTTCCCAATCTTTCCCCTAATCTTTTATTGATCTTTCCCCTAACCTTTTCTCAATCTTTTCACTTTTTCTTGATCTTTCCCCTAACCTTTTCTCAATCTTTTCACTTTTTTAATCTTTTCGCTAATCTTTACTTGATCTTTTCTCTTTTTCTTGATCTTTCCCCTAACCTTTTCTCAATCTTTTCACTTTTTTAATTTTTTCCCTAATCTTTTCTCAATCTTTTTTCTTTTTCTTGATCTTTCCCCTAACCTTTTCTCAATCTTTTCACTTTTTTAATTTTTTCCCTAATCTTTTCTCGATCTTTTCTCTTTTTCTTGATCTTTTCCCTAACCTTTTCTCAATCTTTTCACTTTTTTAAACTTTTCCCTAATCTTTTCTTGATCTTTTCTCTTTTTCCCAATCTTTTCCCTAACCTTTTCTTGATGTTTTTCCTAACCTTTTTTGTATTTTTCTCTACTTTTTCCCTAACCTTTTCTTGACTTTTTTCCGAATTTTTCTTCAATCTTTTTTCTAACCTGTTCTCGAGATATTCCCTAACTTTTTCTCCGTTTTTTCTCAATCTTTTTCTTGATTTCTTTTCTCTAATCTTTGCTTGACCTTTTCCCTAGCCATTTCGCGATCTTTTCCCTTAACTCTTTCTCAATCTTTTCTATAACCAGTTTCTCGTTCTTTCCCATAACTTTTTCTCGATCTTTCCCATGATCTTTTCTTGATCTATTCCCTTAACTGTTTCTCGATCTTTCTCGTAGAGTTTTCCCAGTCCTTCCGTTGCATGTTTCAGCCATGAAATCAGTTTGCAGTACAGGTGGTATTCAGCCGGTTCTATCCGTTTCGGGAGAACCGCTAGCGCTGACTTCGGGTGATCCACCTACACACCCGGATGTAATCACGTCCCATTTCTCCATGTTTGCTCCAGGCTGCTCCAGGCTGTGCGCATGCGCGGAGGTGGCGCGTACACTCACATTTGCGAACCGGTAGGGAAGATAAGTGAATAGCACCCCTGGTTTGCACATTCACCTCTTGGTGCAAGTAACGGATGGATCTCCATACAAACAGGAATAGTGCAACTCACCAATTTCGCCCACCGACCTCCGACTCAAAAACCAGCCCACTCACTCTTAATTTGTTCCTTCAACAACTGCTCTCCCAGCGGTGTGAACATATCTACTAAAGTGGGTACTTTCCGGGTGATATGTACAGCGCAGACCACGGCCTAGAAAGAGAGGGTTCATAAAAAGGAATTATTATGATTTACATTTATATATTGTATAATATATTCATATTATAATTATATATTCTTTATTATACGTTTACATGTTTTTATCATTCACTTATAATTCAGAGTTTTTCAGGGCTGAGTTTTGGACAGGACGTTCTGTCCTTTTGAGAAAACGCCAGGGCCTCTGAACCAGAGGTGGTTTTCAGCCGGTTCGGACCGGTTCGCCCGAACCTATAGCGGAAATCGCAGGTGGGCCCGCCCACTTGCCCCGGCTCTATGCCATCCTATTTAGGCACGTTTTTGAGGCATGTGCAGAAGGCCGGGCACATGAGCAGAAGACAGGCGCGCGTGGGGTGAACCAGTAGTAACATAATGTGAAACTCACTGCTGCTCTGAACATCTGCAGAAAGTTTGCCGAAGTGATGCCAGCTGGTCTCCTATTCCTCTGAGTAAATGGGAAGAGGACCCAAATACAACGTGGAGTAGCGAGGATGTTTGAGGGACCTACTTACCCGCAAATTGGAGAATACAGATCGTCCTCGACTTACGACCAATACTAAGCCCAAAATCTCCATCGCTAAGCAAGACAGTTGTTACGTGACTTTTGCTCCTTTTTTACGACCATTCTTGCCACAGTCGTTAAGTGAACCACTACGGTTGTTAAGTCAGTCACACGGTTGTTAAGCGAATCTGGCTTCCCCATGGACGTTGCTCGTCAGAACGTCGCAAAAGGGGATCACACGACCCCGGGGGACACTGCGACCGTCATAAATATGAGTCAATGGCCAAGTGTCTGAATTGTGATCACGTGACCATGGGAATGCTGCAATGGCCGTAAGTGTGAAAAACGGACCTTAGTCATTTTTTCCCCCGGTGCCGTCGTAACTTTGAACGGTCACTAAATGAACGGTTGTAACTCAAGGACTAGCTGTACGGCGAAACCCGGAAAGCGAATCCGCGGTGTCTCACCTTCCTTCGTACGGTGTGCTGCCCGTTTTTTGCCAGCTGCTGCACTTCCTGGGCCAAATCCTGCAGCATGGCCGCGGAGCCGAGCGAACCCAGGGTGCTGAGTGCCAATCCTTGCACCCAGGGGTTGCTGTGCAACAGGTCACTTGCAGGTAAGGAGAGAAGGAGGGAAAGAGGCATATAAGAAATCTTGCCTTCCGCACGGCCGCTCCTTATTCTCATTAATATTTTGCCCAGTTGTTTTCTAATAATTTTTTAGAGAACCCGTATTTTAATATATGGTTTTATTATATCAGCTTTATTAGTGTTAAGATAAACACTGTGTTTTTGTAATAAGAGCATACCAGGGTTTCTCAACCCGTTGCCACTTTAAGAGGAGTGGACTTCAACTCCCAGAATTCCCCAGCCAGCCATGGCGGCTGGCTGGGGAATTCTGGGAGTTGAAATCCACTCCTCTTAAAGTGGCAACGGGTTGAGAAACACCAGAATAGACTATATTTGGTTTATTTTATCAATGCCAGTATGTTACTGCGCCACTTCTCTTTCTTGATCCTGATGGTATTTCCTTTTCTTAAAATTGCTCATTTTATTATTTATGGTTGATGGTCATTGACTGAACAAATAAATAAATTTAGAATTTCATTGTCCACATGCTCCCTTCATTCCCCCCTCCAAAAAAAATCGGGAAGGGGGGAAAGCAGAATCTCTGCCCCCCCCGAATATATCCTACCTTATGGGCAGGGATTTTTTAGCTGCAAATTTATCTATCTATCATCTATCTATCTATCTATCTATCTATCTATCTATCTATCTATCTATCTATCTATCTATCTATCTATCCATCCATCCATCCATCTATCATCTATCTATCTATCTATCTATCTATCTATCTATCTATCTATCTATCTATCTATCTATCTATCATCCATCTATCTAATCTTATAATGTATCATCTATCTATCATCAATCAATCAATCAATCAATCAATCAATCAATCTATCTATCTATCTATCTATCCAGCTACCATCCATCCATCCATCATCTATCTATCATCCATCATCTCTCTCTCTCTAGCTATCATCTACCTATCATCTAGCTAGCTATCATCTATCTATCATCTAGCTAGCTAGCTAGCTAACTATCATCTAGCTATCATCTTCTAGCTATCATCTATCATCTATCATCTTTATCTATCTATCTATCTACTATCATCTACCTATCTAGCTAGCTATCATCTCACAGAATTCATGGGTTTACAGATTAACAGAGTTGGAAGGGATCATCTAGTCCAACCCCCTGCCCAAGCAGGAGAACCTACATCTGCCTCTACCTAGGATTGAACTCACAACCTCCTGATTATGAGGCAAGAGCTCTACCTCTAGGCCACAGCAGCTATCAATCATCTAGCTATCATCTTCTAGCTATCTTCTAGCTATCTAACTAGCTATCTATCATCCAGTTATCATCTATCTATCATCTAGCTAGCTAACTAGCTATCATCTAGTTATCATCTAGCTATCTATCATCTAGCTATCTAACTAGCTATCTATCATCTAGTTATCATCTATCTAGCTATCTATCATCTATCTATCATCTTCTATCTATCATCTAGCTATCTAACTAGCTATCTATCATCTAGTTATCATCTAGCTATCTAACTAGCTATCATCTAGTTATTATCTATCTAGCTATCTAGCTATCATCTAGCTATCATCTAGCTATCTAACTAGCTATCTATCATCTAGTTATCATCTATCTAGCTATCTATCATCTATCTATCATCTTCTAGCTATCATCTAGCTATCTAACTAGCTATCTATCATCTAGTTATCATCTAGCTATCTAACTAGCTATCATCTAGTTATTATCTAGCTATCTAGCTATCATCTAGCTATCATCTTCTATCTATCATCTAGCTATCTAACTAGCTATCTATCATCTAGTTATCATCTATCTAGCTATCTAGCTATCATCTAACTATCATCTATCATCTATCATTATCTACATGCTCCTCGACATACGGCCAGTCACTTAGTGACTTGTTCAAAGTTACAATGGACCCCCTCCTAAAGACACTTAGGTCTTTGGGTTGAAGGTCTGAGGGTTTCCCACTCCCCGCCCCCCCACACATCAAGAAATAGACGGAGCTTTGATTGCATCGTCACCGCCGCCATTTTGACTTTTTTGACCACATCCTGAAGACACCCCTTCTTCTGAGTCCTTCAAACCCAGTTCCCTGCTCATGTGTTCCACTAAACCATTCTTTAACCGTCATTAGAAGCCCCTCCTGCCTGGGTTTGCCCAACCCACAAGGCTGACAAACCGCGATGGCTGTGTCGGCGCCCCCTTAAGCCAGAAGCAAGGATCTACATGACGGCTTAGCGGGATTGCAGGGTCCCGATCACCCCCTTCGGATCCTGCAAATCTCCTGCAGAAATCCGCCTGAATCCCTCCCTCTTTCGATATCCCACCCATTTTAATCCATTCCATGGATCGATTTCAAGATCTCAGATCTCATCTCAAGCCCATTAGGGAAAAGGGAGAGACCCCAAATTTCAACACGCCCCCCCTCACTTCTTGAGGCTATTGGTCAGGAGAAGGTGAGTGTCCTGCTTCTCGTCCAATAGGAGGGCAGCCCCGAGGTAGCCAATCCGCTTCTCATGGAGCCGGGCGGAGGCGATGAGTTTCAGGCACTCCATCTGGGTTGCGACAGGAAGAAGAGGACTTACTTTTTCCCCACAATGCTTTGCAGCGGCGCTTAGTTAGGGGCATGGTGGGAAATCAAAATGGCGCCTTCCAAAATGGCAGCTAAGGAAGGGCGATATTTTTACGCTTAACATATCCAAAACCAAAAGGATGGGTTTTTTTTGCTCTTTAATATCGGAGTCAGCTGCAAATTTAATATATTTATAAATGCTTTACTGAATTCTTACAAAATCACGGGTAGTCCTCAACGTACGACCATAAATGGATTGCAGATTTCTGATGCTAAGCGAGACAGTTGTTTAAGCGAGTTTTGCCCCCTTTTACGACCTTTCTTGCCACCGTTGTTAAGCGAATCCCTGCAGTTGTTGAAGTTAAGTCCCACGGTTGTTCAGTGAATCTGGCTTCCCCGCTGACTTGGCTTGTCGAAAGGTCACAAAAGGGAAATGCGTGACCCCCAGGACACTACGACCGTCATAAATGCGAGTTCACGTTGCCAAGCATCTGAATTTGGACCACGTGGTCATGGGGTTGTTGCAACGGTCGTTAAGTGCAAAAAACGGCCGTAAGTTACTGTTTTCAGTGCCGTTGTAACTTTGGATCACGCGACCATTGGTTAAGCGAATTTGGCCCCATTTTATGACCTTTCTCGCCGCGGTTGTTAAGTGAATCACTGCAGCTGTTAAGTTAGTAACACGGCTGTTAAGTGAATCTGGCTCCCCCTGCTTGTGAGGTCGTAAAAGGGGGATCAAGTGACCCCAGGACACTGCAACCGTTATAAATGTGAACCCATTGCCAAGTGTCTGAATTTGGATCATGTGGATCATGTGGATCATGTGGATCATGTGGATCATTTGGATCATGTGGATCATGTGACTGCTGCAACGGTCATATGGGTGAAAAATGGTTCTTAGTCCCTTTTTCCAGGTCACTCTGAACGGTCATTAAACGGATTTTTGTAAGTCGAGGCAAGAGCGGGTTCCTCTTACCTGCCTACCGGTGCGCTGCGCGCACATCCTCACGTTTCGCGCGCGTCCCATCGCGCGATTTTGCTTCCGCGCATGCGCAGGAAGCAAAAAAGGACGAAATCTCATGAGGGGACGCACGTGCGCATGCAATTTTGGCAATTTTTTGCTTCCGCGCATGCATAAAAGCAAAAAATTGCCAAAATCTCGCACGCGTGCGCGTCCCCTCATGAGATTTTGCTTCCGCGCATGCGCAGAAAGCAAAAAAAGCCAAAAATTTTAAAAAATAGATAGCGCCGAGTGACTGACCGGCAAAGACAGTACCAGAGCAGTCGCACACAAATTGCGCAATCGGCGGGCCGCTACTGGAACGAGAGAGTGGACCGCACCGGTAGGAACCCACCCCTGAGTCGAGGACTAGCTGTACGTACCTGTCCGAAGTGGGCAGGGTAGCCCAACATATAGATGTACAGCAATTTCGCCAAATTGGAGGCTCGGTTCCCGGGTTCGTCGCCACGGAAAGCGCTCCTAATTTTGGCGCTTTC
>JALIGW010000041.1:1120313-1152813 GCA_023053685.1 Diadophis punctatus similis
AAGAGTCCTTCACTCCTCCGCTCACAACAAAATACCTTATTCCACCAGACTTGAAATACTGGGATTAGACAATTTACAACTACGTTGCCTCCGATCTGATCTAAATGTAATTCATAAAATCATATACCAAAATGTCCTTCCTGTTAATGACTACTTCAGCTTCAACCGCAACAATACACGAGCATATAATAGATTCAAACTCAATGTAAAGCGCTCCAAACTCGACTGCAGAAAATACGACTTCAGCAACAGAGTGATCAATGCCTGGAATGCACTACCTGACTGTGGTTTCTTCCCCAAACCCCAAAAACTTTAACCTTAGACTGTCTACAGTCGACCTCTCCCCGTTTCTAAGAGGTCTGTAAGGGGCGTGCATAAGCGCACCACTGTGCCTACCGTCCCTGTCCTACTGTCCTATTGTCCTCTTTTATCGTTACTTTTTACTTATGTTTATACAAATTACTACTATCCTATACATGTTTGACAAATAAATAAATAAATAAAATAAATATTCCCCCTTCTCTTGTTTCTATCACTTATTCTAGCTTTTAATCATATCACATTTTGTTAAACAACTATTTCTGTGTATCCTAACTTCTACTCATGTCACCCACCTAAAAGAGAAAGGGAAAAACAAAAAAAGGGGGAGAGAGAGAGAGAAGGGAGAGCAAATCAGAACAACAAATAAAAGGATCGTCCAGCCATCGTCTATAGCCCGCTTTGATATTTTAATGCTACGCTTTAAAAGAGAGAGAGAAAGAAGGAAAAGCAAATCAGAACAATAAAAAAGAAAACGCATCTATTCATCATCCTTTGCATGATGTGTATTTTTCTTGCGATTCGCCAAAAAAACCCTCATGTTTAGAACTCGGGACCTCAGAGCTAACCCATCATCTCAGGTGCATCGGCGTTAGAAAATGCAGGATTTTGGCTGGGGATTTGGGGAGTCTCTTCGGCCCCACAAAACTTTTTAGTCTGAATTTTCAGAGCCCCTTCTCTACAAGACACCGAACCTGGTTCGCGTTAACCTCGGTTAAGGTTTACCGGATGGTCTGAACCCAGCTTAGGGTTGGCTACTTCGCGATTGACTCTTAATACAGCAAACGAGGTTGATTTAATCATGGATTAAATACATTGAGTAAATCAGTTGCGCTTCCTGGCAAGCCCACCCTGGTTTTTCCTCAATCAGGGGTCTCGAAACGTGATGACTTTTAAGATGGATGGACTTCAATTCCCAGAATTCCTCAGCCAAGCCATTCTGGGAGTTGAAGTCCACCCATTTTTCAAAGTTACCAAGGTAAAGAAACCTTGCGTTAAGCAAGAGAGAGGCCGGTTTTAATCCCAGGCTGGTTGAAGGGTTGAAATTGACCTCACTGAAGTCCGTGAACATCACAAGGTGTTCTTCTTCAACTTTTAAGACTTGTGGACTTTCAACTCCCAGAATTCCCCAGCCAGTTTATTTATTTATTTATTTATTTTGTGATATTTATATACCGCCTCACAGTGCAAGCACTCTCTAAGCAGTTTACACCAGTAAGCAATGTATATTGTATATTGCCCTCAACAATCTGGGTCCTCATTTCACCTACCTCGGAAGGATGGAAGGCTGAGTCAACCTTGAGCCGGTGAGATTTGAACCGCTGACCTGCGGATCAGTGTCAGCTAAAGTGGCCTGTAGTACTGCACTCTAACCGCTGCGCCACCTCGGCTCTTAATGTTTGCAGATTTCCCCCTGCTGTAAAATCACGGCTGCCAATTCATAATCTTTGAGTAAGCTGATAAGATATGAAAACAGTTAAAGAATAATTTTTAAAAGGTGGTTTTTTGGATAATATCTCAATTCCTTCTCGTAGGGGGTAACCTCACCAGGTTCGGTTCAACAGCTGATTTGGGATGTCTTTAAATGGAAAAAAATGCTAATTATTGGAAAGAAAGTTAGAGATTATAGTCAAAATATTGACCCAAAAGCAGATCAAATAAATGATTTGAAAGAAATATATGGGAGACAACAAAAAAAAAAGGGGAAGATTAAAAATTTGATATGAGGGTGAAAGATGTGGGATAAAGAGGGATGAAAAAAAGAAGGAGTATGAAGCAAAATATTTTATGGCTTTTTAATAATGTGTATGAATATTAGAATATTAGGATTGTACGGATTGTATAAGTTGAACAATTGCTTGCATGTGGTGAAAGAGAAAAAAATTACTTTTGAATATTTGTTAAGAACGCAGTAAAGGAATTTATATTATTAGTAGAATTGTATAAGTGGGAAAATGAGTTTGTATTAAGAGTACAAGCGATGAAGAATTGGAGAGAATATTAGGTGCAAAAATATTGTGAGTAATGATGAAAAGCTAGAGAATAGATCATGATTGATATATGGAAACATGGAATAATGAAAAAAGGAAAGATCAGGTCTTTGATTATTAGAATGATAGAAGGGGGAAAAAACAGAAGGTTAAAACAGAGACAGGAATATGAGGAGGCAAAGAATAAAAATGGATGTTAAAAGGATAGGAAGTATGGTAAAATTATGAGAAGCAATAGAATTGAAAGATGATAACATCAGCGTGCCTACCGTCCCTATCCTAATGTTCCCTCTTATCAGTACCCATCCTATATATATAAACAATGTTATATCTATGTATATCACCAATACGTACTTGACAAAAACAAATAAATAAAATAAATAAATAAAAATAAAATCAGAAATGAAAATGAATTGCAATTATTAAGGATAATATTGTTATGATTATTTGTATCGATAGGTATGAAACCCGGAAAACGAACCATTCACGACATGAGATGTATAAAAATAAAAAAATAAAAAACTTTTTTTTAAAAAAAAATGCTGATTATTATCATTTTAACCCCATGCAAACAAGGTTGCTTTTTTTTTTTTGCTTCTTGGTTTGTGGTTTTTGCATCTTCCCACTCACCCACCCACCCACAAAAATAATTCTATTTCTGCCCACAAATATCTTGGCCCGGCTTTGCTCATTGTTCCGTGGGAACCGGAAGCCTTTCTAAGCACGGGTATCAGAAATTATCTTTGCTTTGTGAAACCTTAAACTCCTTGATCGACTCCGGTTTCAAAGTCTGCTCCTTCTTGGACCTTCCACCCCATTCAAACATTCCTTGGAACGCACCCGAGAAGCCTCCAGCACCCAATTTTAAATTAACCAAGATCCTTCCTTTCATTTGCTATCTGGACGATTGAAAAAAAAAATAATTTGCAAATTGGATTGATTAGATCAGTGAACGTTGAAGTCGCTTGAAACTTATTCTCTCTCTCTCTTTCCTTCTCTCTCTCTCTCTCTCTCTCTTTCCTTCTCTCTCTCTCTTTCCTTCTCTCTCTCTTTCTCTCTTCATTACTTATTATCCTGTAAACGTTCCTTTACCTGTCCAGGAAACCCCTTTGGCCTTCTTCTGCTCCTGGGAAAGCGGAAAAACAGCAGCTGGACTCCTCTCTGCCTCTCCTTCGGATCCCAGTCAACTTTCTCGCAGTTCCGGACAGGTTCCAACTTTGGCAGGTGAGCTCACCTGAGTTTGGAGAGGTAGCTTGGCCCTGGGCGCCCTCTGTTGGACAAAGGATGTGTGACACGCGAGGGAGGGGTTGACGGGGAGTCCCTTATAATGCCTTTAAAGCTGTGTTGCTGATCCACAACCATTTTGAAGATGGGTGGACTTCAAGTCCCAGAATTCCCCCAGCCCACCGGGGAATTCTGGGAGTTGGAAGTCCGTCCATCTTCAAGTTGTCAAGTTTAGATATTTAAACTGCTTTAAAGCCGTTCCTAATACGATTGAAGTGTGGGGATAGCATGGAAACGAAGACTTTCCAGCCATAGTGAAGAGAAGGACCAGGGGAGACACGAGAGCAGTCTTCCAATATTTGAGGGGCTGCCACAGAGAGGAAGGGGGGGGTCAAGCTATTTTCCAAAGCGCCCGAAGGCCAGACAAGGAACAATGGATGGAAACTGATCAAGGAGAGATTCAACCTGGAAATAAGGAGAAATTTTCTGACCGTGAGAACAATCCACCCATGGAACAGAAGTTGCCTTCAGAAGTTGTGGGAGCTCCATCACTGGAGGCTTTCAAGAAGAGACTGGACTGCCATTTCTCAGAAGTGGTGTAGGGTATCCTGCTTGAGCAGGGGGTTGGACTAGATGACCTACAAGGTCCCTTCCAGCTCTCTTAATCTGTATATCAGGTCTTCTGTATCAAAGAAAATAGGTAAATATCGATTAATTAACTAAAGACAACTGGTTTAGGGACAGATTATTCCGGAGAAAACAGATGTGGTCACTACTACGAGTTGACAGTGGATTGTGGGCGCATTTTGGAGTCCGGCTCCCAATTATCCCTGTTTTGACGGCTGTTCAGCAAAATAAGGATAATTGCACTGATGATGTTCCAGAGTTGGGTCATGAAACGTCTGCAAGAAAACAGCCAGGCTCAGAGAACGCAGAGCATCCCTCCATCATAATATATTTATTCACTTGCTTTATATTCCCATCCATCTTGCTTTATATGATTTTGGCTGCCTTATAATCTGTGGTATGAAGAAGGATAATGTTTAAATACCGGGCGTGTGGGAGTTAAATTACGCTTGGTCTAGCCAAGCAAAATTATATTAATTATCTGTCTGTCTATCCGTCTGTGTATACAAATCTATAAACTTAAATTTATCTGTCTGTTCATCTATTATCTATCTATGTGTCATCTATCTCTATATCTATCTATCATCTACGGTATCATTATCTATCATCTATCTATCTCTATCATCTACAGTATCTATTATCTATGTAACATCTATATATCATCTGTCTGTCTAGCTGTCTGTCATCTATTATCTCTATCTATCAATCTATCAATCTATCATCTATGTATCATGTCTGTCTAGCTGTCTGTCATCTATCTATATCTCTATATCTCTGTATCTCTGTATCTATGTATCTATGTACCGGTATGTATGTATGTATGTATGTATGTATGTATGTATGTATGTATGTATGTATCTCTATCTATCTATCTATCTATCTATCTATCTATCTATCTATCTATCTATCTATCTATCTATCATATATGTATCATGTGTCATCTATCTATATCTATGTATCTATGTATCTATGTATGTATCTATCTACCATCTATGTATCATGTGTCATCTATCTATATCTATGTATCTATGTATTTATGTATCTATGTATGTATGCATCTATCTATCTATCATCTATGTATCATCTGTGTCATCTATCTATATCTATGTATGTATGTATGTATCTATCTACCATCTATGTATCATGTGTCATCTATCTATATCTATGTATCTATGTATGTATGCATCTATCTATCTATCTATCTATCTATCTATCATCTATGTATCATCTGTGTCATCTATCTATCTATCTATCTATCTATCTATCTATCTATCTATCTATCTATCATCTATGTATCATGTCTGTCTAGCTGTCTGTGTCATCCATCCATCATTTATCTATCATCTCTTTCTCTCTCCAAGCCTATCAATTTAAATCCATCCAGCTATTTCTTGCTCTGTCTACACACACACACCTCTTATCAAACTAAGAAAAGCAAAAGTAGTAATAGGTATATCAATAATACCAATATCACACACAGGAGGGCTTCCCACCAGCAAGCTGGCTGGAGAATTCTGGGAGTTGAAGCCAACACATCTTTAACATTGTCAAAGATGGGAAACTCTGATTTATTGTAGTGATTGGGTTTATTAAAAAGAGTCAGTGCAAAAGAACCCTCAACGGTTTTAGCCAAACTCCCCGTGCAGAAAATCTTTTACTGGAGAAGAGAACTGGGTCACAGACGGGTAAGTGAGTTTGCACCCAGATCCAGGCGTCCTGGTGCATAAAGCCATATAGCCATAATAGCCATAACTATTTTGCTAGCAATTTTATTTTATTTTTATTCCCACTGTTTCTTTCTTTATGCATCGTGCAATTCCTTCAAGCCAACTCCAACCTTCAAGCCAGCCTGATGCAAATTACTGATTTTTGCAAATTCCCCTTTAGTTTACTGGTTATTTCTTGCAGGAATGTAGGAAGTCAGTGAATTCAGACGTGCTGGGCACGTGTTCCAGTAGGGAAAGCTGAGGATGAGAATGAAATCTCGGGTCTGCAAAGCTGGCCGTCCCGCAGCTTCACCCAATCTGGCGGCCTCCAAATATTTGCTGGATTACAGAACCCATCATCCTTAGCCAAGAACCGTTGGGGATCGATGAGAGTCGTTAACAAATTATCCTCCCTAGGCCACTTCGTTGCCTGTTAAGAGCGGGGAGGCTCCAGAGATGTAAAATAAAAACCAAAACAAGCGGCAGGGGGCAGCAAAACTTTCTGATCATCATTGACAAAGCGGCTAGAGCGTCGTCGTCCGGAAATCGTCTTTCTAGGGTGAGGGCCTTTCCTCTCGAAGCTTCACAGTACCATAGATATAAAACATGCAGAATTGACTGAACCACTTGCCTAGTTTCCGGGGTCAGTAGATTGTTTCCATAGATGGGTTTAAAGAGCGGAAATTCATAGAATCCTTCCTTCCTTCCCTAATTCCTTCTTTCCTCTTTTCCTTCCTTCTTTCCTCCCTCCGTCTCTCTATTCTTTCCTTCCTTCCTTCTCTCTCCCTTCCTGATTCCTTCCTTCCCTCCCTCAATTTTTTCCCTTCTTTTCCTTCTTTCTCTCCTTCCTTCTATCTCCCTCCCTGATTCCTTCCTTCCCTCCCTCAATTTTCTTCCCTCTCTTTTATTCTTTCTCTCCTTTCTTCTTTCTCTCCCTCCCTGATTCCTTCCTTCCCTCCCTCAATTTTCTTCCCTCTCTTTTATTCTTTCTCTCCTTTCTTCTTTCTCTCCCTCCCTGATTCCTTCCTTCCCTCCCTCAATTTTCTTCCCTTTTACTTCCCTTCCTTCCTTCTCTCCTTCCGATTCCTTCCTTCCCTCCCTCAATTTTTTCCTTCTTTTCCTTCTTTCTCTCCTTCCTTCTTTCTCTCTCCCTCCGATTCCTTCCTTCCCTCCCTCAATTTTCTTCCCTCTCTTTTATTCTTTCTCTCCTTTCTTCTTTCTCTCCCTCCCTGATTCCTTCCTTCCCTCCCTCAATTTTTTTCCTTCTTTTCCTTCTTTCTCTCCTTCCTTCTATCTCCCTCCCTGATTCCTTCCTTCCCTCCCTCAATTTTCTTCCTTTTCCTTCTTTCTCTCCTTCCTTCTCTCTCCCTTCCTGATTCCTTCCTTCCCTCCCTCAATTTTTTCCCTTCTTTTCCTTCTTTCTCTCCTTCCTTCTATCTCCCTCCCTGATTCCTTCCTTCCCTCCCTCAATTTTCTTCCCTCTCTTTTATTCTTTCTCTCCTTTCTTCTTTCTCTCCCTCCCTGATTCCTTCCTTCCCTCCCTCAATTTTCTTCCTTTTCCTTCTTTCTCTCCTTCCTTCCGTCTCCCTCCGATTCCTTCCTTCCCTCCCTCAATTTTCTTCCCTTTTACTTCCCTTCCTTCCTTCTCTCCTTCCGATTCCTTCCTTCCCTCCCTCAATTTTTTCCTTCTTTTCCTTCTTTCTCTCCTTCCTTCTTTCTCTCTCCCTCCGATTCCTTCCTTCCCTCCCTCAATTTTCTTCCCTCTCTTTTATTCTTTCTCTCCTTTCTTCTTTCTCTCCCTCCCTGATTCCTTCCTTCCCTCCCTCAATTTTTTTCCTTCTTTTCCTTCTTTCTCTCCTTCCTTCTATCTCCCTCCCTGATTCCTTCCTTCCCTCCCTCAATTTTCTTCCTTTTCCTTCTTTCTCTCCTTCCTTCCGTCTCCCTCCGATTCCTTCCTTCCCTCCCTCAATTTTCTTCCCTCTCTTTTATTCTTTCTCTCCTTTCTTCTTTCTCTCCCTCCCTGATTCCTTCCTTCCCTCCCTCAATTTTCTTCCTTTTCCTTCTTTCTCTCCTTCCTTCCGTCTCCCTCCGATTCCTTCCTTCCCTCCCTCAATTTTCTTCCCTTTTACTTCCCTTCCTTCCTTCTCTCCTTCCGATTCCTTCCTTCCCTCCCTCAATTTTTTCCTTCTTTTCCTTCTTTCTCTCCTTCCTTCTTTCTCTCTCCCTCCGATTCCTTCCTTCCCTCCCTCAATTTTCTTCCCTCTCTTTTATTCTTTCTCTCCTTTCTTCTTTCTCTCCCTCCCTGATTCCTTCCTTCCCTCCCTCAATTTTTTTCCTTCTTTTCCTTCTTTCTCTCCTTCCTTCTATCTCCCTCCCTGATTCCTTCCTTCCCTCCCTCAATTTTCTTCCTTTTCCTTCTTTCTCTCCTTCCTTCCGTCTCCCTCCGATTCCTTCCTTCCCTCCCTCAATTTTCTTCCCTCTCTTTTATTCTTTCTCTCCTTTCTTCTTTCTCTCCCTCCCTGATTCCTTCCTTCCCTCCCTCAATTTTCTTCCTTTTCCTTCTTTCTCTCCTTCCTTCCGTCTCCCTCCGATTCCTTCCTTCCCTCCCTCAATTTTCTTCCCTTTTACTTCCCTTCCTTCCTTCTCTCCTTCCGATTCCTTCCTTCCCTCCCTCAATTTTTTCCTTCTTTTCCTTCTTTCTCTCCTTCCTTCTTTCTCTCTCCCTCCGATTCCTTCCTTCCCTCCCTCAATTTTCTTCCCTCTCTTTTATTCTTTCTCTCCTTTCTTCTTTCTCTCCCTCCCTGATTCCTTCCTTCCCTCCCTCAATTTTTTTCCTTCTTTTCCTTCTTTCTCTCCTTCCTTCTATCTCCCTCCCTGATTCCTTCCTTCCCTCCCTCAATTTTCTTCCTTTTCCTTCTTTCTCTCCTTCCTTCCGTCTCCCTCCGATTCCTTCCTTCCCTCCCTCAATTTTCTTCCCTCTCTTTTATTCTTTCTCTCCTTTCTTCTTTCTCTCCCTCCCTGATTCCTTCCTTCCCTCCCTCAATTTTCTTCCTTTTCCTTCTTTCTCTCCTTCCTTCCGTCTCCCTCCGATTCCTTCCTTCCCTCCCTCAATTTTCTTCCCTTTTACTTCCCTTCCTTCCTTCTCTCCTTCCGATTCCTTCCTTCCCTCCCTCAATTTTTTCCTTCTTTTCCTTCTTTCTCTCCTTCCTTCTTTCTCTCTCCCTCCGATTCCTTCCTTCCCTCCCTCAATTTTCTTCCCTCTCTTTTATTCTTTCTCTCCTTTCTTCTTTCTCTCCCTCCCTGATTCCTTCCTTCCCTCCCTCAATTTTTTTCCTTCTTTTCCTTCTTTCTCTCCTTCCTTCTATCTCCCTCCTTGATTCCTTCCTTCCCTCCCTCAATTTTCTTCCTTTTCCTTCTTTCTCTCCTTCCTTCCGTCTCCCTCCGATTCCTTCCTTCCCTCCCTCAATTTTCTTCCCTCTCTTTTATTCTTTCTCTCCTTTCTTCTTTCTCTCCCTCCCTGATTCCTTCCTTCCCTCCCTCAATTTTCTTCCTTTTCCTTCTTTCTCTCCTTCCTTCCGTCTCCCTCCGATTCCTTCCTTCCCTCCCTCAATTTTCTTCCCTTTTACTTCCCTTCCTTCCTTCTCTCCTTCCGATTCCTTCCTTCCCTCCCTCAATTTTTTCCTTCTTTTCCTTCTTTCTCTCCTTCCTTCTTTCTCTCTCCCTCCGATTCCTTCCTTCCCTCCCTCAATTTTCTTCCCTCTCTTTTATTCTTTCTCTCCTTTCTTCTTTCTCTCCCTCCCTGATTCCTTCCTTCCCTCCCTCAATTTTTTTCCTTCTTTTCCTTCTTTCTCTCCTTCCTTCTATCTCCCTCCCTGATTCCTTCCTTCCCTCCCTCAATTTTCTTCCTTTTCCTTCTTTCTCTCCTTCCTTCCGTCTCCCTCCGATTCCTTCCTTCCCTCCCTCAATTTTCTTCCCTCTCTTTTATTCTTTCTCTCCTTTCTTCTTTCTCTCCCTCCCTGATTCCTTCCTTCCCTCCCTCAATTTTCTTCCCTCTCTTTTATTCTTTCTCTCCTTTCTTCTTTCTCTCCCTCCCTGATTCCTTCCTTCCCTCCCTCAATTTTTTTCCTTCTTTTCCTTCTTTCTCTCCTTCCTTCTATCTCCCTCCCTGATTCCTTCCTTCCCTCCCTCAATTTTCTTCCTTTTCCTTCTTTCTCTCCTTCCTTCCGTCTCCCTCCGATTCCTTCCTTCCCTCCCTCAATTTTCTTCCTTTTCCTTCTTTCTCTCCTTCCTTCCGTCTCCCTCCGATTCCTTCCTTCCCTCCCTCAATTTTCTTCCCTTTTACTTCCCTTCCTTCCTTCTCTCCTTCCGATTCCTTCCTTCCCTCCCTCAATTTTTTCCTTCTTTTCCTTCTTTCTCTCCTTCCTTCTTTCTCTCTCCCTCCGATTCCTTCCTTCCCTCCCTCAATTTTCTTCCCTCTCTTTTATTCTTTCTCTCCTTTCTTCTTTCTCTCCCTCCCTGATTCCTTCCTTCCCTCCCTCAATTTTTTTCCTTCTTTTCCTTCTTTCTCTCCTTCCTTCTATCTCCCTCCCTGATTCCTTCCTTCCCTCCCTCAATTTTCTTCCTTTTCCTTCTTTCTCTCCTTCCTTCCGTCTCCCTCCGATTCCTTCCTTCCCTCCCTCAATTTTCTTCCCTCTCTTTTATTCTTTCTCTCCTTTCTTCTTTCTCTCCCTCCCTGATTCCTTCCTTCCCTCCCTCAATTTTCTTCCTTTTCCTTCTTTCTCTCCTTCCTTCCGTCTCCCTCCGATTCCTTCCTTCCCTCCCTCAATTTTCTTCCCTCTCTTTTATTCTTTCTCTCCTTTCTTCTTTCTCTCCCTCCCTGATTCCTTCCTTCCCTCCCTCAATTTTCTTCCTTCCTTTCCTTCTTTCTCCTTCCTTCCGTCTCCCTCCCTGATTCCTTCCTTCCCTCGCTCAATTTTCTTCCCTCTCTTTTCCTTCTTTCTCTCCTTCCTTCCATCTCCCTGATTTCTTCCTTCCCTCCCTCAATTTTCTTCCCTCTCTTTTATTCTTTCTCTCCTTTCTTCTTTCTCTCTCCCTCCGATTCCTTCCTTCCCTCCCTCAATTTTCTTCCCTCTCTTTTATTCTTTCTCTCCTTTCTTCTTTCTCTCTCCCTCCGATTCCTTCCTTCCCTCCCTCAATTTTCTTCCCTCTCTTTTATTCTTTCTCTCCTTTCTTCTTTCTCTCTCCCTCCGATTCCTTCCTTCCCTCCCTCAATTTTCTTCCCTCTCTTTTATTCTTTCTCTCCTTTCTTCTTTCTCTCTCCCTCCGATTCCTTCCTTCCCTCCCTCAATTTTCTTCCCTCTCTTTTATTCTTTCTCTCCTTTCTTCTTTCTCTCTCCCTCCTGATTCCTTCCTTCCCTCCCTCAATTTTCTTCCCTCTCTTTTATTCTTTCTCTCCTTCCTTCCATCTCCCTCCCCCATTTCTTCCTTCCCTCCCTCAATTTTTTTCCTTCTTTTCCTTCTTTCTCTCCTTCCTTCTCTCTCCCTCCCTGATTCCTTCCTTCCCTCCCTCAATTTTCTTCCCTTTCCTTCTTTCTCTCCTTCCTTCCGTCTCCCTCCGATTCCTTCCTTCCCTCCCTCAATTTTCTTCCCTCTTTTATTCTTTCTCTCCTTTCTTTCTTCTTTCTCTCCCTCCCTGATTCCTTCCTTCCCTCCCTCAATTTTCTTCCTTCCTTTCCTTCTTTCTCCTTCCTTCCGTCTCCCTCCCTGATTCCTTCCTTCCCTCCCTCAATTTTCTTCCCTCTCTTTTCCTTCTTTCTCTCCTTCCTTCCATCTCCCTCCCTGATTTCTTCCTTCCCTCCCTCAATTTTCTTCCCTCTCTTTTATTCTTTCTCTCCTTTCTTCTTTCTCTCTCCCTCCGATTCCTTCCTTCCCTCCCTCAATTTTCTTCCCTCTCTTTTATTCTTTCTCTCCTTTCTTCTTTCTCTCTCCCTCCTGATTCCTTCCTTCCCTCCCTCAATTTTCTTCCCTTTTACTTCCCTTCCTTCCTTCTCTCCTTCCGATTCCTTCCTTCCCTCCCTCAATTTTTTTCCTTCTTTTCCTTCTTTCTCTCCTTCCTTCTATCTCCCTCCCTGATTCCTTCCTTCCCTCCCTCAATTTTCTTCCTTTTCCTTCTTTCTCTCCTTCCTTCCGTCTCCCTCCGATTCCTTCCTTCCCTCCCTCAATTTTCTTCCCTCTCTTTTATTCTTTCTCTCCTTTCTTCTTTCTCTCTCCCTCCGATTCCTTCCTTCCCTCCCTCAATTTTCTTCCCTCTCTTTTATTCTTTCTCTCCTTTCTTCTTTCTCTCCCTCCCTGATTCCTTCCTTCCCTCCCTCAATTTTTTTCCTTCTTTTCCTTCTTTCTCTCCTTCCTTCCATCTCCCTCCTGATTCCTTCCTTCCCTCCCTCAATTTTCTTCCTTTTCCTTCTTTCTCTCCTTCCTTCCGTCTCCCTCCGATTCCTTCCTTCCCTCCCTCAATTTTCTTCCCTCTCTTTTATTCTTTCTCTCCTTTCTTCTTTCTCTCTCCCTCCGATTCCTTCCTTCCCTCCCTCAATTTTCTTCCCTCTCTTTTATTCTTTCTCTCCTTTCTTCTTTCTCTCCCTCCCTGATTCCTTCCTTCCCTCCCTCAATTTTTTTCCTTCTTTTCCTTCTTTCTCTCCTTCCTTCCATCTCCCTCCTGATTCCTTCCCTCCCTCCCTCAATTTTCTTCCCTTTTACTTCCCTTCCTTCCTTCTCTCCTTCCGATTCCTTCCTTCCCTCCCTCAATTTTTTCCTTCTTTTCCTTCTTTCTCTCCTTCCTTCTTTCTCTCTCCCTCCGATTCCTTCCTTCCCTCCCTCAATTTTCTTCCCTCTCTTTTATTCTTTCTCTCCTTTCTTCTTTCTCTCCCTCCCTGATTCCTTCCTTCCCTCCCTCAATTTTTTTCCTTCTTTTCCTTCTTTCTCTCCTTCCTTCCATCTCCCTCCTGATTCCTTCCTTCCCTCCCTCAATTTTCTTCCCTTTTACTTCCCTTCCTTCCTTCTCTCCTTCCGATTCCTTCCTTCCCTCCCTCAATTTTTTTCCTTCTTTTCCTTCTTTCTCTCCTTCCTTCTTTCTCTCTCCCTCCGATTCCTTCCTTCCCTCCCTCAATTTTCTTCCTTTTCCTTCTCTCTCCTTCCTTCCGTCTCCCTCCGATTCCTTCCTTCCCTCCCTCAATTTTTTCCCCTCTTTTATTCTTTCTCTCCTTTCTTCTTTCTCTCCCTCCCTGATTCCTTCCTTCCCTCCCTCAATTTTCTTCCTTCCTTTCCTTCTTTCTCCTTCCTTCCGTCTCCCTCCCTGATTCCTTCCTTCCCTCGCTCAATTTTCTTCCCTCTGTTTTCCTTCTTTCTCTCCTTCCTTCCATCTCCCTCCCTGATTTCTTCCTTCCCTCCCTCAATTTTCTTCCCTCTCTTTTATTTTCTCTCCTTTCTTCTTTCTCTCTCCCTCCGATTCCTTCCTTCCCTCCCTCAATTTTCTTCTCTCTCTTTTATTCTTTCTCTCCTTTCTTCTTTCTCTCTCCCTCCTGATTCATTCCTTCCCTCCCTCAATTTTCTTCCCTTTTACTTCCCTTCCTTCCTTCTCTCCTTCCGATTCCTTCCTTCCCTCCCTCAATTTTTTTCCTTCTTTTCCTTCTTTCTCTCCTTCCTTCTATCTCCCTCCCTGATTCCTTCCTTCCCTCCCTCAATTTTCTTCCCTCTCTTTTATTCTTTCTCTCCTTTCTTCTTTCTCTCCCTCCCTGATTCCTTCCTTCCCTCCCTCAATTTTCTTCCTTTTCCTTCTTTCTCTCCTTCCTTCCGTCTCCCTCCGATTCCTTTCTTCCCTCGCTCAATTTTCTTCCCTCTCCTTTCTTCTTTCTCTCTCCCTCTGATTCCTTCCTTCCCTCCCTCAATTTTCTTCCCTCTTTTATTCTTTCTCTACTTCCTTCCATCTCCCTCCCCGATTTTTCTTCCGTCCCTCAATTTTCTTCCTTCTTTTCCTTCTTTCTCTCCTTCCTTCTGTCTCCCTCCGATTCCTTCCTTCCCTCGCTCAATTTTCTTCCCTCTCTTTTATTCTTTCTCTCCTTTCTTCTTTTTCTCTCCCTCCGATTCCTTCCTTCCCTCCCTTAATTTTCTTCCCTCTCTTTTCTCTCTCCTTCCTTCCATCTCCCTCCCCGATTTCTTCCCTCCCTCCCTCAATTTTCTTCCTTCTTTCTCGCCTTCCTTCCGTCTCCCTCCCTGATACCTTCCTTCTCTCGCTCAATTTTCTTCCCTCTCTTTTATTCTTTCTCTCCTTTCTTCTTTCTCTCTCCCTCCGATTCCTTCCTTCCCTCTCTCAATTTTCTTCCATTTCTTTTCCTTCTTTCTCTCCTTCCTTCCATCTCCCTTCCCGAATTCTTCCTTCCCTCCCTCAATTTTTTTCCTTCTTTTCCTTCTTTCTCCTTCCTTCCGTCTCCCTCCCTGATTCCTTCCTTCCGTCGCTCAATTTTCTTTTTTTTTTAATTTTTCTCTCCTTTTCTTTCTCCCTTCCTTCCCTGCCTCCGTCCTCCTTTCTCCTCTCACCCAAAGAGGATTTCAGCAGGGCAATGCATGCTTGGGGCACCTCAGAATTGCTTTCCAATTTTTGTACCGGCTGTTACAGGGGTCCCCAAACTTGGCAACTTTTAAGACTTGTGGACTTCAACTCCCAGAATTCTGCAGCCAGCTATGCTATGCTGGCTAGAGAATTCTGGGAGTTGAAGTCCACAAGTTGTCAAGTTTGAAGACCTCTGGGCTGTTAGGCCAGGGCTGCCATTGTTCTGAACCAAACACTAGATGGCAACCAAGAGTTGAGTTTTCCGTAGCTCTTGGGCGCCCTCTGTGGGTAATTTGACCTGCCCCTCTTCAATTTCATGTCATAACTGCAAATGGTCGCTAAGCGAGGCAGTTGCTAACTAAGGACTACTTCAACTGCCCATGCACACTGGTTTTCCGAGTCTGGACTGACTAAACTCAGGGGAGATTCCAAATCAGATTAGATTAACAGATTAACAGAGACGGAAGGGACCTTGTAGGTCATCTAGTCCAACCCCCCTGCCCAAGCAGGAGACCCTACACCATTTTTGACAAATGGCAGTCCAACTTCTTCTTGAACGCCTCCAGTGATGAAGTCACCTTCAAAGGCACTCCAAGTTTTTAAAAAAATGGTGGGGCAATGATGTAAATTGCATTTTTGTGTGTACTTTTCTGCCTCCCTTCTCAATTCAATACAGAATGCAGCTGCGCGTGCAGTAGTGGGTGTACCGAGATACACCCACGTAACACCTATCCTTCGCCAGCTGCATTGGCTACCAGTCAGCCTCCGGGTGCAATTTAAGGTGTTGGTCGCTACCTTTAAAGCCCTACATGGCTCAGGGCCAGGCTACCTGCGGGACCGCATCCTACCACATACCTCCCTAAGACCGGTTAGGTCCCACAGAGAGGGCCTCCTCCGGGTCCCGTCGGCCAAACAATGTCGGTTGGCGGGACCGCGGGGGAAGGCCTTCTCTGTGGGAGCCCCGTCCCTCTGGAACCAACTGCCACCAGAGATCCGGACCATCCCCACCCTACTGGCCTTCCGTAAAGCCTTAAAAACATGGCTCTTCCGGCAGATGGGGTGAATAGGACAACCAGATTCCCCCTGAATGTTGTGTTTATAATGTCTTCTTTTTAATTATATTTTTAATTTAAATTAATGACGACTGTTTTTAAATGTACGCCTCTTATTCATGTTGTACGCCGCCCTGAGTCCCACGGGATTGGGCGGCCTATAAGAGCGTTTAAATAAAATAAATAAATAAACAATTACAGACGTGATTTCAACAAATCTGTTTAACTGGGCCCCAAATATTGGACAGAACAGGAGGTGACTGTTAAACTAAGCTTAAATTTGTTCATGGTTTAGTCATGCAGAAGGGCTGCTTATAGCTTGCAGCATGTCACGATGTGAATTTTGTCAGTTGTGAGTCTATGCAGGGTGATGCACCCCTATTCTAAATACTATGGTACTTCCCAATACAAGCAGAACACGTGATATGATGTTCTGCGCATGTCTACATTCCTATCCACCATTAATCACTTCTGTTATGCCTTCCGACCTGGAAGGATGTGTTGCGTAGCAAAAATGTAGTTTATTCAGGATTTGTTTTATACTGTTTTGTACTGAAATAAATATTTTCTATTAGACATTTTTAATCTCGGTTTTATTTCTAAGTATTTGAATTCCAAGTAAAAGATCCAATGTCGCCTCTACGGGGAAATTTTTCCCTTAACACAGCATAAGATACCGGTAGATAGTTCATGATTGTACCAGGGATGGGTTCTAACTTACCTTGCTGCCGGTTTGTTTCTTCACACGCCGCATGGCCGCACTGCGTGGCCGCGCCGCATGGCCGCGCGCGCATGCGCAGTTCCCAAAAAATAACAAAAAATTAAAAACAGCTGAAAACAAGATGACGACCGTATGCACAGTGCCGGAAACTCGGCTTCTGCACATGCTCAAAAGAAAATAATAATAATAATTGTTTTAAAAAGCTGAAAACAAGATGGCGACCGCATGCACAGTGCCGGAAATTCGGCTTCTGCACATGCTCAGAAGAAAATAATAATTTTTTTAAAAAGCTGAAAACAAGATGGCGGCCGCATGCACAGTGCCGGAAATTTGGCTTCTGCACATGCTCAGAAGAAAATAATAATTGTTTTAAAAAGCTGAAAACAAGATGGCGACCGCATGCACAGTGCCGGAAACTCGGCTTCTGCACATGCTCAGAAGAAAATAATATATTTTTAAAAAAGCTGAAAACAAGATGGTGACCGCATGCACATTGCCGGAAATTCGGCTTCTGCACATGCTCAGAAAAAAAATTTTTTTTACATTTTTTTTAAAAAAGATGGCGGCACCCACGGACCGGCACCGACCGAATCGGTTCCGTGACATCATCGTGACATCACCAGCGGGTTGCTACTGGTTCGGGCAAACCGGTCCGAACCGGTCCGAACCCATCTCTGGATTGTATGCCTATATACAAACTCACATCCACACACTCACACACGTACACGTATAGCACTGCTCCCCTTAAAAATGACTTTGTTACCCGTTGACGATTTTCACTTCCCGGAATCCCAAACCGCCGTCCGGCCCAACGTGGATTCCACCCCCACCCCACCCCAAGAAAAACAACATGGCCTCCAGGATTGTCGTCGTTCTTTTTTAATGAATATATTTTATTAAATTATTATTTTTTCCTGCAAGACTTATTTAATTTTTTTTGTGTGTGTTTGTTTGTTTGTTTTTCTCAATCCCAAAGACACGAAATTAGAAATATCCAGTCAAAAAGGCAAACCAAGAAAGAAAGAAAGAAGGAACGGGAAGGAAGAAAAAGGGAAGGGGTGGGAAACAGGCAGTAGAAAATCCAGTACAGAAGGGTTATTCATGATTATTTGTAGGATTATTTCATATTATATTTTTTTCCTCTTTTTTTATTAGTTTTATTTTTTTCTCTTGGCTATACAGACATTCTCGGTATACACAGCACGCAGCAAAGGGTCAGTCACAACCTCATGCAAAAATCCAGGAAAGAGTCAAACAAGAGATTCCTTGTGGGGGGACAGGTGAGGGACAAGAGACACCATCCTAAACCAAAGGACCCCCAACACAGCATCATCATCATCATCCTCTTCTTCTTCTTCGTTCTGCGGCTCTCGCGCCCGCACAGTCGTTCCCAAGCACCCACCAAACTGAATCGAGAGAGGGGCCACACTCGGCCCCTGCCCTCAGAAGCCCTCATTTTTGACAACATCTGCCCTTTTTTTTTTAATAAACTGCCCCTCCTTGCTTATATCCCAAAAGCAGTTTTCCGTATTGCACGCGACACAGCCTTTAAAAAAAAATAAAATCCGGATTTTTCTTCTTCTTCAAAACAATTTGTCTTCCATCTCGTTTTGAATCCGGGCCGTTCCAAGGAGCTTTTTTTCTATTGCACATTTTTTTCTCTCCAAAGGCACAGCTTCTTGAGTTCGGGGGTTTTTTTTGTCCTTCTTTTTTTTTCCCCCCCGTAGAGGGTCAACATTTCTCCCCCCACCTCAAAGGCAAATTATATCTCCTGTTTCCCCCCACCCACCCACCCCCTAAGTCCCAGGCCCCTGGCAAGGTGAGCCTTTTGCTTCCTTGGCCGGTGAATTTCGTTACGGGGTGGGTGGGTGGGAAACAGGTCACGCCTGTTTAAAGTGCTTCATTCTCAGAAATTTGCAATTTCTCCGTGTCATTTTTATTTATTTTTTTGCAATCCCCAAGAATCGGGGCTGGAATAATCCCCAAAGAGTTTTCCCCAAAAGCAAGCATCCTCTTCTTTGTGACCTATCCACCTTTTTCCGTTTCCCCGAAGAGCCATCTCGCAGCGTGGTCCAGAAACACCCTCCGTTTCCCTCCCACCCCTACGCACCCGATATTTCCCCTTTTGGGGGAAATCAGTGCAATTCCCGGGTTCCTCAAAGTCCTTTTTTTTTCCTTCCTCCCCCCTCCCCACGCCCTCCCCCCGCTAACCCCGGCGTCAGGAATCTCCCATTCACCCTCTCTCGTTAAAGTTTATAAGTTTTTTTGTGTGTGTGTATTTTTAAAGTATTCAAACGCTGCGAGAAAAAGGGTTTATAAAAGCGTTAAAATGAATGAAACGGATGCATGGCGACGGTGGCTTGTCATTTTTTCTTTTGGTCTGGTTTGTCGGTTGGTTTGTTTGTTTGAAAAGAAAGTCGGGGGGGAAGGAAGCAAAGAGAGAGGAAAAGGGTGTTTTGGGTTTTTTTTAAAAAGGCGTTTTTTTTAAAAAAGGCGGAGAATTAAAGATTAGGGGAAGGAAATAAGAGAGCGGAACCAAAACATTGTCCGCCATTTTCTCCAATTTGCCCCATTTCTAAAGACGGACGGGCGTTTTCTCACCGCGTCCATTCGGAGGAAGCAGAATGAAGAAAAAAAGCAATCCACCTTTTGTGTGTGGGAACGGGAACCCTCTCCCTGCCTGTACAGGTAGTACTCCACTTAACGACCATTCGTTTAGCGACTGTTCAAAGTTACAAGGGCGCCGAGGGAAAAAAATGACTTAGGACCGGTTCTCGCACTTAAGGACCGTCCCCAAGGTCACGGGATCAAGGCCGCTGAAAGTTACAAGTCCGCTGAAAAAAAAAAGGACTTATGATCAGTCCTCGCACTTACGACCATCCTCAAGGTGAGGTGAACAAAATTCGGGGGCATGCATTTATTGCGGTCGTACCATCCCAGGGATCGCGTGATCACCTTCCTGTCCGGCTTCCGATACGCAACGTTAAGGGGGAAGAAAGCCAGATTCACTTAACATTCTATTCACTTAACAACTGCAGCAAAGAAGGTGGCCAAATGAGGTGCGACTCCCTTATTAAAAACCGCCTTGTTTAGCCACGGAAATTCTGGTTGTAAGTTGAGGACTGCCTGTATTCCTAAGACCGGAGGGAAGAACCCCGAACCAACAACTTCAATTTGTAGGAATTGTGTGTTTGTGTGTGTAACTTCGTTACAAGCAAACCGGCCACCGAATGTTGACATTCTCTCTAATCCAAACATCCTAATATTTAATTCTCCGGAGGGTAAAATTTCTCCTTGGACCTTGGCTCAATTTTACTCCGGTGCCTTTATATATATATATATATATATATATATATATATATATATATATATATATATATATATATATATATATATGTATATGTATATGTATATGTATATGTATATGTATATGTATATGTATATGTATATGTATATGTATATGTATATGTATATGTATATGTATATGTATATGTATATGTATATGTATATGTATATGTATTTATTTTCTGAGGTTTTCACGGGTGTTTGTATGTAGGTCTTTGGTTATTCGGGTTTTCTCCTGTGTGAAATTGGAAGTGTCTTGGCGACGTTTTGATGAAGTCTCATTCATCATCATCAGGCTGGTGTCTTCTGCTTCCTGCTCCTAGAAGCAGGAAGCAGAAGACACCAGCCTGATGATGATGAATGAGACTTCATCAAAACGTCACCAAGACACTTCCAATTTCACGTGGGAGAAAACAAGAATAACCAAAGACCTACAATAAATTTCACCGTTCGGTGCCCAACGGTTCCACAATGAAGGGGGGAAAAGGGGGGGAAAGGGGCTGGATGAAAAAAAGAATAAAATAAAACAAATGAATGAATGAAGCAGGATAAAGGAGATGCTTGTTATTTGGGAGCGAAAGCAGCAAAGAGGAAGGAAGGGAATGAAAATCGCCATTAGAAAGAGCCCTTTATATGTAAACGATCTAGAAAGTTTATAGTTTAAAGAGGCAGCCGGAAGTCACGGCTGGGGGGGGGGGGTGAGTAAAGACATGTGAAAAAAGAGATATAGAGGGGAGCGGCTGGGTGGGTGGGTGGAAGAGAGGAAGAGATCAGAGTTTGTTATCAAACTTCTTTGGGGTGCGGAGGGGGGAGAAGAGGAGGAGGAAGAGGAGGAAAAGGGGAGGGTAGACCGGTAGACAAAGGGCTCCTCCTGCCTCCATCATCCCGTCTCAAGCCAGGAAAAGGGAGAACAGGTAAGCCAGACTCACGTCCACCAACAGGACAGCCGCCACAACCAGCAAGTGAGACCCCTGCAAGAGAAGAGGGGGGTGGTGGAGAAAATCACGATCAAAAAATTAATATCACTTTATAAAGCCTTGGTAAGGCCACGCTTGGAATATTGCATGCCGTTTCGGTCGCACACACGATATATCGTATTTTTCGGAGTATAAGACGCACCTTTTTACCCCCAAAAAGAAAACTTGGGTGCGTCTTATACACCGAATGTAGCCCCACCCACCCAGCCACCCCCACCCTTTGGCCTCTGTCTTCCAGCAATTTACCTGCTTGCAGCAAAGAGGGAAGAGCCTGTAAAGCCAAGCAAGTCACTAGCAGCTTTCCGACGTACAGCTGATTTGCCACGTGGGAAAATGAAAGTGAAACTAACTGCAAAAAGGCAGATAGCTGGAAGAGACACGCAGATTTTTATTTTCTGCTGAACTGGATGGAAGGGGGTAAGTGAATAACTATAAATGTCTGTAGAATGTTCAGATTATTAGACTTATTTTTTAAAGACTGCTTTATTATTGTTCTAGAGCCAGGGGTCTCCAACTTTGGCAATTTAAAGACTTGTGGACTTCAACTCTCAGAATTCCACAGCCAGCTTTGTTAGCTTTGCTGGCTGTGGAATTCTGGGAGTTGAAGTCCACAAGTCTTAAAGTTGCCAAGGTTGGAAATCCCTGTAAATCTAGGCAATTTAACAAAATAAAGAAGCTTTTTAAAATAAATGCTTGCTCTGAAGAGGCCCAGTGCTACTGTATCTTCTTTTAAATAATAGAGAATAATGTATACTTTCAGAAATTTTTATTAATTTTAACAGCTCTATATAAGTATAGTCTGAAATGTAACAGTGTCCTGTTTAGTATTAGAGTTTAGTTACCTTGGAGTAGATCTATTTAAATAATCAGGAGGAGTTAGTGTGACTACATTTAAGAAAACTTTCTGGCATAATGTACAATTCTTTGCTATTTCTATGGGTCAAGCACACATGCACAGAAATACACAGCAAACAGTGTATATCATCTGTGCTGTTTGCTGTTTGGCAAATTGCTTGGAGGTAGAGGCCTTTTTTCCTTGTTTTCCTGCCCCAAAACTAAGGTGCATCTTATACTTCGGTGTATCTTATACTCCGAAAAATACGGTAAAAAAAACAAAACAAAACAAAAAGTTTGGGACTCTAGAAAGAGTGCAGAGAAGGGCAACAAAGATGAGGAGGAGGTTGGAGGTGAAAACGTATGAAGTCACGGTTGCTGGAATTGGGGACGTCTGGTTTAATGAAAAGAAGGACCAGGGGGGACAGGATAGCGGTCTTCCAATATCTCGGGGGCTGCCACAAAGAAGAGGGGGGGTGTCAACTTATTCTCCAAAGCCCCTGAAGGCAGGACAAGAAGCAACGAACGGATGGAAACTCATCAAGGAATTCCAGAAGCAACCTGGAATTAAGGAGAAACTTCCTAACAGGGAGGACAATTAACCAGTGGAACAGCTTGCCACCAGAAATCGTGGGCGCTTCATCCACAATTAATCAGTGGAATAGCTTGCCACCAGAAGTTGTGAATGCTCCAACACTGGAAGTTTTTAGGAAGATGTTGGATAATCATTTGTCTGAAGTGGTGTAGGGTTTCCTGCCTAAGCAGGGGGTTGGACTAGAAGACCTCCAAGGTCCCTTCCAACTTATTCTATTCTATTCTATTCTATTCTATTCTATTCTATTCTATTCTATTCCATTCCATTCCATTCCATTCCATTCCATTATTCTATTCTATTCTATTCTATTCTATTCTATTCTATTCTATTCTATTCTATTCTATTCTATTCTATTCCATTCCATTCCATTCCATTCCATTCCATTCCATTCCATTCCATTATTCTATTCTATTCTATTCTATTCTATTCTATTCTATTCTATTCTATTCTATTCCATTCCATTCCATTCCATTCCATTCCATTCCATTCCATTCCATTCCATTATTCTATTCTATTCCATTCCATTCCATTCCATTCCATTCCATTCCATTCCATTCCATTCCATTCCATTCTTCTATTCTATTCTATTCTATTCCATTCCATATTTTCTATTCTATTCTATTCTATTCTATTCTATTCTATTCTATTCTATTCTATTCTATTCTATTCTATTCCAATCCATTATTCTATTCTATTCTATTCTATTCTATTCTATTCTATTCCATTATTCTATTCTATTCTATTCTATTCTATTCTATTCTATTCTATTCTATTCTATTCTATTCTATTCCATTCCATTCCATTCCATTCCATTATTCTATTCTATTCTATTCTATTCTATTCTATTCTATTCTATTCTATTCTATTCTATTCTATTCTATTCTATTATTCTATTCTATTCTATTCTATTCTATTCTATTCTATTCTATTCTATTCTATTCTATTCTATTCTATTCTATTCCATTCCATTCCATTCCATTCCATTATTCTATTCTATTCTATTCTATTCTATTCTATTCTATTCTATTCTATTCTATTCTATTATTCTATTCTATTCTATTCTATTCTATTCTATTCTATTCTATTCCATTCCATTCCATTCCATTCCATTCCTTATTCTATTCTATTCTATTCTATTCTATTCTATTCTATTCTATTCTATTATTCTATTCTATTCTATTCCACACCCACACCCTAATGCAATGCCCTCCCCCCGTGCATGCGCACACAACCCCCCCCCCCCGCGCATGCACACAGACCTCACTGAAGGCTCCGGACTTCTGGTAGGCCCGTTGTGCTGTTTGTGGGGAGGACAAAAAATGGCCAACGGGCCTACCAGAAGTTCGAAAACAAACTTCCGGTAGGCCCGTTGGGCCGTTTTTTCGCCATCCACAGGCTCCGGAGACTTTCCTGAAGCCTGGGGCGGACAAAAACGGCCTCCCCCGCCCTCCGGAAGGCTGAAAATCAGCTGGCCAGCACGCACATGCGCGCTGGAACTTACATAGGGCAACACCTCGCGTGCCCTCAGATATGGCTCCGCGTGCCACCGGTGGCACGCGTGCCATAGGTTCGCCATCTCGGCCCTGGACCATTTCAGACAAACGGTTGTCCAATCTCTTCTTTAAAAGGAGGAGGAGGAAGAAGAGGCATAACAGAGTAACAGAGTTGGAAGGGACCTTGGAGGTCTTCTAGCCCACCCCCCCTGCTCAAACAGGACATCTTGTACCGTTTCAGACAAATGGTTGTCCATCAGTCCTTTCTTAAAAAGGAGGAGAAGGAGAGGAGGAGGAGGAGGAGGGGGAGCGGGAAGAGGAGGAGGAGAATAACAGAATAACAGAGTGACAAAGTTGGAAGGGACCTTGGAGGTCTTCTAGCCCAACCCCTCCTCCCCGCTCAAGCAGGAGACCCTACTAAGCCATTCCAGACAACTGCTTGTCCAATCTCTTCTTAAGGAGGAGGAGGAGGAGGAGGAGGAGGAGGAGGAGGAGGAGGAGGAGGAGAAGGAGGGAGGGGGCAGGACCTTCTCCCCCCACCACCACCGCCACCTTGCCGAGCGTGCTACGCCTGTTCTTTTTCAAGTGTGCAAGCTGTACTATTGTCCAACAGCGAGAAAATTCTGCCTGAGCCAGCATTCTGGGTCCCTACGTGCAATCACAGGCCGACGGGGCGGGAGACGGATGAAATATGGGATACAGAGGCAAAGGGGGGGGAGGAGGAGGAGGAGGAGGAGGGGCCATTCCCCAACCACCACCACAGACACCCAAGTCTGCTCGGCACCCGCGTGGTACTTGGCAGCCTCAGCCCAGGGATAATGTTGTCCTTGGCACATTCACCAAGCCAGCGGCCCGGATAACATCACGGCCTACGCCTCCGGCTGCTCCCCCCCCCACAATCCGACTCCAAGCCCCCCCCTCCCTTGAGAGCAGAACTGCTGGATTATTGATAACCTGCAGTTCTGCTGGCCCACCCCCCACCCCACCCGTCCTTCCTAACACACACACACACACTGCGGTTGTGCCGACCGACCAACTGGCGAGGCCCATCCCGATGCTGCAGTGAAGAAGGCGGGGACCAAAGAGGATGCTGTTGCCGGAGAGAGGATGCGGTTGCCTAGCGACGGGAGGAAGGCGGCTAGCCAATCCCCTTGTGGATGCTGGCGGGGGTGGGTGGGGGGGGTTCGGTTCTTCCCAACCCCAACCCCCTCCCTCCCTCCTGCTTCTTATTCCCAGTTGTATTCCAGAAGGAAAGGGGGGGGGTGAAATACATTTTAAAAAAAATAAAAGTAAAAATAACAGACGTGGTTTGGGGAGGGGGGAAAGGGGAGGGGGAGAAAGGAGGAAGGGCAAGCATACGACCCCGAGGGTGTTTTATGGGGGAAGTGAGATATGCCACGGTTCCACGAAGAGGGTCAAATCGTGGTTTGTTTGCCGTTGGACAGGGATATACTTGTGGGGGGGGGTCATGAACGGGCCGAAGAGAATTGGGGAGGTTTAGGGGGGGAAAGGGGGGGAATTTGCCCCTCCCCGGTTGCGCAAACGGGGTGGGGGGGTGTTCAGTCCAGAATGCAGGGGTGGGGGACGACAGGTGCCCTATGGAAAAGCAGAAAATTGTGTTGGGTAGATTTGGGGAGTTGTTGTAGATCTCGGCATATTGTGTGCCTCACACAACAACTGTTTTGGGTTGCGTGGATTGTGCTAGCAGAGTGGGAGGGGGCTGCTATTTTCTCTTGGTGGGTGGGTGGTGGTGTTGAGATGCTCCTGGCAACGGTGGGTGGCTGGCTGGTTGTTTATTTTTGCAAAACCTACGGCTTTCCTGTGACGGCTCCCCACACCCTTCCAGACTGCCGTTCAACCAAAAACGGGAAGTCCTCGGCTTAACGACCGCAATTGTCATGGAAAATAAAAAATTCAGCGTTCAGCGGTCCTGAAGCGAGACGCCACGTGATCGGGCCTTTGTGACTTTCCCGGCCGGCTTCCATATTGATTTTTGCTCGGCCAGGAAGGTCACAAACGGCGGCGCACATGGGGCCCAGGGATACAGCTGCATCCCGTCGCAAAAAGAGGACAACAATTTGCCAAGTGTGCAAAATCCACAATCGGGCGATGCGGGGACCCAGGTCACGGTTGGACGTGCGACTGTGTCACGAGTCCCTTTTTTTTTTCCAAGGCCATCGTAACTTTGAGTTACGGGCAGTCCTTGACTTAACGACCACAATTGGGCCCGAAATTTCTATTGTTTCAGCGAGACCGTTGTTAAGTGAGTTTCGCCCCCATTTCACGACTTTGCTCATCGAAAGGTCGTAAAAGGGGATCACGTCACACACACACACGCCCCCCGGCCACTGCAACCATCATAAACTGAGTCAGTTGCCAAGCATGTAAATCACGTGACTCTGAGGACGCTGCAACGGTCATAAGTGTGAAAAACGGTCATAAGTCGCTTTTTTCAGTGCCTTTGTAGCTCCGAACGGTCACTGAGCGAATTGTTATACGTCGAGGACTCCCTGTAATATGTAAATAGAAAGCTGTGTGCTTCACCTCTCGCTAAACCATATAACCTGTTTGGTTGGGTTGTGGATTAAACCTGCCTCTTGTAACTTGTAAATCATGGTTTATTGCCTTAGCTTTACCTGGGAACCTAACCATGGTTTAGTACAGTACGATGTGTGACTCATGCCTTAGGACAGGAGGAACTTAAATGTTTGAGCTTTAAGCTTCCTTTCACTCCAAAGATCATCAATTTTTGACACAATTCAGCATGTTGAGGGCCGCCATACAAAAAATTCAAGATGGCTGCCACAACTGTATTGACAAGAATGGATGAAGCTGGAACATTTGAGTCCCAAAAGTGTTTTTTTTTCCAAAAGCAACTGGACTTTTTTTTTTTTTTTTGGTTTTTTCTTTCAAAACATTTCGCTTCTCATCCGAGAACCGAACCGAAGAAGCTTCTTGGATGAGAAGCGAAACGTTTTTGAAAGAAAAAAACTCAAGTAAATTCCGTTGTCTTTTTTGGGGATAACCACCTTTGGGATAACCACGATCTGGATGATTGAGAATTTCCGTCGATATGGGACATTCAAGGTTTGTTAGATTTGGGAAAGGTTCCCCCCCACCCCACCCTCGCTTATTTTTAAGAAAAATAAGAAAATACGGGTTGTCCTCGACTTACGGCAGTTCACTTAGTGACCGTTTGAAGTTACAAGTTCGAAACAAGTGACCCGTGGACCATTTTTCACACTTATGACCCTTGCCAGCATCTCCATGGTGACGTGATCTACTTTCGGATGCTTGGCAACCGACTCATATTTACGACGGGTGCGGTGTCTCAGGGTCACGCGATCCCCTTTTGCGACCTTCTGACAAGTGAAGTCAACAGGGAAGCCGGATTCACTTAACAACCGCACTGCTAATTTAACAACTGCAGCGATTCACTTAACAACGGCGGCAGGAAAAGTCATAAAACGGAGCGAAACGCACCACTGAACCAATTTCTCACTTAGCAACAGAAATTTGGGGCTCGATAGTGGTCGTAAGTTGAGGACTATCTTATGAATAATTTTGCTGTTAATTTTAATAATAATAATTTTAATAATAATAATTTAATAATATAATAATAATAAAATAATAATAATAAAATAAAATAATAATTTTAATAATAATAATTTTAATAATAATTTTGCCACACACCTAGCTGTGATATGCTATTGTGGTTTACTGAATAAACTGCCATTGGCTGATTCCTCACAACACTAAGACACAGGCCGGCAAGCCCCCTTTTGATGAAGCACTTTCTGTGGGCCCAGACGGATCTCTCTGTGTTTTTAACAACGGCCTGACAGGCAGAAATCCAACAGGTTCGGTTTCTCACAGTATTTGGGATTCACTTATCAAAGGCTGCCTCCAATCTCAGTTTTCACCTGAGGTATAAAATACGGAACCGTTTTGTGCAAAACCCAAGTTGGCTGGACTGTGTTTTGTGTACCCTGCTGAGGTGGGACTTCAGTGCCCATCATCTTGATGGGATGTGTCCAGGCACGGGTCCCCCCCAAAAAAAAACTCAAGAGGGTGGCCACTACCAGAGGTGGCCACCACCATATATGATCGAAGCAGAATCTTGTGGTGGACCAATGTTGACTTTGTTCAGCATTCCTGCACCCACCTTTGCCTCCAGCATCCTTAGATGTTCTCCTTCCTTTCCTTGGATGATGTCCAAGACCATCATCTTCTACTCTGAAGATGATCTTGGACATGTAGTTCAGATCTAGGGCATCAGGCATGGTGCTTTTGGACTAAATGGAGTCACCCGTCTAGACTCGCCAGTGCTACCACAAACTGTACTCGGCATAGCCAGGAAGAACCAAATCTAATGTCCATCTGAGGTGTCCCACCCTCCTTAAAATGCATTGACCACTTACCTGTCTCACCCTTTGGACTGCTTGTAGACTCTCTGGTCCCTCCAGCAGAAGAGAAGACCTGCACGATTCCTCGTTCTTCGGTTCCGTGTCCACCGGAATTCCCAAGGGTACCGTATCGTCCTGGTTCCCCCCGGGATAAGTCTTAGAAGCGTTCCCTTCTTCCTCCTCTTCCTCCTCCTCTTCTCGGAGGCTGCCCGAGCTGCCGCTAGCTGGGCTGCCTGGCTGAGGGTGCTGAGGGACCCTCTCGTAATCTTCTTCCTCAGCTTCGTAGCTGCTCAGCTGCCCCTGTTCCTCCTCGCCTTCCCACAACCCCTCGGGAACGAGCCGCGGTGTCCGAGACGGGAAACTACCCCGAGAACCCCACTCCTCCTCTACATCCGAGGCCTCGGGGAAGAGCTGGCGAGGACCCCCGTTCTCCAAGGGAGGCCAAGTCCGCCGAGGATCCCCCCGCCAGGGTTGCAGCGGAGTGGGAGGGTAACTCGGCGGTAAGCTTGGATCCGGGGTGACGTCGGAAGGGGTGATGCCGTTCTCGTAGACGTGGGGACTGTCGTACTCGTGGAAATCGGTGTCGGTGCCTTCCGAATCTAACCGGCCCCGCGGCTCTGGAGAAGGAGAAGCGACTGGCAGTTAAAGAAAGAAGGGATGGGTGTAAAAAAACTCTGGCTTCAAGGAAGTTTGGCGGTGGAAATTGCTCTGATATCACAATCTCGTTCTCGATTGGAGGACGAAAGTACAGTGGTACCTCGGTACTCGTCGTTAATTACCGTGTTTCCCCCAAAATAAGAACCTGTCTTATAGTTTTTTGAACCCCGAAATAAGCGCTTGGCCTAATTTTTGGGGAGGTCTTATTATTTGGGGCACGTGGAGCAAGACGAGGCTCCTCTTGCCGTCTTACCTGATTTCCAGCTCTGTCTCCCTAACCCTAACGAGAGGAAATGGCAGGGACCGGCTGCGCATGCATTTAAATATTTTCGGGGAGGGCTTATTTTCGGGGGGAGGGCTTATTTTCTGAGGGGGGGCTTATTTTCGTGGAAACACGGTAGTTCTGGGAGGCGCGCCGAGTACCCAAAAGGATGAGTACCAAATAATTTTTTTTCACGTAAGGAATACTGTAGGTGAGTCACAACATCGACAAGTTCTAGTTGGCGCGTTGGGTACCAAACAAACGCCAAGTACCGGGGCAAAATGTTCACGTCGAAATGTGTTGAGCACCAAATCCGATGAGCCTCAAAGCAGTTGAGTACCAAGGTACCACTGTACTTCAATGTCCACTCGGGATTGTAAAAAATCATAACAGGTGTGTAATAGGAGTGAACCTGTTATTTATTAATGACACACCCCTTTTTAAATTAGATGTCGCGGCAGTATTTTTCAACCTTTGTCGCTTTAAGACGGGTGGACTTCAACTCCCAGAATTGTTAGCGGGGGAAGATCCCCCGGAGGTCGATGGATCGTTGCTTCCCTTTTGAAAACATACTTACTTATAAAATAAAACCGAGATTCAAATCTAATTAATAAAATATTTATTTCAGTAGAAAAGTAATAAAAAGATCCTTAGTAGGCTACATCTTATCAGCTAAGAAATAAATCACTTCTATCTTCGGTAGAAATGGCGAAGAGAAAAGGAAGGAGGAAACCTCTGGAATGCAGACATGCTTAATAGAATATATCATACGTCTGCTTGACCATAAATACAAGAAACAGTAGAAAAACATAGAGATGCACAAACTGGCAATATTCACATCGTGACAAGAATTCCCCAGCCGGCATACCGGCTGGGGAATTCTGGGAGTTGAAATCCACCCGTCTCAAAGCGACTAAGATTGAAAAACGCTCTTCTACAGCAACATTAAGGTAGTATACATGGCACATTATAACAGAATAACAGAGTTGGAAGGGGACCTTAGAGGTCTTGTAGTCCAACCCCCTGCTCAAGCAGGAAACCCTGTAACATTTCAGACAAATCATTGGTCCCAGAAGTGTACCATTGGGTTCAGAAGATAAGACTACGCACCAAAAACCCATTGATTTTGCTTGGGCCCTTGCCAAAAAAAGGACTACCACCGCCACCCCATTCTCCAGGGCTGAATTTTGAAGGAGGGAGAACGTCTTTACTTCTGGTAGAGGAGACCCATCATGCAAGCATCTCACCTGAACGAGCTAGAATGGGCTGTAGTTCTTGAGCCAAAAGTTTGGCCAAGCGGGAAGCTTCTAGGGCCTTTTCGGCTGCCCCAAGAGCAGCGGCCGCCTTCAGACGAGCATCTGCAGCCCTGAGGTGGAGAAAGTTTTGGGTCAATGGGGTAAGAAGGACCTTTCTAAAGACTCTCTTCTTCTCCTCAGGTGGCCCGCCATGATTCTTCCTCAAAGAATCGATGGAGAAAGTGTTGGGTCAACGGAGAAGGAAGGTCCTTTCTAAACTCTATCCTCCTATGGTGGCCCTCCATGATTCTTCCTCAAAGAATTGATGGAGAAAGTGTTGGGTCAACGGAGAAGGAAGGTCCTTTCTAAACTCTATCCTCCTATAGCGGCTCTCCATGATGTTCAAAGAATCGATGGAGAAAGTGTTGGGTCAACGGAGAAGGAAGGTCCTTTCTAAACTCTATCCTCCTATGGTGGCTCTCCATGATGTTCAAAGAATCGATGGAGAAAGTGTTGGGTCAACGGAGAAGGAAGGTCCTTTCTAAACTCTATCCTCCTATGGTGGCCCTCCATGTTGTTCAAAGAATCAATGGAGAAAGTGTTGGGTCAACGGAGAAGGAAGGTCCTTTCTAAACTCTATCCTCCTATGGTGGCCCTCCATGTTGTTCAAAGAATCAATGGAGAAAGTGTTGGGTCAACGGAGAAGGAAGGTCCTTTCTAAACTCTATCCTCCTATGGTGGTCCTCCATAATTCTTCCTCAAAGAATCGATGGAGAAAGTGTTGGGTCAACGGAGAAGGAAGGTCCTTTCTAAACTCTATCCTCCTATGGTGGCCCTCCATGATTCTTCCTCAAAGAATCGATGGAGAAAGTGTTGGGTCAATGGAGAAGGAAGGTCCTTTCTAAACTCTATCCTCCTCTGGTGGCCCTCCATGTTTCTTCCTCAAAGAATCGATGGAGAAAGTGTTGGGTCAACGGAGAAGGAAGGTCCTTTCTAAACTCTATCCTCCTATGGTGGCCCTCCATGTTTCTTCCTCAAAGAATCAATGGAGAAAGTGTTGGGTCAACGGAGAAGGAAGGTCCTTTCTAAACTCTATCCTCCTCTGGTGGCCCTCCATGTTTCTTCCTCAAAGAATCGATGGAGAAAGTGTTGGGTCAACGGAGAAGGAAGGTCCTTTCTAAACTCTATCCTCCTATGGTGGCCCTCCATGATTCTTCCTCAAGGAGAAAGTGTTGGGTCAACGGAGAAGGAAGGTCCTTTCTAAACTCTATCCTCCTATAGTGGCTCTCCATGATGTTCAAAGAATCGATGGAGAAAGTGTTGGGTCAACGGAGAAGGAAGGTCCTTTCTAAACTCTATCCTCCTATGGTGGCTCTCCATGATGTTCAAAGAATCAATGGAGAAAGTGTTGGGTCAATGGAGAAGGAAGGTCCTTTCTAAACTCTATCCTCCTCTGGTGGCCCTCCATGTTTCTTCCTCAAAGAATCGATGGAGAAAGTGTTGGGTCAACGGAGAAGGAAGGTCTTTTCTGAAGACTCTCCTTCTAAGGTGGCCCTTCCTTGACCTTCAAAGACTCACTCCAAGATGGTCAACGCTGGCCGCCTTAGCTAGGTGTATCCTAACCAACATTGCCTCCATAATCTTTGCTCCTCAAGCTTTGAGGCTGGTCCTCAGCTTCAGATATGGAGCTGCTGAGCCCCTTTCTGTCGTTTTCAAAGCACATTATGGATTCACTTCACAATGTCGTTCAACAACGGAAGCCGGGATGATTGATAGTTCGATTTTTGCCGGTCTTGTCAGCTTTGTTGTTGTCATCGCTATTATTTAATGTTTTCAACCCAAATCCGTCGGGCTACAGGGTTTTGAGAAGGAATTTTGTCTGGAAAATTAGAATTCTGATGGCTTTGGGGAAAAAGCTGAGATACGGGTGGGCCTCAACTCGCAACCACTCGTTTAGTGACCGTTCAAGTTACAACGGCAACAAGAGTGTTTCTCACACCTATGAGGGTTGCCGCATCCCCATAGTCGTGTATTTAAGATGGCTGCACTGTCTTGGGTCATGTGGTCACCATTGGTAACCTTCCCAGATGTCTGCTGATGAGCAATGGTGTTCTGACCCAGCTCCCCAAACACGACAAACCCTCTGAAGTTAACTCAAAGATTTCTTTATTAAGAGCGCCGGCAGCCCTGGCAAAAAGTTTATCTCGCAGGCTAACAAGTCCGTCCGTCCGGAAGATGAATAGGTGTCTGCCACATCTATTCATCTCCGCCCCCTGTCTTTTATCCCCAGAGTTAGGGTGGGGCTTCATTAGCAGCGGTGGCTCTTCCGTCCCGAGGACCAGCCCATAGATTTCCACTGCTCTCCTCTCCTCTGCCTTCTGTGCATCCGCGCGTCAGGCACAGGACCCAGCTGTTCCTCCTCTTCCTCATCAGCCACCATCAGACCTGGGGGCTG
>JALIGW010000041.1:1155313-1177813 GCA_023053685.1 Diadophis punctatus similis
TCATCCAGCCTTTCTGAAATTTGGCCGCTTTAAGATATTTTGGACTTGGATTAAAAAGGATTTTTAATCCTTTTTATGGATTTTATGGATTTGACTTTGTTCAAAATGAATGGGAACGATGAACATATTATTGCTAAGATTGATAAAATGCTCTTGAAATTGAATTTGGAAAAGGAACACGTAAAACACGGTACGATCCAGTGGGCAAGGAATTTCGGCTATAATGTGATGCTTGAGCAATGGGAAAATATTGTATGTGGACGAAGGGTTTAACATTTACATTAAATTATCATCTAAAAGAGAGTTGGAATATTACTGATGTGTAAGCAAACTGACCCAGGCACTACCTTGTGTTGGATATAGGAAAATTCAAAAATAAAATAGCATATAGAAATTTATATACATGTAGATGGTTTAATTCTGCTTGGGCAGGGGGTTGGATTGGATGACCTGCAGGGTCCCTTCCGGCCTGAACTTGTTAAACATTAGTTGCTTTAAGATAGTTGGAGAAAATATATGCTGAGCAGATATTCTTTTGTTAGTTAGAAAGGGACCCAACTAAAATGGGACATTCCTTAATGCCAAGGCAAGAGAGATAAGAAAATGCTGTGCTTGCAAAATATTTTATGGGCAATAATGGGATTGTTGAGTTTATGTTAATGTTAATGTTGAAATGTTAATGTTGATGAACATGTCAGAGAGGTTGTAGTCTCTGAGGCCTTACGGAGTAGCTGTTATCGGTGACTGTATCCGATAGGAGGGGCATGGGAGGGCCTCGAGATAGAAACTATAAATGAAATTTATAAGTGTTTGAAATTTTAAATTTTAAAATTTTAAGTGTGGCTTTTGGCTCAAACCTCAATTTAAGGTCAGGCTGAATGATCCACCGCACTTTGCAAACTGCTGCTATTATTATTATTATTATTATTATTATTATTATTATTATTATTATTATTATTATTATTATTATTATTATTATTATTATTATTATTATTATTATTATTATACAATTGTATCACAGCGGCCAGTTGTTTCGCCGGATTTGGCATTGATTACTAGTCGAGCCCCACCCAGGGGCCTAGGAAGTCGTAATGTATTATTATTATTATTATTATTATTATTATTATTATTATTATTATTATTATTATTATTATTATTATTATTATTATTATTATTATTATTATTATTATTATTATTATTATTTCTTTCCAATAAATGCTCTTTGTTTTTTTAATCGATCCACGTTTCTTTGGTTATTTCTAACACCTGTTCACAAAGCACTTATATCTGCAAAAGTAAAATGTATAAATAAAATGTACAATGCTTTTTTCTTTTTCCCGATCTTTCCCCACTTCACTTCCCCCTTTTCCCTCCCATTGTTCTTCTATTTACTTTTGCATTTTGTATTTTATAATACTCTATATATGACTTAATCAGAGGTGTGTTCCTGCCGGAGCTGTCCGGTACATAGCTCCGGTAGGGAGCGGACAATTGCGCAATTTGCGTGCAACCGCTCCGGAGGCCTCTCCGCTGGTCCGTCGTGCGCGTCGCCATCTTTTTCGGTGAATTTTTGGGTGATTTTGCTTCTGCTCATGCGCGGAAGCAAAATCGCGCCAAAATCTCACGAGAAGACACGCGCGCCTGCGAGATTTCGGCAAGATTTTGCTTCTGCGCATGCGCGGAAGCAAAATCTCGCCGAAATCTCACGCACATGCGCGCGTCCCCTCGCGAGATTTCGGCGCAATTTTGCTTCTGTGCATGCGCAGAAGCAAAATCGCACGAGGGGGCGCACGCACGTAGTGAGCGTGCGCGCCCCCCGAAACGTGGAGATGCGCGTGCAGCGCACCGGCCCCGGTAAGTAAGCAACTCGCCCCTGGACTTAATAAAAAAAATTGATTGAAAAAAAAAAAGACACGTGGACTTCAACTCCCAGAATTCCCCAGCCAAAATGGCCTCCCCGTTTGCGGCCTATCAATCTTTAACGCGGCTCATGTTTAAGACGGTCTCTGTGAACCGCAGACCTGAATTTCGTCCAAAGTCCTTGACTTGCGATCACAATTGGGATCAGAATTTGTTGCTAAGCCAGGCGATTAGGAAGTGTTGCCGCACTCAATTTTTTTTCCAGCCGCGGTTGCTAAGCGAATCACTGCGGTTGTTAAGTGAATCAGGCCATCGCTAAGCTCTCCCATTGAATTTGTTGGTTGAACTCTGGCGGGGAAGGTTGCAAATGGCGGTCACGTGACCCATGGATGCTGCGACGGTCAAAAAATAACATGCCAGTTGACAAAGCCTCTGAATTTTGGTCATGTGGGGATGCTGACATGGTCGTAAGTATGAGGACCGGTCATCAGTCATGTTTTTCATTGCTGTTGCAATTTCGAACGGATGCCACATGAGTGTTCATACAGGTAGTCCTCGACTTAACAACCGTTCGCTTAGTGACCGTTCAAAGTTAACAACGGCACTGGAAAAAAAAGTGACACATGACCATTTTTCATACTTACGACCGTCGTAGCATTCCCACGGTCACAGGATCAAAATTCAGACGCTTGGCAACTGACTCATATTTATGACGGCTGCAGTGTCCTGGGGGTGTGTGGGTAGGGTCACGTGATCCCCTTTTCCAACCTTCTGATGAGCAAAGTCGAGGGGGAAGCCAGATTCACTTAACGACCGTGTTACCAGCTTAACATCTGAGGTGATTTGTTTAACAGCCGCGGCAAGCAAGGTCAGAAAAAGGGAGAAAACTCACTTAACAAATGTCTCACTTAACAACAGAAATTTTGGGCTCCATTGTGGTCGTAAGTCGAGGAGAACCTCTGTGTGTGTGTGTGTGTGTGTGTGTGTGTGTGTGTGTGTGTGTGTGTATGTGTGTATTAATTATATAATTGTACCCCGCTTTGAAAGGGTGGGTATGGAATTAAAACTTAAAAGGAGGCATACTTACGACCACAATGGAGCCCCACATTTCCGTTGCTAAGCGAGACATTGGTTAAGTGATTTTGGCCCCATTTTGCCACCTTTCTTGTCCCGGTTGTTAAGTGAATTGCCGCCGTTGTTAAGTTAGTCACACGGTCATTAAGTGAATCCGGCCTCCCCGTTGACTTTGCTCATCCGAAGGTCGCAAAAGGTGGTCACCTGACCCCGGGAGGCAGCAACCGTCATAAATACGAGTCAGTTGACAAGCATCTGAATTTTGATCACGTGAATCGTGCATCACACTGCAACGGCTGTTAAGTGTGAAAACTGTCAGAAATCCCTTATTTCAGTGCCGTTGTAACTGCGAACCATCACTAAATGAACCATTGTAAGTCAAGAACTACCTGGGTATCTTTCTTGAAGCTAAATGCACTAAAATCAAAAGTCTTAAATCTCTTTAATCCTTAGACAACCAATTTTCTCTCTCTCTCTCGTACACAAATACAAACACACCAGGAATACATTTGTGATTCATCACATTTTGGTGCTACAAATAAGTTGCTCGTTGTAGCTCTCCATTATCTCTTCTCCCACCCACCCCAAAAATGTTTTAAAAGTTGCCCCCTTGTTTAAGGATGACCAAGAATGGAGAAAAGCTCTTTTTGGAGGGATGCATCAAATCACGTTTATTTTGTGTTAAAAACAAGACTGAGTCTTGGGATAGCAAGGTGGACAAGACTGAGTCTTGGGATAGCAAGGTGGATAAGACTGAGTCTTGGGATAGCAAGGTGGACAAGACTGAGTTTTGGGATAGCAAGGTGGACAAGACTGAGTCTTGGGATAGCAAGGTTGATAAGACTGAGTCTTGGGATAGCAAGGTGGACAAGACTGAGTCTTGGGATAGCAAGGTGGACAAGACTGGGTCTTGGGATAGCAAGGTGGATAAAACTGAGTCTTGGGATAGCGAGGTGTACAAGACTGGGTCTTGGGATAGCAAGGTGGACAAGACTGCGTCTTGGTTTAGCAAGGTGGATAAGACTGAGTCTTGGGATAGCAAGGTGGACAAGACTGGGTCTTGGGATAGCAAGGTGGACAAGACTGGGTCTTGGGATAGCAAGGTGGACAAGACTGGGTCTTGGGATAGCAAGGTGGATAAGACTGGGTCTTGGAATAGCAAGGTTGATAAGACTGGGTCTTGGGATAGCAAGGTTAATAAGACTGGGTCTTGGGATAGCAAGGTGAACAAGACTGGGTCTTGGGATAGCAAGGTGGATAACACTGAGTCTTGGGATAGCAAGGTGGACAAGACTGAGTCTTGGGATAGCAAGGTGGACAAGACTGGGTCTTGGGATAGCAAGGTGGACAAGACTGGGTCTTGGGATAGCAAGGTGGATAAGACTGAGTCTTGGTTTAGCAAGGTGGACAAGACTGAGTCTTGGGATAGCAAGGTGGACAAGACTGGGTCTTGGGATAGCAAGGTGGATAAGACTGAGTCTTGGTTTAGCAAGGTGGACAAGACTGAGTCTTGGGATAGCAAGGTGGACAAGACTGGGTCTTGGGATAGCAAGGTGGACAAGACTGAGTCTTGGGATAGCAAGATGGATAAGACTGAGTCATGGGATAGCAAGGTGGATAAGACTGAGTCATGGGATAGCAAGGTGGACAGCATATATAATTTTAATTGATCAATTTAAAAAAATACAGGCAGTTGACTTACAACAAGCAACCTAGAATTAAGGAGAAATTTCCTGATAATGAGAACAATTAACCAGTGGAACCGCTTGCCACCAGAAGCTGTGGGTGTTCCGACACTGGAGGTTTTTAAGAAGAGACTAGACAGCCATTTGTGCGGAATTCTTCAGGTAATCCTCGCCTTGCAAAAATTCATTCAGCAACCGTTCCAAATTACAACGGCACCGGTGGAAAAATGTGACTTACGACCATTTTTCACACTTACGACCATTGCAGCCTCCCCACGATCACGTGATCAAAATTGAGATGCTGGTCGACTGACTCATATTTATGACGGTTGTGGTGTCCCGGGGTCACATGCTCCCCTTTAGCGACCGTCCGATGAGCCAAGTCAATCCGAAAGCCGGATTCACTTAACAACCTGTGCCTAACTTAACAACGGCAGTGATTCACTTAACATCCGTGGCAAGGAAGGAAAAACAGGGGAGAACTCACTCGACAACGGTCTTGCTTAGCAACGGAAGTTGTTAGCTCAGTTTTGGGTCGTAATTTGAGGACTATCTGTAATAAAATTTGGGAAACTTCGCTTTTCTTAGCATTTCGGCCTCCACCAACTCGTTCTGTTTAACCCGATCCAGCCGTTTTAACATCTTACAACTTTAATTATTGGTTTCTCTAACATTGTGAATATTGTATTTTATTACATTATGTTCTTGCTATGTTCCCACCACCACTTTTTTTTGCAAGCTTTGAAACTCCAATTTTACAAGAAAGCGAGAGATACGTGGATGAGTAACCTCTGTCTATCTAACACTTTCTTCGCACTGCTGCGGCTAGTCCTCGAAATTACGACCACAACCAAGCCCAACATTTATGTTGCTAACTGACCGGATTTTTGCTCCATTTTATGAGTTTTCTTGCCACGGCTGTTAAGTGAATCACTGCCATCGTTAAGTCAGGAACCCGGTTGTTAAGTGAATCTGGCTTTCCCCATCGACTTTGCTTGTCGGAAGGTCGCAAAAGGGGATCACGTGACCCCCGGGACACTGCAACCGTCATAAATATGAGTCAATTGCCAATGTTTATAGGAATGTTTATCATGTGACCCTGGGGACAACGGTGGTACTGTAAGTGTAAAAAGTGGTCCTAAGCAGGGGTGAAATCCAGCAGGTTCTGACTGGTTCTGGAGAACCAGTAGAGGAAATTTTGAATAGTTTGGAGAACCGGTAGAGGAAATTTTGAGTAGTTCGGAGAACTGGTAGCAGAAATTTTGAGTAGTTTGGAGAACCAGCAAATACCACCTCTGGCTGGCCCCAGAGTGGGGTAGGAATGCAGATTTTTGCAGTATCCTTCCCCGGGAGTGGGGAGGGAATGGGGATTTTGCAATATCCTTCCCCTGGAGTGGGGAGAGAATGGGGATTTTGCAGTATCCTTCTCCTGGCGTGGGGAGGGAATGGGGATTTTGCAGTATCCTTCCCCGGGAGTGGGGAGGGAATGGGGATTTTGCAATATCCTTCCCCCTGGAGTGGGGAGAGAATGGGGATTTTGCAGTATCTTTCTCCTGGAGTGGGGAGAGAATGGGGATTTTGCAGTATCCTTCCCCTGGAGTGGGGAGGGAATGGGGATTTTGCAGTATCCTTCCCCTGGAATGGGGAGGGAATGGAGATTTTGCAGTATCCTTCCCCCTGGAGTGGGGAGAGAATGGTGATTTTGTAGTATCCTTCCCCCTGGAGTGGGGAGGGAATGGAAATTTTGCAGTATCCTTCCCCCTGGAGTGGGGAGGGAATGGAAATTTTGCAGTATCCTTCCCCCTGGAGTGGGGAGAGAATGGGGATTTTGTAGTATCCTTCCCCCTGGAGTGGGGAGAGAATGGGGATTTTGTAGTATCCTTCCCCCTGGAGTGGGGAGGGAATGGGGATTTTGCAGTATCCTTTCCCCTGGAGTGGGGAGAGAATGGGGATTTTGCAGTATCCTTCCCCCTGGAGTGGGGAGGGAATGGGGATTTTGCAGTATCCTTCCCCCTGGAATGGGGAGGGAATGGGGATTTTGCAGTATCCTTCCCCCTGGAGTGGGGAGGGAATGGGGATTTTGCAGTATCCTTCCCCCTGGAGTGGGGAGGGAATGGGGATTTTGCAGTATCCTTCGCCCTGGAGTGGGGAAGGAATGGGGATTTTGCAGTATCCTTCCCCCTGGAGTGGGGAGGGAATGGGGATTTTGCAGTATCCTTCCCCCAGGAGTGGGGAGGGAATGGGGAATTTGCAGTATCCTTCCCCCTGGAGTGGGGAAGGAATGGGGATTTTGCAGTATCCTTCCCCCTGGAGTGGGGAGGGAATGGGGATTTTGCAGTATCCTTCCCCCAGGAGTGGGGAGGGAATGGGGATTTTGCAGTATCCTTCCCCCTGGAGTGGGGAAGGAATGGGGATTTTGCAGTATCCTTCCCCCTGGAGTGGGGAGGGAATGGGGATTTTGCAGTATCCTTCCCCCTGGAGTGGGGAGGGAATGGGGATTTTGCAGTATCCTTCCCCCTGGAGTGGGGAAGGAATGGAGATTTTGCAGTATCCTTCCCCCTGGAGTGGGGAGGGAATGGGGAATTTGCAGTATCCTTCCCCCTGGAGTGGGGTGGGAATGGGGATTTTGCAGTATCCTTCCCCCTGGAGTGGGGAGGGAATGGGGATTTTGCAGTATCCTTCCCCCTGGAGTGGGGAAGGAATGGAGATTTTGCAGTATCCTTCCCCCTGGAGTGGGGAAGGAATGGAGATTTTGCAGTATCCTTCCCCCAGGAGTGGGGAGGGAATGGGGATTTTGCAGTATCCTTCCCCCAGGAGTGGGGAGGGAATGGGGATTTTGCAGTATCCTTCCCCCTGGAGTGGGGAGGGAATGGGGATTTTACAATATCCTTCCCCTGCCACACCCACCAAGCCACGCCCACAGAACCGGTAGTAAAAAAAAATTGGATTTCACCACTGGTCCTAAGTAACTTTTACTCAGTGCCATTGTAAGTTTGAACGGTCAGTAAATGAACTGTTGTAAGTCGAGGACGACCTGGATAAATCCTTCCATCTTCCACCATTCAGGCAGAATAGAAGAAGCTTCTGGGATAAGAAGTGAAACCTCTTCAAGGAAAAACAAAAAAACCTCCAGTTGTCTTTTGGGAAAAAAGCACTTTTGGGATAACCCTGACCTGGATAGTTGAGGATCTCCATAGAAATACCATTTTAAGCATCGCCTAACCCCAATACAGGTAGTCCTCGATTTACAACAGTCTGTTTAGTGACCGTCCAACGTTGCAACGGCCCTGGAAAAAGGGATTTATGACCGTTGTTCCCAGTTACAACCGTTGCAGTAGCCTCCCTGGTCAAAATTCAGATGCCTGGCACAACTGACTCGTATTTATGGCGGTCCCAGTGCCCCGGGGATCACGCGATCCCCTTTTGCGACCATTCTGACAAGCAAAATCCACGGGGAAAGCCAGATTCACTTAACAACCGGGTGACTCCCCGATCAACGGCAGGGATTCGCTTTAACAACCGTGGCGAGAAAAAAAAGTCGTAAAAACGGAGCAACGCTCGCTCCACCAATGTCTCACTTAACCACGGGAAACGCCGGGCTCAGTTGCGGTCGTAAAGTCGAGGGCTCCCTGTAGATTACAAAATTCGCCTTGGGAATCCGTAAAGATGGAAATTAAAAGGGAAGGGTTGCTGCAATGGGAAGGGGGGGAGTCTGCTTGGATGCAACCCCCCCAACCCCTCCCCAAAAGCCTGCTTGTCTCCTTACCATTCAACCACCCCCCATACACACATATCAACCCCCATAACACCTGATTTGCCTTCACCCACGCAACTTGCATCCTGGTTTGTTTATGCATACAGCTCCTCCTCTTCACTGTCTGTTCCTCTTGTTTCCATGCCTCTCCGCTCTATTCCCCACCCTCGTGTGTGTGTGTGTGTGTGTGTGTGTGTGTGTGTGTGTGTGTGTGTGTGTGTGTGTGTGTGACGCGACAACATTTCTCGATCAGCCCCATTCCCGTCTCTTCTCTCCTTTGACGGCTCCACCTCGCTCCCTCCCCTCCCTCCCGTCCCTGGTCCATGCCCGTAGGATGCGGCGGCTGTTGCCATGGCAGCCGTCAGCCAATCGCCTCGCCCGTCTTCCTGTTGCTTAGGTGACCGGGCAGCCTACACCAGGAGCTGGCCTTTTTACACACTCACACACACACACACACATGCAAACACAAATAGGCGCATGCGCGGCTCGCGCACATACACATACAGATGGACTCACCTACAGTTTTAGACTGAGAGAGAGAGGGAGAGAAAGAGAGAGAGAAAAAGAACGAGAGAGAGGGAGAGGGAAAAAGAGAGGGAGAAAGAGAGAAAGAGAGGGAGAAAGAGAGGGAGAGAGGGAGAAAGAGGGAAAGAGAGAGAGAAAGAAAGAGAGAGAAAGAGAGAGGGAGAGAAAGAGAGAGAGAAAAAGAACGAGGGAGAGGGAAAATGAGAGGGAGAAAGAGAGAAAGAGAGAGGGAGAAAGAGAGGGGGAGAGAGAGGGAGAAAGAGGGAGAAAGAGAGAGAAAGAGGGAAAGAGAGAGAGAGAAAGAAAGAGAGGGAGAAAAAGAGAGAGAGAAAAAGAATGAGAGGGAGAGGGAGAGGGAAAATGAGAGGGAGAAAGAGAGAGAAAGAGAGAGAAAGAGAGAGTGAGAAAGAGAGGGGGAGAGAGAGGGAGAAAGAGGGAGAAAGAGAGAGAGAAAGAGGGAAAGTGAGAGAGAGAAGGAGGTTGAGAGAAAGGGAGAGGGAGAAAAAAAAGAGAGAAAAAGAACGAGAGAGAGGGAGAGGGAAAATGAGAGGGAGAAAGAGAGAGAAAAAGAGAGAGTTAGAAAGAGGGGGAGAGAGAGTGAGAAAGAGGGAGAAAGAGAGAGAGAAAGAGGGAAAGAGAGAGAGAGAAGGAGGGAGAAAGAGAGAAAGAAGGAGAAAGAGAGAAAGAGAGAGGGGGAGAGAGAGGGAGAAAGAGGGAGAAAGAGAGAGTGAGAAAGAGAGGGAAAGAGAGAGAGAGAAAGAGGGAGAAAGGGAGAAAGAGAGAGGGGGAAAGAGGGAAAAAGAGAAAGAGAAAGAGAGAGAGGGGGAAGGAGGCCTGGTTAAGGGGCAGGAAGGGATATGAAAAGAACAGCTAGAAAAGGGCTAGAAAAGGGAATATTTTAAAAAAGAAAGGAAAAAAGAAAAAAAGAAAGGAAAAAGGGGATTTGGTGTTTGAGGAAAATAGAGGCAGAGCAGGAGAAGGACCCAAAAGAAAGAAAATGCAGATGGGGAAAAAAAGAGAAGGGGAAAAAAAAGATGGAGAGATAGTCTTTAAAAATTGCATCAATTCATCTCCCTTAATGTTGAGGGCTGTAGCCAAAGTCTACACACCCAATGCACACAACCACCACCACCACCACCACCACAACAACAACAACAACAACAAGCCTTTTAATCCCTTCCCACCAGCCCCAAATTATTTTTATAATGAATTTTCCAGCCGGGAGGCCCGATTACGATGGGTTTTTTACACGCTAAAGTCTGTGTGGGACTCTCAAAAAAACACCAGAAAGAGAATTTTTTGTTCCGTCTCTTTTTTAAAATGGCTCCTGCTGAGAGGGAGAAATTCTCCTCTTGACCCACTGTAATCCTGTATCCTCTCTGTAATATATATATATTATATATATATATATATTATATATATATATATATTATATATATATATATATATATATATATATATATATATATATATATATATATATATATATATATATATATATATATATATATATATATATATATATATATATATATATATATATATATATATATATATATATATATATATATATATATATATATATATATATATATATGAGAATAAATCTAGGAACATGTTTTCCAACAAACCAATTTTACGCCGAGGCAGAAGCTGGGAATAAAACTCACAAAAACCTTAGCATAAAATGAGTTTGTTAGAAATAATTTCCCTCACGTGAAGCTCATTTTAGTTCTAGAACAGATGGTGTCCAACCATGACAACTTTAAGACTTGTGGACTTCAACTCCCAGAATTCCCCAGCCAGCTGTTGCTAGCTGGGGAATTCTGGGAGTTGAAGTCCACAAGTCTTCAAGTTGAAGGCCACAAATAATAATAATAACAACAGAGTTGGAAGGGACGTTGGAGGTCTTCTAGTCCAACCCCCTGTCTTCAAGTCTTCAAGTTGAAGGCCACAAGTCTTCAGGTTGCCAAGTTTAGACATCTGTGGTGTTGACCATGGAAGAACATCTTCTGATGTTTCAGATTTTAGTGAGGACACCTCATCAATTCAATCATTGTCCACCCGCATTTTGAAGATTCCTTCAAGGCAAGTCAACCTTCTCCCGTGTCAACCGTTGAGTGAAACCATCAATGGGAGGGTTGTAGGAATGTGCTGGTCTCTATCCTCTTCCCCACGCCCCCCCACACCTCCAGTTCCCCTTCTTACCTGGCGATGGCTAATTCTTGCTTCTGACGAGCCATGCTGACCGCTCTCCGGGCCACCTCGACTGCTCGGTCCACTTTCTCTTTGACTTTGCTCCGTCGAAGCGGGATGAGGTTCTTCACCTTCCCGCTCACCAACCGGTTGAGCTTGTACTTCCCTTCTTCTTTGGATCCGTCGGGGTAGGTGGTGCGCCCGTACCCGTGTCGCCGGTTCCCCAGCCACTCACCCTCGTACCGCAGCCCGTTGGAGCGGCGACTCACCCCGTAGCCACTGCGCCGGTCGGCCCGCCATTCTCCCGCGTAGACCTCGGTGGAAGAACCTTCAATGGTCAGAGTTGAAGGCAGCTCAGGAGGTTCGGTCTCGGCATAGCTGAGAGTGGTGGCCTCGCTTCCCGCTGAACTGACCCCTGCCTCGCTCTTGAGGGACCCTCGCTTGCTGCCCAGAGAGGCTTTAGACTCGGCCCTCCGCACCCTTAGCCCGCTCAGGAGCAAGGAACGCCGGAAGAACCCACCGCTCTTCTTCTTGGTTCCCTTGGGGAAGTCCGGATCTCCAGGGAAAGCTAAGACAAAGCCACCCCTAGATCCTGAGGCGGGGCTGTCCCCAGGGAGCGGTGGAGGAGGCAGCGAAGGAGGAGGGAGAGGGACCACAGGGGCATTGTGATCGGCATCACTGTGGAGAGACTCTAGGGAGGTCCGGTGTGGGGAGCGCACCAGGGTGGCTTGACGGTACGGGACACTCTGGCGCACTCCATATCCATGGCGCTTGCCGGATTGCCACTGGCCTTGGTAAGTACCTACAAGGGAGGGAAAGATGAGGTCAACCAAGGAAGGTGAACAACATTCAACATCTCTTGGACAAGAGATGTCCGACATACCGGTCCAGCTGAAGAGGACCACTCAGGTCTTCTCAGACCTACCGAGAAGGAAGAACCATCTTGCTGTATGGAAACGGGATCGAGAACTCTAGATGTTTGTGTTGGAGACCACGGAGAAAAGTCATGGGTGAGGGTCAAGGACCTACACAGGAGTGTCTTCCCTAGAAGGATGGTTAAATGTCACGGATGGGACTTCATTCGTGTTGGTTTGCCACCTGTTGTTCTTTCAAGGGCTCCCGAGGTTAGTTGGTTATTCCCGTGATTACAAGGGTTAGGGTCGCTTGGAAGCGGGCGTGCAACGTGTGTGTGAAAACTTGCTACATTTTATGGCCCAGTTTTGAGTTTCAAACTCTACGATGAAATCGGATCACCTTTTTATGGGCCACGTATCACCCACACCTCAACCACTTCTACCCATTATCTTGAGACACACAGATGGTGTTCTAGAGGAACATGTTATCTACATGAAGGTGATGAAGCAATGGCGTGTGAACGGTGTGAGAGAGAGAGGTGATCGCCATCAGCATCCTCACCCCTTCCATCCCCACCCCACCCATCCCCACCCATCGTCTTTGGACAGAGAGATGGTGTTCTAGAGGAACATCTAGATGAAGGAATGGAGCAAGGGCGAATGAAAAAATAGACAGAGAAATCTGACCAACTTTCTATGGACCACATCACCGTCACCCACCACAACCATCACCACCACTATCACTATCACCACCATCATCACCTCCACCACTATCTTGGAACACACAGATGGCGTTCCAGAGGAACATCTGGATGAAGACATGAAGCAACGGTGTATGAACAGTGTGCGTGAGAACAGTGCGTGAGATAGAGGTGGAAAGCACCATCACAATCACTGCCATCATCGTCGCCATCGTTATCACCACGATCCTCACCACCTCCTGTCATGGGGCAGCGAGAGATGGTGTTCTAGAAGAACACCTAGATGAAGAGATGGAGCAAGGGTGAATGAAAAGTATACAGAGAAAACTGACCAACTTTCAATGGATCGCCTCACCCTCAACCACCCTCAGCTCCACCACTATCTTGGAAAACATGGATGGTGTGGTAGAGGGACATCTTGATGAAGAAATGAAGCAACGGGGTGTGAACAATGTGTGTGAGAGAGGTGGGAAGAACTGTCCCCACCATTGCCATCGTCATCACCATCATCCTCATCCCCTCCATCCCCACCACCACCACCTCCACCCATTATCTTAGGACACAGAGATGGTGTTCTGGAGGAACATCTAGCTGAAGAAATGGAGCAAGGGCGAATGAAAAATAGACAGAGAAATCTGACCAACGTTCTATGGGCCACATCAACATCACCCACCACCACCACCACTATCACTATCACTGCCATCACCTCCATCATGATCTTGAGACATATGATGTTCTAGAGGAACCTCTAGATGAAGAAACAAAGCAACGGTGTATGAACAGTGTGTGTGAGAGGGGTGGAAAGAACTGTCAACACCATTGCCATCATCATCATCATCATCATCATCATCATCACCACCCCCTCCATCACCACCACAACCATCACCACCCGTTATCTCGGGATAGAGATATGGTGTTCTAGAGCAGAGGTCTCCAACCTTGGCAACTTTAAGACTTGTGGACTTCAACTCCCAGAGTTGAAGTCCACAAGTCTTAAAGTTGCCAAGGTTGGAGACCCCTGTTCTACAGGAACCTCCAGTTGAAGGAATGAAGGAATGAAAAGTATATGGAGAAACCTGACCAACTTTCTATGGACCGCATCACCCTCAACCACCATCACCTCCACCACTACACTGGAAGACATGGATGGTGTGGTAGAGGAACATCTAGAATTCTAGATGAAGAGATGACGCAACGGTGTACGAAAAGTGTATGAAGAAATCTGACCAACTTTCTATGGACCGCATCGCCATCACCACCATCCTCACCGCACCATCACCTCCACCCGTTATCTTAGGACAGAGAGATGGTGTGGTAGAGGAACATCTAGTTGAAGGAATGGAGCAAGGGAGGAATGAAAAGTACATGGAGACATCCGACCAACGTTCTACGGACCGCCTCACCCTCACCCACCACAACCCTCACCACCAGTATCTTAGGACACACGGATAGTGTTCTAGAGGAACATCTAGATGAAGAAATCAACGTGTGTGGGAGAGGTTGCCATCATCGTCGTCACCACCACCACCGTCACTATGTCTTCCACCCATTTTCCTGAGACAGATAGATTGTGTTCTAGAGGAACATCTAGATGAAGAAACGGAGCAAGAGGGAATGAAAAGTATATGGAGATATTTGACCAATTTTCTATGGACTTTCTCTCACCACTATCACCTCCACCATTATCTTAGGGCACACAGATGGTGTTCTAGACTAGAGGAACATAGAGATCAGGGGTGTCAAACTGATTTCTTTGAGGGCTGGATCAGCATTGTAGTTCTACTCCGCGGGCCAGCGTGGGGTGGTGGAGCGCGGGGGAAGAGATGGAACGGATGCCTCCTGCAGCACCCTGCTGCCCAAAATGAGGCACAGGGGGGGGCGCGTGAGCCCCCGCGCAGCCAGTGTTCGGCCTCCACAGCCTCCTGCAGCACTCTCCCGCCCAAAAACGGGCCGCGTGAAGGCCCCCGTGGGCCGGTCCTTTGATATTTCCAGGCCAGCTCCGTGGGCCAGATTTAAGCATCCCGCGGGTCGGATCCGGTTCGCGGGTTCTTGAGTTTGACACCCCTGATCTAGACGAAGGGATGAAGCCACGGTATATGAAAAGTGTGTGGAGATGGAAAGAACCTGGGTTCTTCTCCAATTGCCCCTCCACAGACGTACGGAGAACTGGGCACAGACACAACGTCATGGGCCAAGTGGACAATCAGAAGACAGATATGACATCAGGACCACCAGACCTGCAAGACACAACGGACACAGCCCCCAACCCCCTTCTTGACCTGTTCTCCTGACTCACCTCCGTCCGCGTAGGTCTCCATCCCGTAGCCATCCTGAAGACCTTCGCGCCACATGCCCTCGTAGACGACTCCCGAGTGGCTTTCCCAGATGCCCAGGTGGCCCTTCAGCCCGTGGCACCACTCCCCCTTGTAACTCCACTTGCTCTTCTGCTCCGTGCCCAGGCCGCTGCGTTTGCCTTGATTCCAGAAGCCCTGGTAGGTATTCCCACTGGGCCAAGTGTAGACGCCCAGAGACTCAAAGCCGCGACTCCAACGCCCGCTGTACTCCCCCTGGGCGCCCGGGCCTGTGCACACCCCGTAGCCATGTGCCCGGCCCTCTTCCCAGTCACCCACGTAACAGCCTCCATCATCAAACTCAAATCTGCCTCCGTTGGACATTCATGTAATGTTTCTCCCCGGCCAATCGGGCTGCAGTTACCTCCGAGTCCCCATGCGCATCTCCGCTGCCTCGTCTAGTCGTTTCTACATGGCTAGGCTCCAACCCAGAGCGGCTTCAGTCCTCCATGTCTCTCTCTGGATGGCCAGACATCGATCTGGCAAGCCGTTCTCCGTCTCTGGCCAGGAGCCTCCGGTTCGGCTGAACTGCAATTCCAATTTTGCTAATGCCGGCTTGTTTTGCTACCGTTGGGCATCAACTCCGGGGAGCACCGAGGAAGAATCAAACGGCCTGCAAGGTCCTGAAGCAGGAAGAAGCTAGCTGTAGGGTGAGCCCAACATTTAGCGGTAACCAACACGCGGCGGAGATGGGATTATATTAAAGTTTAGAAAAAGTCAAAGTGCAAAATTTGTGTGAAAATTTTTTGTCTGGCCACAAGCCTGTGGAATCTTCACCGCTCTTCCTAATATATAAGAAACCCACCCACCCCAAAAAATGTCTTCCAACTACAAAGAAAGCAATGGTCCAGGAGTTATCTATAGATGTTCCTCAAGACTCCGTGTTGTCTAGTTGGAGGTCCAGAGAATTGGAGATTTATTTATTTATTTATTTATTTATGGTTTCTTATATGCCGCCCCACTCCCGAGGGACTCAGGGAGATGAGTTGGACATCTGAAATATCAGAAGATATGGATTTTCTGAGGTCTGTCGAGGAATCTGGTGGCACCACAGATAATCTAAGTGGTTTGTAGAGCCAGTTGGTCTTTCTTTGGCGAGGACCAAACATGCTAGATCCTAGAAGAACTTCATTGTGGTGGGTCTTCTCGCTTCTTCAGCAGCAGGAGACAAACATTTGGTGACTGCTTTCCATGTCCCAAGTTCAGGATAGACAATGTGTAGGCCTGAACTCTTTGGTTGAGAAGGGTAGGGTGGTCTCTCGGTTGATCAGTGGTGACTTATGGACAGAAGAGAACCAGAAGGCGGATCCCCAACTGCAGGTGGCCACAAAGGCATGGAGATACTCCATTCATGGTGGCTGAGGGACCGTCTGAGGGAATTAGACTTGATGAGCTCTTCTCGGTCTTAGGAGGCCATCCGTGAATGGAGGTTCTGGAATTCAGGGTCCACAAACCTCTGCAGCATCAGACAGAAAAGCGGATCCTGGGATTTCCCTCCCTAGGGCCCATCAGAAGCAATCTAGACCGTTCCCCACAATCAGTCAACCTCTTCCGAGCGGTGGAGAGGCAGTAGGGTTGGTGAGGAGGAACACCACGTGGTACAAAATGTAGAGAACCACCTGCATCAAGACACACAGAGATTAGGCACATACTCAAAACAGTGGAGAGAGAGGAGGGAGGAAGGAAGGAAGGAAGGAAGGAAGGAAGGAAGGAAGGAAAAAGAGAGAAAGAAAGAGAGAAAGAGAAAGGAAGGAAGGAAGGAAGGAAGGAAGGAAGAAAGAAAGAAAGAAAGAAAGAAAGAAAGAAAGAAAGAAAGAAAGAAAGAAAGAAAGAAAGAGAAGAGAAAGAAAGAAAGAAAGAAAGAAAGAAAGAAAGAAAGAAAGAAAGAAAGAAAGAAAGAAAAAAAGAGAGAAGAGAAGAAAAGAGAAGAGAAGTGACGAAAAGAAAAGAATGAATTCTGGAATTTTAAGTCCACAGTACTGAAAGTTATCAAGGTTGAGAAACACTAAAATACCATAATACCATGATGGCTACTAAGAGAACTAAAATTATAATCCATGCATGTTGCAAAAAGAGTGGAGAGAGCAAGGGAGGGAGGAAGGAATAAAAGCAAGAAAAGAAAAAAGGAAAGAAGGAAGGAGGGAGGGAGGGAGGGAGGGAGGAAGGAAGGAAGGAAGGAAGGAAGGAAGGAAGGAAGGAAGGAAGGAAGGAAGGAAGGATTAATTCTGGGATTTGAAGTCCACAGTTCTTAAAGTTGCCAAGGCTGAGAAACACTAAAATACCATAATTCCATGATGGCTACTAAGAGAACTAAAATTATAATCCATGCATGTTGCAAAAAGAGTGGAGAGAGCAAGGGAGGGAGGGAGGAAGGAATAAAAGCAAGAAAAGAAAAAAGGAAAGAAGGAAGGAAGGAGAGAGAGAGGGAGAGATAGAGGGAGGAAGGAAGGAAGGAAGGAAGGAAGGAAGGAAGGAAGGAAGGAAGGAAGGAAAGGAAGGAAGGAAGGAAGGAAGGAAGGAAGGAAGGAAGGATTAATTCTGGGATTTGAAGTCCACAGTTCTTAAAGTTGCCAAGGCTGAGAAACACTAAAATGCCATGATTGCTAATAGAACTAAAATTATAATCCATGCATGTTGCAAAAAATGGAGAGAGGAAGAGAGAGAGAGGGAGAGAGAAAGAAAGAAAGAGAGAGAGAAGGAGAGAGAAAGGGAGAGAAATTAAGAAAAATCAGAGGAAGTGGATAAGGTTCACCTCTGTTTGTTAACGAGCCAAGACCGAAAACAACTCACAAGCGTTGCCTCCTAAGGGAGGTAGATGTGCAACAACCCCCCCAACTCCTGTACACACACACACACACACACACACAGAGGCACTTTTGTAAACAAGCACCACCGTCGAAGCTGTCCATCGCACAAGGCAAGGTTGACATCACCCGAGAAAGATCACACACACACACACGCATGTATCAGGCACTTGAAATGGGTGTATAAAAAGACACACACACACAAAACAGGGCTCCCCCAACCAACCCACATACAAGCTGCAAAAAGAGAGAGAATTCATGCACAGTCAGCAGAAGGCTACACACACACACACATGCACGCACAATCCAATTGCACACACAAAATCCAGACCTGTGCACATGCAAAATAATAATAATAAAATAATAATAAAATAATAATAAAATAAAATAAAATAAAATAATAATAATAACAACAACAGCAACAACCAGACAGGGTGTAGACAGGGGAACTAGTGTGCGTGCCCCCCTTCTGCCCGTTTGTGCGAGGCTCACTTATTTTTTTTTTACACGCCCAGGCACAATTGGTGTCAGCTGCAGCGCCTGCCCCACACAAATCGTGCCCTACATTCGCCAGCAAAAGGGGACAATCTTTACCAAGAGCTCACTATAACCCTAGATCGCCCATGTCTTGAAGCATGAAATAAGCCACGATCGTAGAAACACGCTTGTCAAAAATCCTGCAAAACCTAGATCTGCACGGTGCATTTGATGGGCGGGAAAAGAGAGATGATAGATAGATAGATAGAGAGAGAGAGAGAGAGAGAGAGAGAGAGAGAGAGAGAGAGAGAGAGAGAGAGAGAGAGAGAGAGAGAGAGAGAGAGAGAGAGAGAGAGATGATTGATAGATAAGATATAGATATTGAGACAGAGATGATAGATAGATAGATAGATAGATAGATAGAGATAGATAGATAGATAATAATAGATAGATAGATAGATAGATAGATAGATAGATAGATAGATAGATAGATAGATAGATAGGTAGGTAGGTAGGTAGGTAGGTAGGTAGGTAGGTAGGTAGGTAGGTAGGTTGGGTTTCATTTAACGACCACCGCATGCAGGAAAAGCCCAAAGCAACAGCTCTTCCAACGCAAGCAGAATATCCCAGAATAATACACACACACACACACACACACACACACACACACACACACACACACACACACACACACACACTTACCGGGTGTGGATTCCCACGAACCAGTCTGGAAGGACGAAGAAGGGAAGGGAGAGAGGAGGAAAAAAAGAAAAAAAGCCGCTCGCCAGATCTTCTGGAAACAGCACAGATGCGCTTCAGAGACACACCCAAGGCGAGAGCCAGTACATCGATGGAGGGAGATCTCCGCTGGGAATACCGCTGGTGGGGGCCCGGGGAAAAATACAGCCCCGTGGAGGGAGGTGGGGGGAGTCCTGGATGGGTGGGTGGGGGGAAAAAAGAGCTCGCGGGGACGGGGAAGGTGGGAGGGGGAGAGAGAAAAAAAGGGGAGAAGGGATCAGGCGAAGAGGCAGACGAATAGCTGATGATGGAGGGATGGGGAGGAGGAAAAAGCACGGGACACGGCTGGGGGTGGGTGGGAAAGGAGGGTTGGGAAAAGAGAAGGATGGCTGGAACGAGAGAGAGAGAGAGAGAGAGAGAGAGAGAGAGAGAGAGAGAGAGAGAGAGAGAAGGGTGGAGAGAGAGAGAGAAGGATGGAGAACTGAAATGAAAGCCAAAGCTGAATCAGCAGAGAACCCACCAAAGGCACCAAGCAAAGAGGATCTTGTTGGGGTGGGGTGGGGAGAGATCCCTGATCCCTGCCTCCCCCCGGAGCAGATTTCTTTTTTTTTTTTGCAAAATAATAATAATAAAAAGCACCGGGCTGGACCGTTTTTTTCCTCTCTCCGCCACCCCCACCCCAGCACGGGAGACACACAATAAATGGGAAGGGGCTTTAGGAAGGCAACTGGCAGGCTGGCTGGGAAGGAGGGTGGGAGGGGGACCGGGAGGACTTGGGGGGGCGCGTTCTCCTGCCGTCGCCGCCCCCCCACCAGAAGGCAGATCGAATGAGAAAAGGAAAGAGAGAGAGAGAGAGAGAGAGAGAAAGAAAAAATCAGCATTGAAATAAAAAAAAGAGAGAGGATCGGAATTATTCCGAGGGGCCGTGCCTGGGGAAAAGTCCCTTGGGGGTGGGAGAAATGGGGAGACCAGGAAGGGGGGGTGTCTCCCTTGGGAATGCCAACCAGCCCCCCCCAAATGCAGAAGACGGGGTGGTGGTGGTGGTGGTGTTGGCACCAGATCAGAAAAAAAGCGGAGAGGTAGCTGGTTTTTTCTGTCTGGTGGAACCCTTTTGGGGGGGGGGAAGGGGGGCTTTGGGGTTCCCTTCCCACGCACACACACACACCCCGTCCCTAAGAGAGAAACAGACATGACAAAAAGTGTGATTCCAAAGATGTGTTTATTTGAATTATTACAGACAAGGCACTGAGGCAGGGCGGGAATGAGCACCAGCGATATTTGTACCCCCCGAGATTCGGGCTGTTCCCCCCCAATCTTGGAGCCCACGCAAGCTGGGTTCCCCCCACACACACACACAGAAGACCCTCTCCTGGAGAAACCCTCCCCCTAATTTCCCAGGAAGCATTAGGGAAGCCCCCTCCCCTCCACCACATCCCCCTCAATATCCCCTCCCCAATTTCCGAGAGGTGTCACTCAACACAGCTTGTGCGGGGTGTCTTCTTGCACGCACGTGTGCAAAAGAATCTTTCAACCTCAGCCGTGTGCAACAGCCTTCTCCACCTAAAACCCAACAGGAGACACTCCCCACCCCCAAACCTGGTTAGCAGGAGGTCCGTTTTTGGTTGGCCATCACTTCTTCTCAAGAACGTTGATCTCCCGCTCCCTCGAAGCTGACCCAACCACCATCCCAGCTGGGTGTTGCTGGGACAAACCCCACCTCCCCAATCACCCCCACATCTTATTTCTGAGGTCCCCTTGTGCGATTATCTATCCGTCGTCATAAGCTGAACCGGAAGGCACCACCGCGATCTCCTGGTCAAAGACGAGCCGCGGCGCCACCAGCCACCACCACCGTCTCCCCGCTGATGTAGTCGGCATCGGCGGAGCACAGGAAAGAGACGATGCCCGAACAGTCTGATGGGACTCCAAGCCTGGAGGGGGGGAGGAGGAGGAGGGGGAACCTGGTTAGTGGTCAGAGGACCATTAGGAGACCCGAAGATCGGTTGTCTTCATCCAGAAACAATAGTTTGCGGGTGGAAGCTTAGGGATCATGTAGGCCTGGAGAACATCAAACCAAGGACTATCTTGGTGGATCTGCTCAAAAGCCCATCCTGGTTCAGAAAGTTGCATCTACTGGGGGTCAACCAGATGTCTACAAGGAGTCAGAGGCCTTCTGCAGCTGACCCCTTGCAAGATTTGGAGGTACCATATTTTTTTGGAGTATAAGACGCACCTTAGTTTTGGGGGAGGAAAACAAGGGGGGAAAAATCTGCCTCCCAGCAAACAGTACAGATGATATACACTGTTTGCTGTGTATTTCTGTGCATGTGTGCCTGACCCATAGAAATAGCAAAGAATTGGATAAATGTACGTTATGGCAGTATATTAATGCCAGAATGTTTTCTTAAATGTAGTCACACTAACTCCTCCCACTTATTTAAATAGATCTACTCCAAACATGACTAAGTCAGGGTTTAACTCAGCTGCCTTATCTTAATACTAAAACAGGACACTGTTACATTTCAGACTATACTTGTTCAGATGCTGTCAAAATTGATGTGGCTTTCTGGAAGTATACACTATTCTCTGCTATTTTAAAAGAAGATACAACAGCACCGGGCCTCTTCAAATCAAGCATTTCTTTTAAAAAGCTTCTTCGTCTTGTTAAGTTGCCCAGAACAATAATAAAGCAGTCTTTAAAAAATAAGCCTAATAATTTGAACATTCTACAGACGTTTATAGTTATTGGCTTACCTCCTTGCATCCAGTTTCAGCAACTGATTAGCACAAGAAAATAAAATTCTGCCTCTCCCTCCCAGCAATTTGCCTCCTTGCAGTTTTAGTTTCACGTTCATTTTAGCACATGGGCCTGCCTGCAGCCTCAATCAGCTGCGGGTCGGCAGGCCGATAATCAGTTGCTTGTGCTAATCAGGCTCTGCACTGTTTGCTGCAAGGAGGTAAATTGCTGGGAGGCAGAGGCCAAAGGATGGGTGGGGCTACATTCGGTGTATAAGACGCACCCAAGTTTTCACCCTCTTTTGGGGGGGTAAAAAGGTGTGTCTTATACTCCGAAAAAATACGGTATCTGCTCCAACTTGCAGGTGGCATGGAGTCTAAGGTGGACGGTCTTCAAGAAACCGGTTCTTCAGGGGTTCCTTCAATCTCCTGGAGAACAGATTTCTTGAAGGCCATCCATCTTCACGTTACCTGCATGTTAGAGGAGCATATTTCTTTCAATCTCCCGAAATCCACAGGTTAGTGAGGTGTTGTTTGAAAAATGCCATCTTTGGGCCTGTGTGTTATTTTCTTGTAAGCTTCGCCGGATTGGGGTGGAAAAATAAAGAGAAATATCTCCTTCGGCTTCTCCATGTTCTGCCTGGGTTTTTTCGGCCTCTCTCCTCTTATTGCATTTTTACAAGAGTCCTAAGCAAACGTCTGAGGCTCGGACTTACAACGGCTTGTCAAGCTAGCCGTTTGGTGC
>JALIGW010000041.1:1182813-1222813 GCA_023053685.1 Diadophis punctatus similis
TTAACCACCGTGTCCCGAATTTTAACAACGGGTCGTAAAATGGAACATACCAGGAAAGATCGTAAAACGGAGCAGAATTGACTGAACAAATGTTTCGCTTAGCAACAGGAATTGTGGTTGTTAAGTTGACCTGTACAAGCAAGCGAGGGTGAGGCTAGAGAACAACCAGCGACTGTCAAATTGACACCATTTTTAAAAGTTTGGTTCGGCTTTGGGTACCAATTCAGGAATTTTTTTTATCGCGTTACTCGACTCTCAAAAGAGAGTATTTCCCAACCTTGCCCATTTTTAAGATGGCTGCCTGGACTTCAATTCCCAGAATTCCTCAGCCGGAGTCTTGAGGAATTCTGGGAGTTGAAGTCCACCCACCTTAAAACTGGTCAAAGATGAAAAATCTCTTTCCCGCCTTCAAGATACTCACAGGCAAGCTGAATTTCGTGCGGATGAGGCCGGGCGCCAGACAGTTGACACGGATGTTGAGAGGGGCCAGTTCGTTGGCCAGGTTGCGTGTCAAGCCCAGGAGGGCTGTCTTGCTGACGTTGTAAGGCCCAAGGCTCTAGGAGAGAAGAGGCGAAGGAAGCAGAATTAGGGGTACCTTTAAGAACCGACTGGGCTTTTTTTTGGACCTCCTTGGTTCCCCCAAGACTGATCTCAAAGCAAAACAGGCCTTGCTCCTTGTATTTCTCTTCGAAGCAGTTTGCCTTTATTTTCTCTTCACTCTCTCTCTCTCTCTCTCTCCATCTTTCTATCTCTCTGTCATCTATTCTATCATATCTATCATCCAATTCTCCATCCATCCATCCGTCAACTATTATATTTATCTGTGTCTCTGTCTGTCTGTCTAGCTATCATCCATCCCTCCATCTCATCCATCCATCCCTCTCTCTCTTTATGTCTGTCTGTCTAGCGATCTATTTATCTGTTTATCTATCTATTGTAAATATTTTATCTATTTGTATCCATGCATATCCATGTATGTCTCTATCCATCTATTCATTTATCTATGTATCTGTGTAATTATATATATATCAATCTACCTTATTTATATCTATCCATCCATCATGTCTATATCTGTATCCAAATCTATCTATCTATCTATCTATCTATCTATCTATCTATCTATCTATCTATCTATCTATCTATCTATCTATCTATCATCTATTCTATCATCCATCCATCCATATCTATATCCATCTATTCATTTATCTATGTATCTGTGTAATTATATATATCAATCTACCTTATTTATATCTATCTATCCATCATGTCTATATCTGTATCCATCTCTCTCTCTCTCTCTCTCTCTCTCTCTCTCTCTCTCTCTCTCTCTCTCTCTCTCTCATCCATCCATCCATCCATCCATCCATGGATATCTATATCCATCTATACATTTATCTACCGGTATGTATCTGTGTAATTATGTATATCAATCTGCCTTATTTATATCTATCTATCTATCTATCTATCCATCCATCCATCCATCCACCCACCCACCCACCCACCCACCCTATCTTATATCTATCTGTATCCATATTTATGTATGTATCTATCATCTATCTATCTATCTATCTATCTATCTATCTATCTATCTATCTATCTATCTATCTATCTATCTATCTATCTATCTATCTAAACTATCTTATCTATTTATATCCATCTATCCATCCATCTCTCTCTATCCATCTATCCATTGTATCTTTCAATGTAATTATGTATATCAGTATCATATTTATATGTCTATCTATCTATCTATCTATCCAATCTGTCTATCTGTATCTCTATCTTCCATCCATCCATCTACCCATCTATCCATTCTCTCTTCATTCTCTCTCTCTTTATATCCATCCATTTAATTTAATTTAATTTAATTTAATAGATTTGTATGCCGCCCAACTCCAGAGGGACTCCATCCATCCAATCTCTCTCTCTTTCTCTCTCTTGTCATCCATCATATTTAAAAGTGCTCCGAGTTATTTACCCTTCTCAAATCTAACTTCTCTGAATCCTCCCACTCAAAACTGGGAGGCCCAGGACAGAATAAAAGGGAATAATTTATTTCTCCTAATTTGGAAAACCAACTTCCTACTTCCTAAGATGCAAATTGCATTTGCCTTTTTCGCAGGCGTGTAACGCGGCTGGCTCCTCTTCAGGTTACAAGGAGAAAGAAATCTTTTTCTTCCCCCACCCAATTCTTTCATTCCATTTTTAGAGACGGCACGAAAGACGCAAAATAGATCGAAAACGATCTGCTTGACTCACTGGAAACGGCATATATCCAGCAATGGACGACACAATGACGATGGATCCGCTTCTGGAACAAAGCAAGAAATTGAGAGGCAGAATTTCCACCACCCCCTTTTTTTTCTTCCCCTCTCGTATTCCTTTATTCACTTGGAATCAGTCACTCTTTCTCTCCCAACCTACCTCACAGGGTTGTTGAGAATAAATAGGATTCCGTAATACCTCCCTAATCTACTGAAAGAAGCATTTAAGAATCTAAACGTGAAATGAAATAATATTCTGAAGCAAGAAAATAACTTCCCTTTTTTGGCGGGAGATTATTTTGGCCACAAACACCGATAATTTGTTGCGTTTCTCATGAACGCAGCAGGCTCCGAGTGCAAATTCTACCTCTCTTGAAAAAAGGATTCCCCCCCCCCCAGGGGCGGGTTCCTCTTACTTGCCTACCGGTGCGCTGCACGTGCATCATCTCATTTCGCGCGCGCGCATGCTCGCTACGCGCGACCGTCCCCTCGTGCGATTTTGCTTCCTGCGCATGCGCGAAGCAAAATTTTACGAGGGGATGCACGCGCGCGCGAGAGAGATTTCGGCGATTTTTTGCTTCCGCACATGCGCGGAAGCAAAAAATAGCAGAAATCTCTCTCGCGCACGCACGCCTCACGCGATTTTGCTTCTGCGCATGCGCAGGAAGCAAAAAAAGCCCCAAAATTCCAGAAAAAAGATGGCGCCGCGTGACGGACCGGCGAAGACGGCACCGGAGCCGTCGCGCGCAAATTGCGCAATCGGCGGGCCCCTACCGGAACGGCGCACTGGACCGCACCGGTAGGAACCCACCACTGCCCCCCCCTCCCGCTCCTTCAGAAAGCCAGCGATTTATCAGAATCAAGAGTCTTTTTTTTAAAATAGCAGAAGAACAAAAGATGGCTTAAGACTGAGCAGCTTTCAAAGGGCTGGAGAAATTCACAATGAGGACTAGCCAGGGGTCGGCAACCTTAAACACTCAAAAAGCCACAAAGGTCATAACCGGAAGCCCCCCCGTTCCCCCATCATAGTGTCCTAGCATAGCGTCCTTTTTCCTCTGCTGACCGGAAGTCCGGTTCCTACCACTACCACCACCATAGAGTCTCCTCCTAGCGCGGCGTCCTTTTTCCTCTGCCGACCGGAAGTCGGTTTCCCCACCATAGTCTCCTCCTAGCGTGGCGTCCTTTTTCCTCTACCTGTCCTAACCGAAAGCCCTATCAATTGTGGAGCCGACCGGTGACAGGGAGCCGCAGCAGAGCGATGAAAGAGCCACATGCGGCTCCAGAGCCGCATGCGGCTCCAGAGCCACGGGTTGCTGACCCCTGGACAAGACACTTCAAATGCTTGTCAGGAGACAGAAAAAAAGAAAAAAGAAATACCGATAGTCAAAGCTGATCAGAAAATGGGCAAGAAGAAAGACAAAAGAACGAGAAAAAATAATAATCTAACAATTTTCCAGCCCAAACGTTAACCTAGAATATATAGACAAACTATACATTGTACTGAGGGAATTGACCTCCTGCTTTAAACTGAAAAGACGGTACAGGTCGACCTCAACTTACGACGGTTGCCGTGAGCCCCAAATTTCCATCGCTAAGCAAGACAGACGTTAAGTGAGTTAGGCTCCATTTTATGACCTTTCTTGCCAGAGTCGGTAAGTGAATCGCTGCTGTTGTTATGTGAGTAACGCAGTTGTGAAACGAATCTGGCTTCGCCACTGACTTCGCTTGGCGGAAGATCGCAAAAAGGAAGATGCGACCGTCATAAATGTGAGTCAGTTGCCAAGTGTCCGAATTTTGATCACATGACCACGGGGAAGGTGCAACGGCCGTAAGTGTGAAAAATAATTCACTTTTTTCAGTGTCCTTGTAGTTTGGAACGGTCACTAAGTGAACGGTTGTAAGTCGAGGACTACCTATACGTAAATTAAGAGGAAAAAGAACCCCAAAATATTAATGTTGCCATGACATACTCACCCCCTTTTCTGCATATGAGGGACCACCAGGTTGGCTAATAATGCTGTTGCTTTTATGTTGACATCCAATATCTGAAACAAATAGCAGGTAGACTTGTACTTACGACCGTTAACGCATACAGGAATCTCTGTCGTCTGTCCTTACAGCCGTAAGACGAGACACCCACGCGATTTGGCTGACCTGATTTTAACCCCCATTTTTTCCCGTGGCCGTTGTTAACGCCATCACCCGTGGTCGAAAACCACACGCCCTCGCCGTAAAAGCGTACACGGCCGTCGCAAAACGAGCACAGCCGTCGCAAGGCCTGTCAATTTTGGAGGAAAACTGGCCGAAAAAGACTGGAAACTCGCAATAACTCACTGTTCCTGGGTTCGAGTAACGTCGCAACCGATCTTAAACGTGAAACGCAAATCTGGTGTGTTTGTATATATGCGTGTGTTTGTGCTGTGTGTGTGTGTGTGTGTGTGTGTGTTTGTGCTGATGTCAGAATTCTGGAACCAGATTGTAACTAGTGTCGGAGGGGGAGGTCTGTCCCAGTAGTGGGTTCTAAATGCCGTTGCTACCGGTTCACGCGCGCGCCGCTTCAGCGCATGTGCAGAAGGGTCCCAGGCGGGTGAGCGGAGCGTCCCGGGCGGGTGGGCAGAGCCTCCCGCCGCCGCTGCTCCCGGTTCACAGAACCGGGACGAACCGGGAGCAACCCACCGCTGGTCTGTCCTAACTGTCATTAAGTGAGGACCACCTATAAAGCGGAAAAAGCAATATTTTATCCCCAACCGTTTTTTCCCCAATCCATTTTTGCAGATGTTTGGCCTAGCCGGCGGGTCTGACCGAAGTTCCTCCGACAAAAGTTGGCCACGCTAAGCTTCCTGCAGGGTGCGCCTTTCGGACTACAAAGCCCATCTTTTTTTCTCCTCTGTACCCTTCCGCAAGCTCTCACCTTGTCCCAGACTTCCTCAGTGGCGTCCAACATCCTTCCAAAGAAGGGGTTCACGGCTGCATTGCTGACCAAAATATCAATTCCCCCGTAGCGCTCAACGGCCTACGGGAAAAAAAAAAAGAGCGGCGGATTAAACCCCGCCATTTAAAAAGTTAACCGGGCTTGTAATGCAATATTTCTCAATTTTGAGGACTTTTAAAGAGGGCTGGACTTCAACTCCCAGAATTCCCCAGCCATTTTTGCTTCGCTTGCTGGGGAATTCTGGGAGTGAAAAGTTCTCCCCTCTTAAAAGTTGCCAGAATACAAATTCAATCTCTTTTTGGAACTGATTAATAAAACAAATGCCGTATAGAGCTATGTGCGACTCGATCCAATTCGCTTCCTGTGACGCCAAATAGCTACAGGAGGTCCTCGATTTACGACAGTTCGCTTAGTGACCGTCCAAAGTTACAACGGCACGGGAAAAAGTGACTTGGGACCGTTTTTCAACACTTGTGACCGCTTCAGCATCCCCAGGGCCACGTGATGAAATTCTTGGCAACTGACTCATATTTATGACGGTCGTAGTGTCCCGGGGACACATGATCCCCTTTTGCGACCTTCCGACTATGGGGATAGCCAGATTCATTGAACACCCTTGTTCCTATCTTAAAAACGGCGGGGCTTCAGTTTAACAACGGTGGCAAGAAAAGTCGTAAAATGGGGTAAAAATTCGCTTCACAAATGTCTCGCTCAGCGACAGAAATTTTGAGCTCCATTGTGGGTCGTAAGTCGAGGACTACCTGTAGGTATTCCAAGCAAAATGGTGAAACCAGCCAGCCCCTTCTGAAAAGAAGCCGAATTTTCAATTTTAGGATCTTAAAACCACGGAGGAGGAGTGAAAAAGGCCTTGAAAATCGGAGAAAATAAGATTTTTTTTTTCCTTTTGGAAAAACTTTTTTTAAGCCCATCCTGGCCCAGTTGGGAACGCAAACTGGGAAAACAGATTCCCAGTTCCCTGACTATGCGGCACGTTGAGATTTGCCCCACAGAAACCACAATGTTAGAGATTTTTGATTGCAAGAAACTCGCCTGAGGGAAAATATCAACCCAGCCTCCGGTTTTTCCATCACAACACACACACACACACACACACACACACACACACACACACACACACACACCCTTGGAAATCCCCAATTTTGGAAAAAATTCCAGAGCTGTCAGGGTGCCAAATCCATTTTCACTCCCCGTTCGTGAGAATTAATTCTGAAAAGTTGAAAACAAACACCCGGAAACTTAGTTCATCTCTTCCAGGGAGTCCTCGATTTACAACCATTCATTTAGCGACCGTTCGAAGGAGTGGTGCGGTGGCCTAGAGGCGGAGCTCTCGCCTCACAATCAGGAGGTTGTGAGTTCGATCCTAGGTAGAGGCAGATATTTCTCTCTCTGGGCACAATGAGAATATATCTGCCGAACAAAACTCCGCATTGGCAACAGGAAGGGTATCCGGCCAGTAAAAAACACACTGCTATCTCCATTCAGTTGCCCAGGGATTATGGGGACTTTGAAAGACGATGATTTAGTGACCGTTCGAAGTTACAAAGCCACTGAAAAAATGTGACTTACGACCGTTTTTCACACTTAACAACTGTTGCAGTACCCCCGCGATCCAAATTCTGACGCTTGGCAACTGGTTGGTTCTTATGACGGTCGCAGTGTCCTGGAGTCACGCAATCTCCTTTTTTGCGACCTTCTGACAAGCCAACGGGGAAGCCAGATTCGCTTAACAACCTCGCGACTAATTTTAAGAATGGCGGCGATTCGCTTAACAATGGTGGGAAGAAAGGTAGGTCGAATGGGGTGAATTTTGCTGAAACTGTCTCGCTTAGTGACAGGAATGCTGGACTCGATTGTGGTCGTAAGTCAAGGACTGCCGGTAGTGGGACAATGGGGCAAGATACACCATGGAGGAGGGGGCGCTTACCGCGTCCACTAGGCGCCGTCTGTCTTCTGCCTTCCCCACGTGGCACACCAACCCCGACACGCTGAGATTCTCGGACTGCAATTCGGCCACCGTCCGGTCCACGTTGGCCTGCTTCCGGCTACTGACCAGTACGTGTGCCCCGTCTTGTGCCAGCCGGCGTGCGATGGCTAAGCCAATTCTGCCAAGACAGAAACACGACGCAGGTTGACCCCCCCGACTTACGACCGTTCGTTTAGTGACCGTTCGAAGTTACCAGGAACGCTGAAAGAAGCGACTTAGGACCGTTTTTCACACTTGCGACCGTCGCACTCGTGGTCACGTGATCCAAATTCGGACACGCCTGGCGACTGACTCATATTTATGACGGTTGCAGTGTCCCGGGGTCACATGACCCCCCTTTGGCGATCTTCTCACGAGCCAAGTCAAGGGGGAAGCCCGGATTCACTTCACAACCGTGTCAAAATTTAAGAACTGCAGGGATTCACTTAGTGACCGTTTGAAGTCACCACAGCGCTGAAAAGTGACTTACGACCATTTTTCACACTTACGACCGTTGCAGTATCCCCATGGCCACAAGATTAAAATTCAGACACTTGGCAACTGATTCGTATTTATGACGGTTGCAGGGTCACGTGATCCCCTTTTGCGACCTTCCGACAAGCAAAGCCAGATTCAGTTAACAACCTTGTTACTACCTTAAAAACTGCAGGGATTCAGTTAACAACGGTGGCAAGAAAAGTCGCAAAATGGGGTAAAATTCGCTTCACAAACATCTCGCTGAGCGACAGGAATTTTGGCCTTGATTGTGGTCGTAAGTCAAGGTCGTAAGTCAAGTATCCAGCGGGGAGTCCCTTTCGTGCAATTCTTGGTGCCATTCGGCAGATAAAACAGGTACGGATAGTCCTCGACGTACGACCATAATTGAGCCCAAAATTTCCGTCGCTGAGCAAGACAGTTCTGAAGTGAGTTTTGCCTCAGTTTGCAATCTTTCTTGTCACCGTTGTTAAGTGAATCGCTCCAGTTACACGGTTAATTAAGGGAATCTTGCTTGTCTACACCAAGGGTAAACGACATAGGTAGTCCTCGACTTACGACCGCAACAGAGCCCAAAATTTCCATTGCTAAGCGAGCTTTGCCTCATTTTACGACCTGTCTTGCCACAGTTGTTAAGTGAATCACTGCGGCTGTTAAGTTAGTCCCACGGCCATTAAGTGAATCTTTCTTCCCCCATTGACAGAAGGTCGCAAAAGGGGATCGATCACATGACCCCGGGTCACTGCGACCGTCATAAATGTGAAACCAGTTGCCAAGCGTTCGAATTTTGATCACGCTGGAAAGGTCTTAACTGTGAAGAACAGTCATAAATCCCCTTTTTTTAGCGCCGTTGTAACTTTGAACGGTCACTAAACGAACTGTTGTTAAGTTGACGACTAGCTGTACAGTATACAGGGAGTCCTCGCCCAACGTTCATTGAAGTTATGACAGTCGTTAAGTGAGGACTGCCTGTATACGGGGTGTGTGTGTGTGTGTGTGTGTGTGTGTGTGTGTGTGTGTGTGTGTGTGTGTGTGTGTGTGTGTGTATATATATATATATATATATATATATATATATATATATATATATATATATATATATATATATATATATATATATATATATATCTTCATTTAGGTGACTCAGGTTTAAAATTTGATCCCTGAGATTCCTCCAATGCAGATCAGCCAGACCGACAACTTACACACCTGACTAGTGTCGAAAACTACAGCAGTGTAACACAATGTTGTGTTTTTAAGTGGGATTTCAAAATCCTGGCCTGAAGTTGGGATTTATTCAAAATAAAAGGGAGGTTAGAAAGGAAGAAAGGAGCCGATCTGGTTTCAAGGCCAGGCGTGGCTGAAGGAGCATTTTAAAAAAAAGGCAGCCATTTTTTTTTCTTCACAGAGCAGGCCATCCACGTAAATAGAATACTTAATTCAGTTTAATTAGGTCACAAAACGGGTTGTTGCAAAAGCACACAGAAGCGGGAATTCATTAAGTTGCAGGTTAACTGCATGCTTGATCCAGGAAAGAAACTAGCTGCCTTGAGTTATTTATTTATTTATTCGTTTGTTTGTTTATATTTCTATGCCGCCCAACTCCTGAAGGACTCTGGGCGGCTTACTTGTAAAATAATAAAGGTGGGATACAAACAGGACGGAAGGAAGGAAGGAAAGAAGGAGGGAGGGAGGGAGGGAGGAAGGAAAAGAGAGAGAGAGAAGGAAGGAAGGAAGGAGAGAGAGGGAAGGAGAAAAGTAGGGAAGACAGAAAGGAAGAAAGGGAAGGAAGGAAGGAAGGAGAGAAAGAGAAAGAGGAGGAACAAAGTAGGGAAGACAGAAAGGAAGAAAGGAGGGAGGGAAGGAAGGAGGGAGAGAGAGAGAGAGAGGAGGAACAAAGTAGGGAAGACAGAAAGGAAGAAAGGAGGGAGGGACGAAGGAAGGAAGGAGAGGGAAGGAAGGAGCAAAGTAAGGAAGGCAGAAAGGAAGAAAGGAGGGGGGGAGGGAGGAAAGGAAGAAGCAAAGAAGGAAAGGAAGAAAGAAAGGAGAAAGGAAGAGGAAGAATGGAGGCAGGGAAGAATGAAAGGAAAAGGAGGGGAAACAAAGGAAGGAGGGGGAGAGAAGGAGGGAGTGAGGGATGAGGGAAGGAAGGAAGGAGAGAGAGAGGAGCAAAGTAGGGAAGACAGAAAGGAAGAAAGGAGGGAAAGAAGGCAGGAAGGAGAGAGAGAAGGAGCAAAGTAGGGAAGACAGAATGGAAGAAAGGAGGGAGGGACGAAGGAAGGAGAGAGAGGGAGAGAAGGAAGGAAGGAGCAAAGGAAGGAAGACAGAAAGGAAGAAAGGAGGGAAGGAGAAAAGAAAGAAAAGAAAGGAAGGAAGGAAGGAAAAGAAGGAAAGAAAGAGAGAGAAAGAAAGAAAGAAAGAACGAGAGAGAAAGAAAGAAAGGAAAGAAATTAAGAAAAGAAGGAAAGAAAGAAGGAAAGAAGGAAAAAGGAAGGAAAGGAAGGAAGGAAGGAAGGAAGGAAAGAAAGAAAGAAAGAAAGAAAGAAAGAAAGAAAGAAAGAAAGAAGGAAGGAAAAGAAAGAAGGAAAAGAAGGAAAGAAAGAAAGAAAAGAAAGAAGGAAAGGAAGGAAGGAAGGAAAGAAAGAAAGAAAGGAGGAAGGAAAGAAGGAAAGGAAGGAAGGAAGGAAAGAAAGAAAGAAAAGAATGAATGAATGAATTCTGGGAGTTGAAGTCCATAGTTTCTTACAGTTGCTGGGGTTGAAAAATACCAAAATCCCATGATAGGTAATAGATTATAATCCGCGCATGTTTCCTCCAAGGCAAATCCTGTCACACTGAATTTAGATTTTACCCCCCCTGTTCAAGGAGAGGAGATTGTGCCAAGGTCGAACGGCATCTTCTCGGTTAAAACCTCAACTATTAATTCTCAATGTTTGAACTTTTGCCTTCTTCCAAAGTCCTGTTTGCCGAGGTCTGCAAAGGATGACAAAATACTGATTTCAAAAAACAAACAAACAGAGAAATTCTCTTTCCACAGAGAATTCAGGAAAAGATTTTAATCCAGTCCTTTGGAGCCCTATAAACTCTCAGTCAAAATTCAGGGATTGCAATGAGGGAGGGAGGGAGGGAGGAAGGAAGAAGGAGCAAAGAAGAGAAGAGAGGAAGGAAGGAAGGCGCAAAGAAGGAAAGGAAGAATAGAAGAAAGCAGAGAGGGAGGGAAGGAAGGGAGGAAGGAAGAGGAAGAATGGAAGAAAGGGAGGAGGGAGGAAGGAAGGAAGGAAAGAAAGAAAGAAAGAAGGAGCAAAGAAGGAAAGGAAGAATGGAAGAAAGCAGGGAGGGAGGGAAGGAAGGAAGAATGGAAGCAGGTAAAAAAGGAAAATGAGGGGAAACAAAGGAAGGAGGGGGAGAGAAGGAGTGAAGGAGTGAAGGAAAGAAGGAAGGAGCAAAGAAGGAAAGGAAGAAAGGAAGAAAGGAAGGAGGAAGGGAGGAAGGAAGGAGGCAAAGAAGGAAAGGAAGAATGGAAGAAAGGAAGGAGGAAGGGAGGAAGGAGGCAAAGAAGGAAAGGAAGAATGGAAGGAAGGAAGGGAGGAAGGAAGGAGCAAAGAAGGAAAGGAAGAAAGGAAGAAAGGAAGGGAGGGAGGGAGGAAGGAAGGAAGGAAAGAAGGAAGGAGGCAAAGAAGGAAAGGAAGAATGGAAGAAAGGAAGGGAGGAAGGAGGCAAAGAAGGAAAGGAAGAATGGAAGAAAGGAAGGGAGGGAGGGAGGAAGGAAGGAAAGAAGGAAGGAGGCAAAGAAGGAAAGGAAGAATGGAAGAAAGGAAGGGAGGAAGGAAGGAGCAAAGAAGGAAAGGAAGAATGGAAGAAAGGGAGAAGGAAGGAGGAAGGGAGGAAGGAAGGAAGGAGCAAAGAAGGAAAGGAAGAATGGAAGAAAGGAAGGAAGGAAGGGAGGAAGGAAGGAGCAAAGAAGGAAAGGAAGAATGGAAGAAAGGGAGAAGGAAGGAGGAAGGGAGGAAGGAAGGAAGGAGCAAAGAAGGAAAGGAAGAATGGAAGAAAGGAAGGAAGGAGCAAAGAAGGAATGGAAGAATGGAAGAAAGGGAGAAGGAAGGAGGAAGGGAGGAAGGAAGGAGCAAAGACAGAAAGGAAGAATGGAAGAAAGGAAGGGAGGAAGGAAGGAGCAAAGAAGGAAAGGAAGAAAGGAAGAAAGGAAGGGAGGGAGGAAGGAAGGAAGGAAAGAAGGAAGGAGGCAAAGAAGGAAAGGAAGAATGGAAGAAAGGAAGGGAGGAAGGAGGCAAAGAAGGAAAGGAAGAATGGAAGAAAGGAAGGGAGGGAGGGAGGAAGGAAGGAAAGAAGGAAGGAAGGAGGCAAAGAAGGAATGGAAGAATGGAAGAAAGGAAGGGAGGAAGGAAGGAGCAAAGAAGGAAAGGAAGAATGGAAGAAAGGGAGAAGGAAGGAGGAAGGGAGGAAGGAAGGAAGGAAGGAGCAAAGAAGGAAAGGAAGAATGGAAGAAAGGAAGGGAGGAAGGAAGGAGCAAAGAAGGAAAGGAAGAATGGAAGAAAGGGAGAAGGAAGGAGGAAGGGAGGAAGGAAGGAGCAAAGACGGAAAGGAAGAATGGAAGAAAGGAAGGGAGGAAGGAAGGAGCAAAGAAGGAAAGGAAGAAAGGAAGAAAGGAAGGAAGGAAGGAAAGAAGGAAGGAGGCAAAGAAGGAAAGGAAGAAAGGAAGGAGGAAGGGAGGAAGGAAGGAAGGAGGCAAAGAAGGAAAGGAAGAATGGAAGAAAGGAAGGAGGAAGGGAGGAAGGAGGCAAAGAAGGAAAGGAAGAATGGAAGAAAGGAAGGGAGGAAGGAAGGAGCAAAGAAGGAAAGGAAGAAAGGAAGAAAGGAAGGGAGGGAGGAAGGAAGGAAGGAAAGAAGGAAGGAGGCAAAGAAGGAAAGGAAGAATGGAAGAAAGGAAGGGAGGAAGGAGGCAAAGAAGGAAAGGAAGAAAGGAAGAAAGGAAGGGAGGGAGGAAGGAAGGAAGGAAAGAAGGAAGGAGGCAAAGAAGGAAAGGAAGAATGGAAGAAAGGAAGGGAGGAAGGAGGCAAAGAAGGAAAGGAAGAATGGAAGAAAGGAAGGGAGGGAGGGAGGAAGGAAGGAAAGAAGGAAGGAAGGAGGTAAAGAAGGAAAGGAAGAATGGAAGAAAGGAAGGGAGGAAGGAAGGAGCAAAGAAGGAAAGGAAGAATGGAAGAAAGGGAGAAGGAAGGAGGAAGGGAGGAAGGAAGGAAGGAAGGAGCAAAGAAGGAAAGGAAGAATGGAAGAAAGGAAGGGAGGAAGGAAGGAGCAAAGAAGGAAAGGAAGAATGGAAGAAAGGGAGAAGGAAGGAGGAAGGGAGGAAGAAAGGAGCAAAGACCGAAAGGAAGAATGGAAGAAAGGAAGGGAGGAAGGAAGGAGCAAAGAAGGAAAGGAAGAATGGAAGAAAGGGAGAAGGAAGGAGGAAGGGAGGAAGAAAGGAGCAAAGAAGGAAAGGAAGAAAGGAAGAAAGGAAGGGAGGGAGGAAGGAAGGAAAGAAGGAAGGAGGCAAAGAAGGAAAGGAAGAATGGAAGAAAGGAAGGGAGGAAGGAAGGAGCAAAGAAGGAAAGGAAGAATGGAAGAAAGGAAGGGAGGGAGGGAGGAAGGAAGGAGCAAAGAAGGTAAGGAAGAATGGAAGAAAGGAAGGGAGGGAGGAAGGAGCAAAGAAGGAAAGGAAGAATGGAAGAAAGGGAGGGAGGGAGGAAGGAAGGAAGGAAAGAAGGAAGGAGGCAAAGAAGGAAAGGAAGAATGGAAGAAAGGGAGAAGGAAGGAGGAAGGGAGGAAGGAAGGAAGGAGCAAAGACGGAAAGGAAGAATGGAAGAAAGGAAGGAGGAAGGGAGGAAAGAAGGAGCAAAGAAGGAAGGAAGGAAGGAGGGAGGGAGGGAAAGAAGGGAGGAAGGAAGAGGAAGAATGGAGGCAGGGAAGAAAGAAAGAAAGGAAAAGGAGGGGAAACAAAGGAAGGAGGGGGAGAGAAGGAAGAAAGGAAGAAAGGAAGGGAGGGAGGAAGGAAGGAAGGAAAGAAGGAAGGAGGCAAAGAAGGAAAGGAAGAATGGAAGAAAGGAAGGGAGGAAGGAGGCAAAGAAGGAAAGGAAGAATGGAAGAAAGGAAGGGAGGGAGGGAGGAAGGAAGGAAAGAAGGAAGGAGGCAAAGAAGGAAAGGAAGAATGGAAGAAAGGAAGGGAGGAAGGAAGGAGCAAAGAAGGAAAGGAAGAATGGAGAAAGGGAGAAGGAAGGAGGAAGGGAGGAAGGAAGGAGCAAAGAAGGAAAGGAAGAATGGAAGAAAGGAAGGAAGGAAGGGAGGAAGGAAGGAGCAAAGAAGGAAAGGAAGAATGGAAGAAAGGGAGAAGGAAGGAGGAAGGGAGGAAGGAAGGAAGGAGCAAAGAAGGAAAGGAAGAATGGAAGAAAGGAAGGAAGGAGCAAAGAAGGAAAGGAAGAATGGAAGAAAGGGAGAAGGAAGGAGGAAGGGAGGAAGGAAGGAGCAAAGACAGAAAGGAAGAATGGAAGAAAGGAAGGGAGGAAGGAAGGAGCAAAGAAGGAAAGGAAGAAAGGAAGAAAGGAAGGGAGGGAGGAAGGAAGGAAGGAAAGAAGGAAGGAGGCAAAGAAGGAAAGGAAGAATGGAAGAAAGGAAGGGAGGAAGGAGGCAAAGAAGGAAAGGAAGAATGGAAGAAAGGAAGGGAGGGAGGGAGGAAGGAAGGAAAGAAGGAAGGAAGGAGGCAAAGAAGGAAAGGAAGAATGGAAGAAAGGAAGGGAGGAAGGAAGGAGCAAAGAAGGAAAGGAAGAATGGAAGAAAGGGAGAAGGAAGGAGGAAGGGAGGAAGGAAGGAAGGAAGGAGCAAAGAAGGAAAGGAAGAATGGAAGAAAGGAAGGGAGGAAGGAAGGAGCAAAGAAGGAAACGAAGAATGGAAGAAAGGGAGAAGGAAGGAGGAAGAGAGGAAGGAAGGAGCAAAGACGGAAAGGAAGAATGGAAGAAAGGAAGGGAGGAAGGAAGGAGCAAAGAAGGAAAGGAAGAAAGGAAGAAAGGAAGGGAGGGAGGAAGGAAGGAAAGAAGGAAGGAGGCAAAGAAGGAAAGGAAGAAAGGAAGGAGGAAGGGAGGAAGGAAGGAAGGAGGCAAAGAAGGAAAGGAAGAATGGAAGAAAGGAAGGAGGAAGGGAGGAAGGAGGCAAAGAAGGAAAGGAAGAATGGAAGAAAGGAAGGGAGGAAGGAAGGAGCAAAGAAGGAAAGGAAGAAAGGAAGAAAGGAAGGGAGGGAGGAAGGAAGGAAGGAAAGAAGGAAGGAGGCAAAGAAGGAAAGGAAGAATGGAAGAAAGGAAGGGAGGAAGGAGGCAAAGAAGGAAAGGAAGAAAGGAAGAAAGGAAGGGAGGGAGGAAGGAAGGAAGGAAAGAAGGAAGGAGGCAAAGAAGGAAAGGAAGAATGGAAGAAAGGAAGGGAGGAAGGAGGCAAAGAAGGAAAGGAAGAATGGAAGAAAGGAAGGGAGGGAGGGAGGAAGGAAGGAAAGAAGGAAGGAAGGAGGCAAAGAAGGAAAGGAAGAATGGAAGAAAGGAAGGGAGGAAGGAAGGAGCAAAGAAGGAAAGGAAGAATGGAAGAAAGGGAGAAGGAAGGAGGAAGGGAGGAAGGAAGGAGCAAAGAAGGAAAGGAAGAATGGAAGAAAGGAAGGGAGGAAGGAAGGAGCAAAGAAGGAAAGGAAGAATGGAAGAAAGGGAGAAGGAAGGAGGAAGGGAGGAAGGAAGGAGGAAAGACCGAAAGGAAGAATGGAAGAAAGGAAGGGAGGAAGGAAGGAGCAAAGAAGGAAAGGAAGAAAGGAAGAAAGGAAGGGAGGGAGGAAGGAAGGAAAGAAGGAAGGAGGCAAAGAAGGAAAGGAAGAAAGGAAGGAGGAAGGGAGGAAGGAAGGAAGGAGGCAAAGAAGGAAAGGAAGAATGGAAGAAAGGAAGGAGGAAGGGAGGAAGGAGGCAAAGAAGGAAAGGAAGAATGGAAGAAAGGAAGGGAGGAAGGAAGGAGCAAAGAAGGAAAGGAAGAAAGGAAGAAAGGAAGGGAGGGAGGAAGGAAGGAAGGAAAGAAGGAAGGAGGCAAAGAAGGAAAGGAAGAATGGAAGAAAGGAAGGGAGGAAGGAGGCAAAGAAGGAAAGGAAGAATGGAAGAAAGGAAGGGAGGGAGGGAGGAAGGAAGGAAAGAAGGAAGGAGGCAAAGAAGGAAAGGAAGAATGGAAGAAAGGAAGGGAGGAAGGAAGGAGCAAAGAAGGAAAGGAAGAATGGAAGAAAGGAAGGGAGGAAGGAAGGAGCAAAGAAGGAAAGGAAGAATGGAAGAAAGGGAGAAGGAAGGAGGAAGGGAGGAAGGAAGGAAGGAAGGAGCAAAGACGGAAAGGAAGAATGGAAGAAAGGAAGGAGGAAGGGAGGAAAGAAGGAGCAAAGAAGGAAGGAAGGAAGGAGGGAGGGAGGGAAAGAAGGGAGGAAGGAAGAGGAAGAATGGAGGCAGGGAAGAAAGAAAGAAAGGAAAAGGAGGGGAAACAAAGGAAGGAGGGGGAGAGAAGGAAGGAAGGAAGGAAGATCACAGAAAGTCACATCTTCAGCAGAACCGCCAGAATTGGCTCCTAATCTCTCCTTCAAGTGCACCCCAAGGTTTTCAAGCAGGGGACTGTTAGTTAAGGGAACACAGTCTCAAGGCTGGCGAGAGCGCAAGAGTGCCTCTGGGCGAGTGCAAAGTGCTTTCCCTCCCTCTTTCCAAACTCTGGCCCTCTCTCTTCCATTTGGGCGCCCAAAGTTCCCATCCTGGCTTCCTCCAGAGCTTGGGGGGGGAGAAGACCACAACTCCCAGCATGCACTTAGAAGGGGTGGAGGGGTAGGGTCGCAGGCGACCCGAGCCCGGTGCATTCTGGGAGTTGCAGTCTCCCAAGCTTCGCAAAGTTTCTTTCCCTCCCTCCCTCCCTTTGCTTACCCTTCGGTGGAGGCCGTCACCAGGGCCACCTTCTCGGCCAAGGAGCGGCCGGCCGGGGCGCTGCTCATCCTCGCAAAGCGGCTCCAGGCAGGGCGGCCGGAGAGCAGCGCTCTTTGCATGGTAGGCCGGGGGCCCCGCGCAAAAGCCCCCCTTTGGATCCCGCGCAGCTCCGCCTGCAATGCGCCGATTGCAAGGCGAATCTGGGCTTGCAGGGCAGCCAAAGCGGGTGGGCGGGGCGGGTGGGCGGAGAGCGAGGAGGCGGAGTGGGCGGGCGCCCTCTGGTGGGCGAGGCCAGGGCTGCACCATGCGGAGGAGGCGGTCAGCACCGCGAGAGTTCCGCGCGCGATCTCGACGACGCCCTGGGAGGCTGCTGGCGGGGGAAGCGGGGGGGGGGGGAGAGAGAGGAGTAGGAGGGGGGGGGGAGAGCCTCTGAGAGGAGGTTGCCCGTCGTCTCCCTGAGGGAGTTCCTGCTCGGTCTCCGCGCCGCCTCAGAAAACTTGCGGATGCGGGTGGTGGTGGTGGTGGGGTTGTTATTCGTCTATATGAGGCCGGGCAGCCTTCTTGTGGGAGGGAAGAGAAGGAATGAGGATTGAATGGCGGAGGAAGGGAGGGAGAGAGAAGGAAAAATAGAAGGAAGAGGAAGGAAGGATGGAGAGGTAGAAAGGAAGGAAGAAATGAAAAACAGAAGGAAGGGAGAGGGAAGAAGGAAGGAAGGAAGGAAGGAAAAATGGAAGGAAGGAAGGATGGAGAGGTAGAAAGGAAGGAAGAAATGAAAAACAAGGAAGGGAGAGGGAAGAAGGAAGGAAGGAAGGAAGGAAAAATGGAAGGAAGGAAGGATGGAGAGGTAGAAAGGAAGGAAGAAATGAAAAACAGAAGGAAGGGAGAGGGAAGAAGGAAGGAAGGAAGGAAGGAAAAATGGAAGGAAGGAAGGATGGAGAGGTAGAAAGGAAAGAAAGAAATGAAAAACAGAAGGAAGGGAGAGGGAAGAAGGAAGGAAGGAGACGTAGAAAGCAAGGAAGAAAGCAAGAAAAAATGGAAGGAAGGAAGGAAGGAAAAATGGAAGGAAGGAAGGATGGAGAGGTAGAAAGGAAAGAAAGAAATGAAAAACAGAAGGAAGGGAGAGGGAAGAAGGAAGGAAGGAGACGTAGAAAGGAAGGAAGAAAGCAAGAAAAAATGGAAGGAAGAAAGAAAGGAAAAATGGAAGGAAGAGGGAGGAAGGGTGGAGAGGTAGAAAGGAAAGAAAGAAATGAAAAACAGAAGGAAGGGAGAGGGAAGAAGGAAGGAAGGAGACGTAGAAAGGAAGGAAGAAAGCAAGAAAAAATGGAAGGAAGGAAGAAAGGAAAAATGGAAGGAAGAGGGAGGAAGGGAGGAGAGGTAGAAAGGAAAGAAAGAAATGAAAAACAGAAGGAAGGGAGAGGGAAGAAGGAAGGAAGGAGACGTAGAAAGGAAGGAAGAAAGCAAGAAAAAATGGAAGGAAGGAAGAAAGGAAAAATGGAAGGAAGAGGGAGGAAGGGAGGAGAGGTAGAAAGGAAAGAAAGAAATGAAAAACAGAAGGAAGGGAGAGGGAAGAAGGAAGGAAGGAGACGTAGAAAGGAAGGAAGAAAGCAAGAAAAAATGGAAGGAAGGAAGAAAGGAAAAATGGAAGGAAGAGGGAGGAAGGGAGGAGAGGTAGAAAGGAAAGAAAGAAATGAAAAACAGAAGGAAGGGAGAGGGAAGAAGGAAGGAAGGAGATGTAGAAAGGAAGGAAGAAAGCAAGAAAAAATGGAAGGAAGGAAGAAAGGAAAAATGGAAGGAAGAGGGAGGAAGGGAGGAGAGGTAGAAAGGAAAGAAAGAAATGAAAAACAGAAGGAAGGGAGAGGGAAGAAGGAAGGAAGGAGATGTAGAAAGGAAGGAAGAAAGCAAGAAAAAATGGAAGGAAGGAAGAAAGGAAAAATGGAAGGAAGAGGGAGGGAGGAAGGAAGGGAGACATAGAAAGGAAGGAAGGAAGCAAGGAAAAATGGAAGGGAGGAAGAGGGACGGAGGGAGGAAGAAAGGAAGGAAAAAATGGGAGGAAGAAAGAAAGAAAAAAATGGAAGGGAGGAAGAGGGAGGAAGGAAGTAAAAGGAAGGAAAGGTAGAAAGGAAGAACAAAAAAGGAAAAATAGATGAAAGGAAGGAGGGAGGGAGGAAGGAAAGAAGGTGAGGTAGAAGGAAGGAAGAAATTAAAGAAAAATGGAAGGAAAGAAGGAAGGAAATGGGAGGGAGGAAGGAAATAAAGAAAAGTGATGTAGAAAGAGAAGGTGATAAAAGAAAAATGGAACGAAGGAAAAGAAAGGTAGAAAGCAAGAAAAGAGAAAGAATGGAAGGAAGGAAAGAAAGGGAGAAAGAAGAAAGGAAAAGAGGGACAGAAGGAAGAAAAGAAATAAGAAACGGACAAAAGAGAAAAAGGGAGGGAGGGAGGGAGGGAGGAAGAAAGGAGAGGTGGAAAGAAGGAAGGAAGAAAAAAATGGAAGGAAGGAAAAGAAAAAAGGAAGGGAGGAAAAGAGGTAGGAAGAAGGAACCTCATTACTAATTTAACGGCAGCAATTCACTTAACAACAACAGCCAGAAACCTGGTAAAATGGGGCCATGTCTTCCTTAGCAACGGACATTTTGGGCTCAGTTGTGGTCATAAGCAGAGGACTAAAAAAAAAAGGTCTCTCTTCAGAAGCCCAGAATGCACTTACAGATGGAAAGGAAGTGGCTGGGCAAGAAAAGAGGCAACGAAGCCCCAACAACAGGAAGTCAAGCCCAAAACGAGGCAGACTGAAACAACTGAACTGTTCGCACAAAACACACACACACACACACACACACACACACACACACCACAAATGGAGGGGGGGGAAGCTGTTGCAATCCAGATTCTCACCCTCCTATCCCTTCCTGGCACATTTCTGGCTTTTGAGGTTTCCAGAAAAGCCACCGTCCCCTGAGCATGTGCAAAGTATTATTGGTTTTTTTTTAAATCCACAATGAGGGTCTTATCCATGGCTTGCAAATCTAAGATTTAAATCTTGGATTAAGTCTCTCTTCAATCCTAGGCCCCTTCAATGAAACCCGTTTTTTTAAAAAATTCTTATTTTGTAAATCTTCCTCCAAAATTGGCCAACTCCGTTTCAGTTTATGATGTATTTTTAAAAAAATATCGATATGGTTAAAAACGGGGTGGGTCCTGGTTTTCGTTCCCCTCTAAACTCTCCAAGAGGGGGTGTATAAAGAATGAGATAAAGTCAGCCCCTCCTTCAAAATTGCCATGGAATTGTAGAATCCTGAAAGGGATCTGGCGAGGTCATCCAATCCACCCCTTCCCTCTCTGCACACCAATCCAGATTAAAACCTCCCTGGTCGATGGATGTTTCAGCCTCCAGAGGTCCAATAAACATTGGTCATGCCGTCCAAGCTTATTGCAGTTAGTCCTCACACTTACGACCACAATGGATCCCCGCAAATTTATCTTGCTAAGCGAGAACTTTGTTAAGTGGGTTTCGCCCCGTTTTACAACTTCCCTTGCCACCTTTGTTAAGCGAATCGCTGCAGTCGTTAAAATTAGTCGCGTGGTTGTTAAGCGAATCTGGCTTTCCCCCATTGAACTTTGCTTGTCCGAAGGTCGTAAAAGGGGATCACATGGCCCCAGGACACTTCAACCGTCATAACTCTGAGTCAGTTGTCCAGCGTTCGAATGTAAATGGTCGTAAGTTTTTTTTCAATGCTGTTGTGACTTCGAACAGTCACTAAGCGAGGACTAACTATCGTTCGGAAGTATTTTTAACCTCCAACTTTCTAACCTTTATTGCATCATTTTCCTAGTCTGATTTTTTTTTTAAAAAAAAAAAATAGGGAAATTTGTCTTCAATTTAAAAAGTTTGCTTGGTAACCATGAAATTGTTTGGAGCAATTTCGGGAGGCAACAATGAGGAAGTGGATTGGGCCCCTTTTTCCCAAGCTTCCTCTTTTTTTTACTGGTTTTCTATTGGCTTTTCTTAACTTTTGCAATATCGAACCAAAGACTGTTGGGCGTTTGGCTAAATAAATAAATAAATGGATTTTTTTTTTAAAAAGCAATGACCAGCAATATTGGGCTAACAGCCAATCTACCATTCTCCTGTGTTTTTCCTCTTTGCAACTAGTCCTTGACTTACAACCATTCACTTAGTGACCGTTTTTCACACTTAACGACCATCGCAGCATCCCCGTGGTCACTGGATTAAAATTCGGACGCTTGGCAGCTTGACTCATATTTATGACGGTCGCATGGGGGGGGTTCACGTGATCCCCTTTTGCGACCTTCGGACGAGCGAAATCAAGGGGGAAGCCACATTCGGTTAACAAACCGTCTGACTCACTTAACGGCTGCAGAGATTCACTTAACAACGGTGACAAGAAAGAAAGGTCGCAAAATGGGGTGAAACTCACTTAAAACTGTCTCGCTTAGCAATGGAATTTTTTTTGGCTCAACTGTGGTCGTAAGTTGACCTGCATTATTTATTTATTTTCTTTATTTATCGTTTTTATAGGCCGGCCAACTCCCGCGGGACTCTGGGCGGCTTACAACATGGAAAATACATTTTATATAAAAAACGATAATAAACATTTAAAAATATAAAATTAAAAATTAGTGGTTACCTGTATTATTAACCCACCCCTAAAACTACTCAAATGTCAGTCACCAACATGCTGATGACAATGGTCGAATTTGTTTGACCGTCTAATAAGAATTTTTTTTGATCCTCTAATAAGAATTGGTTTTATCCTCTAATTAAGAATTTAATAAGAATTTCTTTGATCGTCTAATAAGGATGTGATCAATTTCACCTCTCCTAAATTTTGAATCTGGGGGAATTCTGGGAGTTGAAGTCCACACATTTTAAAATGGCTGAGGTGGTGAAATCCTGGTTTGGCTGCCAAGCTGGCGGTTGAGCCACGAGATCCTGGTTAAACCGTCATTGTTGGCTTGGTTTCTTGTGATGTGGCTTTGCGTTCATTTTTTTATTTTATTTTTAAAGCCAGCCTCTTCGCTTGGCTCCTTCCGAGCCCCCAGAAAGCAGGGTTTTGATCTGCAAGTAATTTTAATCCTATAAGGCTGGTTACGATCATTTTGATCTGCAAGTAATTTTAATCATAATTTTTTTAAAAAAAATTAAAAAATGAAGCTTTGCACCCTCCAGTTTAGTGCCATTCGATTTATTTCCGGGCTGATGAATTTGCATCGAGCCCGTCAAGGGTGCCCCAACAGGTCTGCCTAGTTTCAGTTGGCAGATCTTGGGGAAAGCCACCTGTTGTTGACCCCCGACAAACTGAGATTCCCAGGCTGTTAAGCCAGCTTTGCTTGTGAATCTGTCTGGGGAAATGAGATAGCCAGAGGAATGGCATATAAATCCATATAAATAAATAAATACATAAATAAGTGGAGCGATGGCTTTGCATTTCGCCTCTAAGCAACCACGGTTCGCTTTCCATCTTGGTCGCTCGGGCACCGGATTCCGGCCTCCGAGAGCCAATTTTGGGGCGGTGGGGAGGGTCTGCAGCATAATGAGAAAGGGTTCCCCCAAATCTAAGCCCGTGTCTCTCGGGTGGACGGTGGGTGGGTGGGCAGGGTGGGGGGAGAAAGGAGGATGCCCACCCCTCTGTGCAATCTCTGCCCCTTGTTCAAAACACGACTTGACCCTCCCAGGGAACGTGGCCGGAGGGGCGGGGGTCCTGGAAAGCCCCTTCCTCAAAATCCAAAATCTTAAGCCTGGGTTTCTTGGGGGGGGGCAGGGGGAGAAAAAAGGACACCCACCCCTTTTGCCATCTCTGCCCCATTCAAACCACAACTTGACCCTCCCAGGGAAAGTGGGGGGAGAGGGGGGGGTCAGCCGGGTGGGGGGGTGTCTCAGAGAGCCCCTTCCCCTTGGGGGTGGGCATTGCTTTCCGCAAAGGGGGGGGCTTCCCTCCCCTAAAGGCTCCTAATTGGGGGTGGGTGGGTTTCAAGAGAAGCCCCTGGAGAGGAGAGGTTTAGGGAGGTGGGGAGGTCTGGCTGGGGAGGGGGCTCGGTGAGAGGAAGGAGGGGAGGGGATGGGGAGAGTGAGGGGGGGCGAGAGGAGGCGAATGCGCAGCCTCCGTGGCTCCCACCGCCGCCCCAGCAGCCCAGGCATGTGCCGGCTCCTGCCGCAGCTGAGATGGCCCACGCCGGGTGGGAGGTTGCTCGCGAGCTGCAAGGTAGGGACCCCCACCCACCCACCCACCCACTCACTCCAAGGGGGGGGGAAGAGAAGGGGAGGGAGGGGACAAGGAGGGCATCCCCGCGCCCGCAGCATCCCTGCCCCGCTCGTTGCATCGACCCCAAGCAAGGTGTCTGGGGGCAAAGAAGACTCCCCCCCACTCATCCACCCCAAAGAAAAGACCCTAAAAGGGAGACCCCCCCTCCTCCTCCATCAGCCGGAATGAGGGTTGGGGGGGGGATACTGGTCCTCCTTTCCTTCCTTCCTTCTTTCCATCCATCCATCCTTCCTTCCTTCCCTTCCTGGTGAGGAAGGGTCTCTGGATGCCTCCCCCTCCTCTCCTCCCCCCCTCCACACAGCCTGTCTGCTTCCCCCCCCCCCCCGGTCCGGCCAGCCCCACTGCCTCCCCTCTTCTGCAGCCGGAATCTCTCACAGAAAGACCCCTTCTTCCCCCCCCCCCCCATCACCCACCCACCCACCCCACTGCCTGGATTCCCTCCTGCCCCATCCAAGCCCTCCTTTCTTTGCCCACGACACCCACCCACCCACCCACCCCCCAAAGTCCCACTCCCCCTATCTTGAGTGGGGTCCCCTTTCGCTTCTGGTTCCGTGTTCCTCTTCCCCCCCCCCAACCCCACATGTCAGCCCCTTTGCCATCACAGGAGGGCAGCCCCCCCCAATCCCGAAACCCTGGTCTTGAATTCCTGAAAATCATAAGGACTACTAACTAGCCCCATCCCCCCCTCTCATTTTCTCTCTCACACACACACACACATTTCCTCTCTCTCTCTCTCTCTCTCATTCTCTCTCTCTCTCTCTCTCTCTCTCTCATTTTCTCTCTCTCTCATTCTCTCTCTCTCATTCTCTCTCTCTCTCTCTCTCTCATTCTCTCTCTCTCTCTCATTCTCTCTCTCTCTCTCATTTTCTCTCTCTCACACACACATTTCCTCTCTCTCTCTCTCTCATTCTATCTCTCTCTCTCTCATTCTCTCTCTCATTTCCTCTCTCTCTCTCATTCTCTCTCTCTCTCTCTCATTCTCTCTCTCTCATTTCCTCTCTCTCTCATTTTCTCTCTCTCTCTCATTTCCTCTCTCTCACACACACATTTCCTCTCTCTCTCTCCCATTCTCTCTCTCTCTCTCTCTCTCATTTTCTCTCTCTCACACACACACATTTCCTCTCTCTCTCATTCTATCTCTCTCTCTCATTCTCTCTCTCTCATTTCCTCTCTCTCTCTCTCTCTCTCATTCTCTCTCTTTCTCTCTCATTTTCTCTCTCTCATTTCCTCTCTCTCTCACACACATTTCCCCTCTCTCTCTCATTCTCTCTCTATCTCTCTCATTCTCTCTCTCTCTCTCTCATTTCCTCTCTCTCTCATTCTCTCTCTCATTTCCTCTCTCTCATTTTCTCTCTCTCTCTCTCTCTCTCTCATTTCCTCTCTCATTCTCTCTTTCTCTCTCTCTCTCATTCTCTCTCTCTCTCTCTCTCTCTCCTTCGTTCTGATCAGCCTGGGTCATGTTTCCATCCGGGAGGGGAGGGGGCAAAGGCCATTTTTTAAAAAATGTCAAATACGCCTCTTTGCCCACCCACCCCCCAGAAAAAAATCAAGAGACCCTCTGCTCCTCCGCTCCAATGGGGGAAGCAGGATGGGCACGGATTTTGTCCCTGGGGCACCAATAAATCACCATAAAAGAATCGTTTGCTACCTGATGAATGGCAGATAAATTCAATAAATAAAATACGTGAAAGCCGAAATCTTCTTGCATACTTCAAAACCCTCTCCTCTTCCCCCCCCCAAAAAAATCCCCCACTTTTTTCCCCCCAGGAATAAATTCCCAATTTATTCCTTTTTTTCCACTGTCCAGGGTGCTTCATTCTTCCCTCCCGTACCAGGTGTCCAGAGGTGAATTGCATTCACACAATATGGTGTAGCTGTCGCCAGCTCACCAAGCCTCACCTGACACGGTTAGGCCAAAACGTGTTTCGTCCTCGGAGCTTTAGGACTTTAGACTGTTGTGGAAATAACTCAGATTTTGCAGGTTGCGACCCTCAATGAGGGTGGCGGCTCCATTGGGGTTAAAGAGGCCGGTTCTGGTGAGGATGTTCCTGGGTTTTCTCAAATAGAAGGTTTGTTCCTTCTTGGTTCGGCTGTGGATGATGGTGGGGACTGTCTGAGGTTGGGTCTCTCGGTGTTTGCGTGTTTCGTTATATCCTTTTTGCAGAGGGAAATGTCCGCGCCAAAATATATTGGCCTACACACTGCTTAGGTATTCAAGAATGGAAGAGATAGGGTGCTCCATCTTGGTACTGAATGACAGGATCCATAATTCCCGGCTGGGCTGGCTTGTTGGCGTCTGCCACGGTTTCTAATCTTATAAAGGGGGGGGGGAGAATCCTTGTTCTGAAGCTTTGTGGGCACCTGAAGAGGAGTGGACTTCAACTCCCAGAATTCCTCAGGCAGCATGGGAGATAGCAACCTTAGCCACTTAAGAAGGGTGGACTTCAACTCCCAGAATTCCCCAGGCAGCATGGAGGCTACCAACCTCAAGAAGGGGGGACTTCAACTCCCAGAATTCCTCAGCTAGCATGGGAGATAGCAACCTCAGCCGCTTAAGAAGGGTGGACTTCAACTCCCAGAATTCCCCAGGCAGCATGGGAGATAGCAACCTCAGCCGCTTAAGATGGGTGGACTTCAATTCCCAGAATTCCTCAGGCAGCATGGGAGATAGCAACCTTAGCCACTTAAGAAGGGTGGACTTCAACTCCCAGAATTCCCCAGGCAGCATGGAGGCTACCAACCTCAAGAAGGGGGGACTTCAACTCCCAGAATTCCTCAGCTAGCATGGGAGATAGCAACCTCAGCCGCTTAAGAAGGGTAGACTTCAACTCCCAGAATTCCCCAGGCAGCATGGGAGATAGCAACCTCAGCCGCTTAAGATGGGTGGACTTCAACTCCCAGAATTCCACAGGCAGCATGGCTGCCTGGGGAATTCTGGGAGTTGAAGTCCACTCTTCTTCAAGTGACCATAAGCTTGCGAAACACTGTTCTTATTTATTTTAGTGTTCTTATATGCTGCCCTACGCCCTACTCCTCCTTGATAGTCACATGGAAAAAATATGGAAAGTTAAAATCAAACATACACACACACACACACACACACACACACACACACACGTGTGTACATATGTGCCAACATCCTTAGCCTTCTGTCTTTTTCCCGAGGCACCTTCCTTGGCAGGTTAGCCCACAGTCCGGTGTAAAGAGAGGCACGTCCTGCCTACAGACCTTTCTCTCACAGTTCAGCCCTACCGAAAGAGCGAAGCAGCTCTCTGTACATGGCTAGAGGCGCCCTTCTCCTTGTTAACTTCTGGCAGCCAAAGAAGAATGCCATCCTCCAGGGATGTTCATAAAAACAGGGAGGGAGGTGGGCAGAGAGGCCTCCGTGATCACACGCCACCACATATAAGATCGTTGCTGCATGGTGTACTTTCAGGTTAATTTTCCTCTCCCTTACACACGCACACGCACACGCATACACACACACGTGAATCAAGATCAGCAACTCGATCACCAAATGACATCCTTATTTTAATACGTCTTGGATTACACTATTTTTATAGGCATTGCTTGATACCCAGCCTTCTTGCTTTTTTATTCTTATTTTTTTCTACACATGTTTCCTGATTGCTTATTTGTACTTAATACTTAATGACAATCATTAAGTGCTGTACCTCATGATTCTTGGCAAATGTATCTTGTCTTTTATGTACGCTGAGAGCATATGCACCAAAGACAAATTCCTTGTGTGTCCAATCACACTTGGCCAATAAAGAATTCTATTCTATTTTATTCTATTCTATTCTATTCCATTCATTCCATTCAATATTTTCTATTCTATTCTATTCTATTCTATTCTATTCTATTCTATTCTATTCCATTCCATTCCATTCCATTCCATTCCATTCCATTCTATTCCATTCCATTCCATTCCATTCCATTCCATTCCATATATTCTATTCTATTCTATTCTATTCTATTCTATTCTATTCTATTCTATTCTATTCTATTCTGTTCTGTTCTGTTCTGTTCTGTTCTGTTCTGTTCTGTTCTGTTCTGTTCTGTTCTGTTCCGTTCCATTCCATTCCATTCCATTCCATTTTCTATTCTATTCTATTCTATTCTATTCTATTCTATTCTATTCTATTCTATTCCATTCCATTTTCTATTCTATTCTATTCTATTCTATTCTATTCTATTCTATTCTATTCTATTCTATTCCATTCCATTCCATTCCATTTTCTATTCTTCTCTACTCTGTTCTATTTTATTCTATTCCGTTTTCTATTCTATTCTACTCTGTTCGATTCTATTCTATTCCGTTCTGTTCCATTCTTATTCTATTCTATTCTATTCTATTCTATTCTATTCTATTCTATTCTATTCTATTCTATTCTATTCTATTCTATTCTATATACCAGTACATCCATACATATACCGTAATTCATAACAAAATATAAATAGTTATACATTTATATTCCATAAACCTTAAACCAACATCCTAATTTGCACCTTTTATACTTTTATTACCTGTCTGTTTCCCCCCTTATATCACTCCCCTCCCTCTATCTATCTCCCCTCTTCCCTCTACCTTCTTTCCTACTTCCCTCCTCTCTCCTTCCTCCTCTCCTCCCTCTTCCTCCCTCTTGTCCCTTCTCGGAGTGAGTCTAATCATAATTCATCTTATATTTAACAGACAGATATCTCATATCCCTAACTACACTTAGTTATCGGAGCAACTCTTATATTTTTTTCAATATCCATATTTATACATATATTTTATATTTTCCTAGGTATATATATATATACTACTATCTTAATGCTGCCTCCTTAACTACCTACTTTTGTCACCTGGGTCTACCACCTACAATCCTCTGCTTTCTTCCAATTTGATCATTGTTACTTATCTTCTATACATATTCATTTTCTATCCAATCATAAAATTTCCCCCATACATTAACAGGGGTGGCCAAACTATGGTTCTTTGAGGACCTGTGGACCAACTCCCAGAATTCCTGAGCCAGCCATGCATGCATGGCTAGCTCAGGAATTCCTGGAGTTGAAGTCCACAGGTCCTCAAAGAACTATAGTTTGGCCACCCCTGCGGATTATAATATTCAGAGTCTTCCTTATCTTTAATTTTCATTGTCAGTCTATTCATTTCCGCACACTCCAATTTTTTTTTATTGCCTCCCCTTTAGAAGGGGCTTTTGTTGATTTCCATTTTTGCACAAATGCAATTCTAGCTACGGTAATTATGTTTAATAATTAAATATGTATTTTCTTTATTAAGTTTCTCTGGTAAAATACCCAACAGGAATATCTCTGGTTTCAGCGCTATACGTTGTTTGAATATTTTTTCTATCCATATTTGAATTGAACTCCAATACACTTTGGCTTCGGCACATGTCCATCACATATGATAAAAAGAACCCGGTATTTGTTGGCATTTCCAACATTTCATAGATTTGTCTTTAAACGTTTTAGCTATTCTTTCCGGTGAGACATGTGCCATCTATAAAACATTTTGTGCATATTTTTCTTGGTATGCTGTTGCCGGGACGTGTTAATAGCGCTTTATAAGGCCACGCTTGGAATATTGCATCCAGTTTGGGTTGGCATGATATTAAAAAAAAATATGTTGAGACTCTAGAAAGAGCGGAGAAGAAGAGCAACAAAGATAGTTACGAGACTGGAGGTTAAAACGTTTAAAGAACGGTTGCTGGAATTCACTATGTCTAGTTTAAGGGATAGAAGGAATTAGGGGGGATAGAGTAGCTGCTGTGGCCTAGAGGTAGAGCTCTTGCTTTCACAATCAGGAGGTTGTGAGTTCAATCCTAGGTAGAGGCAGATGTAGGGTCTCCTGCTTGGGCAGGGGGTTGGACTAGATGACCTGTAAGGTCCCTTCCAACTCTGTTAATCTGTAATCTGTAATATTTGAGGGGCTGCCCCAAAGAAGAGGGGGGGGGTTCCACCTATTTCTCCAAAGCCCCCGAAGGCAGGACAAGAAGCAACGGATGGAAACTCATCAAGGAGAGAAGCAACCTGGAATTTAAGGAGAAATTTCTTAACAGGGAGAACAATTCATCAGTGGAACGGCTTGCCACTGGAAGCTGTGGGTGCTTCATCCCTGGAGGTTTTTAAGAAGAGTTTGGACAACCGCTTGTCTGAAATGGTGTAGGCCGCAGGGGCGGCCAAACTATGGTTCTTTGAGGACCTGTGGACTTCAACTCCCAGAATTCCTGAGCTTGCCATGCATGCATGGCTGGCTCAGGAATTCTGGGAGTTGAAGTCCACAGGTCCTCAAAGAACCATAGTATGGCCACCCCTGGTGTAGGGTCTCCTGCTTGAGCAGGGGGTTGGAGTAGAGGACCTCCAAGGTCCCTTTCCAATAACTCTTGTTATTCTGTTTATTTTCTGTTCCTTGTTTTTCTGCTACCAGTAGAAGCACAGGCGCCCACGAAAGCGTGCAAAGGAAGCCCTTCCCTGCAAAGGGCGGGGCTGGCTAGGCCATTTGGGGTGTCGTGTCAGGGGAGGAGAGGAAGTGGTAGAGGCACCCTGCTTACCCCATTCTGCAACGGGGGATGGGCAGGGCAGAGAGGAAGTTGCAAAGTCAAAGCGGGTAAAACGGGTGGCTGCCATGATCCCACCTACCTGCAGCCTCACCATGGTCCTTGACTTACAACCACAATTGAGATGAGACCTTCCTTCCTTCCGTTCCCTACCTCTTTCTCTCCCTTCTTGCCTGCCTGCCTGCTTTCCTCCCTCCCTCTCTCCTCCCTCCCTCCCTCCTTCTTTCTTGCCTGCCTTCTTTCCTTCCCTCCCTCCCTCCCTTTCCCTCCTTTCCCTCCCTCTCTTCCTCCCTCCCTCCCTCCTTCTCATTCCCATCTTCTTCCTCCCTCCCTCCCTTCCATTCCCTCCCTCCCTCCCTTCCTTCCCTCCCTCCTTCCTTCCATTCCCTCTCTCCTTTCCCTTCTTCCTTCCGTTCCATTCTTCTTTCCGTTCCATTCTTCCCTCCCTCCCTCCTTCCCTCCCTTCTTCCTTCCTTCCTTTCCTCTCTCCCTCTCTCTCTCCTTCATTCCCTTCTTTCCTCTCTCCTTCCCTCTCTTTCTCCTTCCTTCGTCCTTCCTTCCCTCCCTCTCTCCCTCCTTTCCCTCCTTCCTTCCTTCCATTCCCTCTCTCCCTCCTTTCCCTCCTTCCTTCTGTTCCATTCTTCCCTCCCTTCTTCCTTCCTTCTTTTCCTCACTCCCTCCTCTCTTTCCTTCCTTCCCTCCTTTCCTCTCTCCTTCCCTCTCTTTCTCCTTCCTTCCTTCCTTCATCTTCCTTCCCTCCCTCTCTCCCTCCTTCCCCTCCTTCCTTCTGTTCCATTCTTCCCTCCCTTCTTCCTTCCTTCTTTTCCTCTCTCCCTCCTCTCTTTCCTTCCTTCCCTCTCCTCTCTCCTTCCCTCTCTTTCTCCTCCCTCCCTCCTTCCTTCCATTCCATTCTTTCCCCTCTTTCTCCCTCCCTCCCTCCCCTCCTCCATTCCTTCCTTTCCTCTCTCCCTCCTTCCCTTTTTCTCTCCTTCCTTCCTTTCCTCTCTCCCCCTCTCTCTCCTTCCTTCCCTTCTTTCCTCTTTCCTTCCCTCTTTCTCCTTCCTTCCTTCCTTCCCTCCCTCTCTCCCTCCTTCCCCTCCTTCCTTCCTTCCATTCCCTCTCTCCCTCCTTTCCCTCCTTCCTTCCATTCCATTCTTCCCTCCCTCCCTTCTTCCTTCCTTCTTTTCCTCTCTCCCTCCTCTCTCTTCTTCCTTCCCTCCTTTCCTCTCTCCTTCCCTCTCTTTCTCCTCCCTCCCTCCTTCCTTCCATTCCATTCTTCCCCCTTCTCTCCCTCCCTCCCTTCCCTTCTCCATTCCTTCCTTTCCTCTCTCCCTCCTTCCCTCTTTCTCTCCTTCCTTCCTTTCCTCTATCCCTCTTTCTCTCCTTCCTTCCCTCCTTTCCTCTCTCCTTCCCTCTCTTTCTCCTTCCTTCCTTCCTTCCTTTCATTCCCTCTCTCCCTCCTTTCCCTCCTTCCTTCCGTTCCATTCTTCCCTCCCTCCCTTCTTCCTTCCTTCTTTTCCTCTCTCCCTCCTCTCTCTCCTTCCTTCCCTTCTTTCTTCTCTCCTTCCCTCTCTTTCTCCTCCCTCCCTCCTTCCTTCCTTCCATTCCATTCTTCCCCCCTCTCTGTCTCCCTCCCTCCCTTCCCTCCTACATTCCTTCCTTTCCTCTCTCCCTCCATCCCTCTTTCTCTCCTTCCTTCCTTTCCTCTCTCCCTCTCTCTCTCCTTCCTTCCCTTCTTTCCTCTCTCCTTCCCTCTCTTTCTTTCTTCCTTCCTTCCTTCGTCCTTCCCTCCCTCTCTCCCTCCTTCCCCTCCTTCCTTCCATTCCCTCTCTCCCTCCTTTCCCTCCTTCCTTCCATTCCATTCTTCCCCCCTTCTCTCCCTCCCTCCCTTCCCTTCTCCATTCCTTCCTTTCCTCTCTCCCTCCTTCCCTCTTTCTCTCCTTCCTTCCTTTCCTCTATCCCTCTTTCTCTCCTTCCTTCCCTTCTTTCCTCTCTCCTTCCCTCTCTTTCTCCTTCCTTCCTTCCTTCCTTTCATTCCCTCTCTCCCTCCTTTCCCTCCTTCCTTCCGTTCCATTCTTCCCTCCCTCCCTTCTTCCTTCCTTCTTTTCCTCTCTCCCTCCTCTCTCTCCTTCCTTCCCTTCTTTCTTCTCTCCTTCCCTCTCTTTCTCCTCCCTCCCTCCTTCCTTCCTTGCATTCCATTCTTCCCCCCTCTCTGTCTCCCTCCCTCCCTTCCCTCCTACATTCCTTCCTTTCCTCTCTCCCTCCATCCCTCTTTCTCTCCTTCCTTCCTTTCCTCTCTCCCTCTCTCTCTCCTTCCTTCCCTTCTTTCCTCTCTCCTTCCCTCTCTTTCTTCCTTCCTTCCTTCGTCCTTCCCTCCCTCTCTCCCTCCTTCCCCTCCTTCCTTCCATTCCCTCTCTCCCTCCTTTCCCTCCTTCCTTCCATTCCATTCTTCCCCCCTTCTCTCCCTCCCTCCCTTCCCTTCTCCATTCCTTCCTTTCCTCTCTCCCTCCTTCCCTCTTTCTCCTTCCTTCCTTTCCTCTATCCCTCTTTCTCTCCTTCCTTCCCTTCTTTCCTCTCTCCTTCCCTCTCTTTCTCCTTCCTTCCTTCCTTCCTTTCATTCCCTCTCTCCCTCCTTTCCCTCCTTCCTTCCGTTCCATTCTTCCCTCCCTTCCTTCTTCCTTCCTTCTTTTCCTCTCTCCCTCCTCTCTCTCCTTCCTTCCCTTCTTTCTTCTCTCCTTCCCTCTCTTTCTCCTCCCTCCCTCCTTCCTTCCTTCCATTCCATTCTTCCCCCCTCTCTGTCTCCCTCCCTCCCTTCCCTCCTACATTCCTTCCTTTCCTCTCTCCCTCCATCCCTCTTTCTCTCCTTCCTTCCTTTCCTCTCTCCCTCTCTCTCTCTCTCCTTCCTTCCCTTCTTTCCTCTCTCCTTCCCTCTCTTCCTTCCTTCCTTCCTTCGTCCTTCCCTCCCTCTCTCCCTCCTTCCCCTCCTTCCTTCCATTCCCTCTCTCCCTCCTTTCCCTCCTTCCTTCCGTTCCATTCTTCCCTCCCTCCCTCCCTTCTTCCTTCTTTTCCTGTCTCCCTCCTCTCTCTCCTTCCTTCCCTCCTTCCCTCTCTTTCTCCTCCCTCCCTCCCTTCCTCCCTCCTTCCTTCCATTCCATTCTTTCCCCTCTCTCTCCCTCCCTCCCTCCCCTCCTCCATTCCTTCCTTTTCTCTCTCCTTTCCTCTTTCTCTCCTTCCTTCCTTTCCTCTCTCCCTCCTTCCCTCTCTCTCTCTTTCCTTCCTTCCTCCCCCCTCCCTCCCTCCGCCATTCAACCCTCATTCTTTCTCTCTGACTGACCATTCCTCCAACACTGTCCATTTTCACTCAGATATCACTCGTTTGTTTTAATCTGCTTTTGAGGGGGCAATATATTTAGAAAATATGCATCCAACCAGCCTCATCCCCTCTTGTGTTCCATATCATTTTGCGTTCCTTCTGTCGGGGCTGACTCTCAAGTCCAGATAGTCAGGTTTTCAGAAAGAGGTCTGAAACACATGTTTTTTTTCAAGGTTGCGTCTTGAAGATGGGTGGACTTCAATGGGGAATTCTGGGAGTTGAAGTCCTCCCATTTTCAAGTTGCAAAAAACCCACTTTCGTAGACTGTTAAATGTTCCTTTTTTCATAACGTACCACTGGCTGTTCACTTCTTTTGACCAGATCTTCCTATACTTCACATTTTCCGTGGCTTTTCCATATCTTTCATAAAACGTCCTTCGAGAGAGAAAATTAGACACTTCCTTGAGGTTTTCACTCACTATCCCCTCCAGTGTGTCAATTCTAGACCTAGGGTTAGGGTTATAATAATAATAATAACAACACAGTTGGAAGGGACCTTGGAGGTCTTCTAGTCCAACCCCCTGCTTAGGCAGGAAACCCTACACCACTTCAGGCAGATGGTTGTCCAACATCTTCTTGAAAACTTCCAGTGTTGGAGCATTCACAACTTCTGGAGGCAACTTCTGTTCCACGGATTAATTGTTCTAACTGTCAGGAAATTTCTCTTTAGTTCCAAGTTGCTTCTCTCCTTGTTTAGTTTCCACCCATTGCTTCTTGTTCTACCCTCAGGTGCTTTGGAGAATAGTTTGACTCCCTCTTCTTTGTGGCAACCCCTGAGATATTGGAACACTGCTATCATGTCTCCCCTGGTCCTTCTTTTCATTAAACTAGACATACCCAGTTCCTGCAACCATTCTTCATATGTTTTAGCCTCCAGTCCCCTAATCATCTTTGTTGCTCTTCTCTGCACTTTCTAGAGTCTCAACATCCTTTTTACATCGTGGCGACCAAAACTGAATGCAGTATTCCAAGTGTGGCCTTACCAAGGCATTATAAAGTGGTATGAACACTTCGCGTGATCTTGATTCTACCCCTCTGTTAATGCAGCCTAGAACTGTGTTGGCTTTTTTGGCAGCTGCTGCCCACGGCTGGCTCATATTCAAATGGTTGTCCACCAGGACTCCAAGATCCCTCTCACAGTTACTACTGTTGAGCAAGGTACCACATATACTGTACCTGTGCATTTTGTTTTTCTTGCCTAAATGTAGAACCTTACTTTTTTCACCATTGAATTTCATTTTGTTTGATAGCGCCCAATGTTCAAGTCTGTCAAGATCCTTCTGTATCTTGAGCCTATCTTCTGGAGAGTTGGCTATTCCTGCCAGTTTGGTGTCATCTGCAAATTTGATGAGTTCCCCATCTATCCCCTTGTCCAAGTCATTGATGAAGATGTTGAAGAGTACTGGGCCTAAAACAGAGCCTTGGGGTACTCCACTGCCTACTTCCCTCCATGTAGATGCAGTTCCATTGAGCACTACACGTTGAGTGCGGTTGGTTAGCCAGTTTCGAATCCATCTGGTGGTGTTGCTGTCTAACCCCCATTTTTCTACTTTAGGAACTCCTGCTTGAGCAGGGGGTTGGACTAGATGACCTACAAGGTCCCTTCCAACTCTAATAATAAATCTAAAAATCTAAATCTAAATCTAGTAGTAAGTTATGGTCTACTTTATCAAATGCCCTACTGAAGTCCAAGTAAATCAGTAAACTTCTAACTTTATTCTCGCACGAAACTTCCCAAGATTCACGCTGGTTCAAACTTTATCCTCCTCTTTCTCCAAATCGGCGAACGTTTAATAGGTTCTCATCCCTTGCGTATTTCTTAAAAATCTGCTGAAACATGAAAACCTTTCTGAGACCTCTGGTTGACTTTAATCCACACAGGATTTCCCCAGAATTTTAGCCCTTCTTATTCCTTGTCCATCAAAATGCCTCTTAAATGCCTCTTAGCAAAGAAAACCTTTTGAATTTGCATTGTCTCTTTCGTTTTGTGTAGGAACAATAACAGCATCTTTCCAAACACCAGCCATAGATGGTTGCCGTGCATAGGATGTATAAGGTAGTTGCTACATGGTGTACTTTCAGGTTAATTTTCCTCTCCCTTACACACACACACACACACACACACACACACACCACACACACACACACACACACACACACACACACACATCAAGATCAGCAACTCGATCACCAAATGACATCCTTGTTTTAATACGTCTTGGATTACACTATTTTTATAGGCATTGATTGATACCCAGCCTTCTTGCTTGATTGTCAGCCGGTGTTTCTCAAGTTTGGCTACTTTAAGGCGGGTGGACTTCAACTCCCAGAATTCCCCAACCAGCATGACTGGATGGGGAATTCTGGGAATTGAAGTCCACCTTAAGTGGCTGAGGTTGCTAATTCCCATGTTGGCTGGGGAATTCTGGGAGTTGAAGACCCCCCCCCCTTCTTAAGTGGCTGAGGTTGCTAATTCCCTTGCTGGCTGGGGAATTCTGGGAGTTGAAGTCCACCATCTTAAGCAGCTGAGATTGCTAATTCCCATGTTGGCTGGGGAATTCTGGGAGTTGAAGTCTACCCTTCTTAAGTGGCTGAGGTTGCTAATTCCCATGTTGGCTGGGGAATTCTGGGAGTTGAATTCCACCATCTTAAGTAGCTGAAGTTGCTAATTCCCCTGTTGGCTGGGGAATTCTGGGAGTTGAAGTCCACCATCTTAAGTGCCTGCTATCTCCCATGTTGGCTGGGGAATTCTGGGAGTTGAAGTCCACCCTTCTTAAGATACTGGGATTCCTAACCCTCATGTTGGCTGGGGAATTCTGAGAGTTGAAGTCCACACATCTTAAACTTGCTGAAGTTGCTACCTCCCATGTTGACTGGAGAATTCTGGGAGTTGAATTCCACCATCTTAAGTAGCTGAAGTTGCTAATTCCCCTGTTGGCTGGGGAATTCTGGGAGTTGAAGTCCACCATCTTAAGTGCCTGCTATCTCCCATGTTGGCTGGGGAATTCTGGGAGTTGAAGTCCACCCTTCTTAAGTTACTGGGATTCCTAACCCTCATGTTGGCTGGGGAATTCTAGGAGTTGAAGTCCACCATCTTAAGTGGGTGAGGTTGCTATCTGCCATATTGGCTGGAGAATTCTGGGAGTTGAAGTCCACCATCTTAAGTAGCTGAAGTTGCTAATTCCCATGTTGGCTGGGGAATTCTGGGAGTTGAAGTCCACCCATCTTAAGAGGCTGAGGTTGCTATCTGCCATGTTGGCTGGGGAATTCTGGGAGTTGAATTCCACCATCTTAAGTAGCTGAAGTTGCTACCTCCCATACTGACTGGGGAATTCTGGGAGTTGAAGTCCACCCATCTTAAAGTGGCCGAGCTTGAGAGCCATCCATTGATCCCCATAAAATAACCGCAAGCCACAATAGAAAACGTGAAAACGAACAAAGCGAAACTTTATCATGTGGCCTCTAAAAAAAAATAGGTAAATATTCCTCTGTGGATTAGCTGCCTTCGGTTATGTCATTATTGGTGATGTCAAAAACTCTCTGTCCCCAAGCGTCATTTTTAAAGTTTTCCATAAATGTAGCTGAGACGGTTCCACGGCAATGCATTTTATCTGGAAATATTTGGGGAGGGAAATTTTGGAAATTTTGTTCTTTAAAGTTGGTTGTCAGTTAGTGGCCTAATCGTTGGTTCTTGCCTGAGCTATGTTGATATTCCAGTAGATATTCAGGTATATAGGGAGTCCTCGTCTCACGACTTTAGGACTTTAGGATGAAGATTATGTCATTATGATTGTCAATTTTTAAAACGTATTTATGTAATTACGATTGCTAATCGTTTTAACAAAGAAGCGCTCACCGTACCATCTCGGCCGTTCGGCTCACAGATATTATTTTCCTGTCTCGATATTTTTTTCCCCCTTTTCCATTTTTTTTTTAAAAGGGAGGAAAATGCTATTAAAAAATAGGGGGGTGGGAAACCCTAGGAAATGTGCCGTTTTTGCAGGAAGAGAAAGAAAGGCTCAGAGGCTGATCAACGAGAAATAAAGATAATCAACAAGAATCAACAAAGATAAGAAGTGAACGAGATAGGAAGTTAACAAGAAGTTTGATCCTTGGCCAGAATAGTTGTGATGCTAATTCTGGGTTTGGTCTTCGACGTACAACAACCCCACAATTGGGACCAGAATTCCCATTGCTAGGCAAGATAGTTGTTAAGTGTCTGATTTTACAAGCTCGTTTGCCACGGTCGTTAAGCGAATTACTCCAGTCGTTAAGTGAATCCGGCCTTCACTATTGGCTTTGCTTGTCCGAAACCGCAGGGAAAGGCTGCAAATGGCGGTCACAATCGTCGTAAATACAGGGAATTGACAGGTTATGCAGGTGCTCCCGACTTAACAACCGCAACGGAGCCCAAAATTTCTGTTGCTGAGCGAGACATTTGTGAAGCGAGCTTTGCTCCATTTTACGACCTTTCCTGCCGCCGTTGTTCAGTGAATCGCTGCACTGGTTAAGTTAGTCACGCGGTTGTTAAGTGAATCCGGGTTTCCCATCGACTTGGCTCGTCAGAAGGTCGCAAAAGGGGATCACGTGACACCCCCCCAGGACACAACAATGGTCATAAAGGTGAGTCAACTGACTCACGAACTAAACAGTTCGTTTAGCGACCGTTCGAAGTAACAACGGCCCTGAAAAAAGGCAACTTGGGACCGTTTTTCAGACTTACGACCGTTGCCGCCTCCCCGGGGTCACGTGACGTGCCCCCTTTTGCGACCTCCTAACAAGGAAAGTCAGTGGAGAAGCCAGATTCGCTTAACAGCCACGTTATTAAGTTAACAATTGCAGTGATTTACCTAATAACTCTGGCAAGAAGAGTCATAAAATAGGGGGGAAAACTTACCATATTTTTCGGAGTATAAGACACACCTTTTTCCTCCCTAAAAGAGGGTGGAAATGTTGGTGTGTCTTATCCGCCGAATACAGCCATTTTTGGCCTCCCGAAGCCCCGCCCCCGCATACCATTTTTGCAAAAAATGGGGCCGTTTTTCACAAAAATGAGGCACGCAGAGGGTTTGGGAGGCCTACAGAGTGCTCCTGGGGGCTGGGGGAAGACAAAAACGCCTTTGTTTTTGCGAAAAATGGGCCGTTTTTGCGAAAAGTGGGTGAAAAACGGGCCTGTTTTTGCGAAAAACGGTGTGACAGAGGGTTTGGGAGGCCTTCAGAGTGCTCCTGGAGGCTGGGGGAAGGCAAAAACACCTCTGTTTTTGTGAAAAATGGGCCGTTTTTGCAAAAATCGGGTGAAAAACGGGCCTGTTTTTGTGAAAAACGGTGTGCACAGAGGATTTGGGAGGCCTGCAGAGTGCTCCTGGAGGCTGGGGGAAGGCAAAAACACCTTTGTTTTTGTGAAAAATGGGCCGTTTTTGCAAAAATCGGGTGAAAAACGGGCCTGTTTTTGTGAAAAACGGTGTGCACAGAGGATTTGGGAGGCCTGCAGAGTGCTCCTGGAGGCTGGGGGAAGGCAAAAACGCCTCTGTTTTTGTGAAAAATGGGCCGTTTTTGTGAAAAATGGGCCGTTTTTGTGAAAAATTGGCCATTTTTGTGAAAAAAGGGCCATTTTTGCAAAAAACGGGTGAAAAACGGGTCCATTTTTGCAAAAAACAGGTGAAAAACGGGTCCATTTTTGCAAAAAACAGGTGAAAAACGGGTCCATTTTTGCAAAAAAACGGGGCACGCAGAGGGTTTTGGAGGCCTGCAGAGTGCTCCTAAGGGCTGGGAAGGACAAAAAATTTTTTTTTCTTACTTACCTCTTCGAAATCCTGGTGCGTCTTATACCCCGGTACGTCTTATAGTCCGAAAAATACGGTACTTTTACAGCTGTCTTGCTTAGCAACAGAAACGTTGAGCTCCATTGTGGGTCATAAGTCGAGGACTACCTGTCTAATCGCACCATGGATGTGGCAGAGGCACCTCAAACACTGAGCTGGACCCCCAAGAACATGTTGTGTAGCAATTGTGCATATTCTGGCTATTGTGCTATGGCACTTTTATTTTTGTGACGTCTTTACAATTGAAAGCTGTTGTTCTGTATGTTCTTAATGTGGAGAAAAGCAAAGTTTTACACTTGGGCAGGAAAAAAACCAAAGGCACAAGTACAGATTCGGCGTGACCTGGCTCAAAAACAGTAACTGTGAGTCCTAGTCAGGGGCGGGTTCCTAATTTTTTTTACTACCACTCTGTGGGCGTGGCTTATTTTGTGGGTGTGGCTTGCCAGCCATGTGACCAGGTGGGCGTGGCTTACCAGTCGTATATTAGTTATTTCAGAGAGATGTTACTACTTTTTGCTATTTTATACCTTACATGAAAAGCTTTGCATACAAAGTGCGTGTTACACCACGGCAACACAGCAACCTTTATATGCAGAAAATGCTATAGTTAAAAGACAAGCAAGTCTCATACAGCATTTTTGGTTTCAGCCATGGATTCCTTAGACGAAAATATTGAGGACTGTTAAAAGAACAATATCTTTTAACAGTCCTCAATGTTTTCGTCTAAAGAATAACAGTATAAAACTGCATAAAATAAACAGTATAAAAGGTTAAGCTTTCGGAAAACGCCCACTTTGGGAAGCTTTAGGCAAAAGCGAAGGAAAAGTGTCAAATGCGAGCTTCTTATTATTTTCAAGCGAAGGGACGGGGAAAGACTTAATTGTTAGGTTTCTGGGCATGCGCAGAAGAATTTTTTTAAAAAAATGGCGGCGCCCAGGCACCGGCAACTGACCGCACCGGTACTGTGACGTCAACAGCGGGCTGCTACCGGTGCTATAGAGTGGACCGCACCAGTAGGAACCCACCACTGGTCTGAGTGGACAATCACTTGAATATGAGCCAGCTGTGTGCGGCAGCAGCTAAAACAGTGAATACAATTCTTGGTTGTATAAACAGAGGCGTAGAATCAAAATCATGTGAAGTGTTAGTACCGCTTTGTAAAGCCTTAGTAAGGCCACACCTGGAATATTGCATGCGCAGAAGCAAAATCGACCCAAAATCACCGAAAAAAAATGGTGATGTGCGGGTGGTCCGGCAGAGAGGGCTCCGGAGCGGTTGCGCAATCCGCCGCTCCCTACCGGAGCTGCGCACTGGGCA
>JALIGW010000041.1:1227813-1337813 GCA_023053685.1 Diadophis punctatus similis
GACTATCAGATTAACAGAGTTCGAAGGGACCTTGTAGGTCATCTAGTCCAACCCCCCGCCCAAGCATTTCTGACCAGATGGCAGTCCAGTCTCTTCTTGGAAGCCTCCAGTGATGAAGCTCCCACAACTTCCGAAGGCAACTTCTGTTCCATTGTTCTCACTTGTTAGAAAATTTCTCCTTATTTCCAGGTTGAATCTCTCCTTGTTCAGTTTCCATCCATTATTCCTGGTCTGGCCTTCGGGTGCCTTGGAAAATAGCTTGACCCCCTCCTCTCTGGGGCAGCCCCTCAAATATTGGAAGACTGCTCTCATGTCTCCCCTGGTCCTTCTCTTCACTAGACTAGGCATGCCCAGTTCCTGCAACCGTTCATCGTAGGTTTTAGCCTCCAGTCCCCTCATCATCTTGGTTGCTCTTCTCTGCACTCTTTCTAGAGTCTCAACATCTTTTTTTTATAGTGTGGTGACCAAAACTGGATGCAGGATTCTAGATGTGGACTTACTAAGGCTTTATAGAGTGGTATTAGTACCTCCCTTGATCTTGATTGTATCCCTCTGTGAATGCAATTTAGGATTGCTTTGGCTTTTTTGGCTGCTGCCGTACACGGCTGGCTCATATTTAGCTGGTTGTCCACTAAGACTCCTCTCTTACGGTGACCGCTGTTAAGCCTGGTTTCACCCAGTCTGTATGTGTATTTTTGGTTTTTCTTGCCTACGTGCAAGACTTGACTTTTCTCTACGTTGAATTTCATTGACTAGAAAACCTCCAAGGTCGCTTTCAACGCTGTGATTCTGTGACTCCGTTTTATTATTCTGTTTTCTAAATAATATCAGTGAGCAGAATTGCTGACATGGTACGGTGGGCGGTAAATGGTTAAAAAAAAAATTAAGTATCCCAAACGAAGTATGTTAAATTATTAGAACAATAAGAAGGATTTTAATCTCTTAGCGGAGGACCCAAATCCCCAGTATTTGTCGTGGAAAATTTTTAAAATAGTATTTTTTTTTAATCTGGGTTATTTTCCTCGTTGCACAGGGCTGGCTGCCATTAGCTGCTCTCTGAGCGTGGCTAAATCATTTTTCTATTGTTGCCAAGAAAATTACACAGATGGCTTAATGGTCAGTGGGCACCGAATTTGTCTGGAGGGAGGTTTGTCTCTGTCTGTTTTATACTCTTCGGCTCCGTGATGTGTGCAGTGACACCAAACAGTGAAAAAGGAGGAAGGAGGAGAGAGGTTGCCAACTTGGGAAATGATGGTTTAAGCAGTAAACCAGGGTTAAAGAAACTAGGGTTCGGCGAGGCAGATCTTACCTGTCCCACTGAGCCCTGGTTTCTTTAAACCTGGTTTACTGCCTAAACCAGGAGTCTGCAACCTTAAACACACAAAGAGCCACAAAGGTAAGGTGACCAGACGTCCCGCTTTTGGCGGGACAGTCCCTCTTTTTAATAATTTGTCCCGCGTCCCGCGGCGTTTCAAAAAAGTCCCGCTTTTTAAATTTGAATTTGCCCTGCACACCCCTCTGCCTCCTGCCTCGCCTGCCTCCTCCTGCCAGGCGGGGAGGGAGGGCAGTGAGAGGGGCAGCGGCGGTCTTGCCTGTTCGTCGCCGCAGAGCCGAAGAAGCTGGTGGCGTTCGCGGCGCGGGGCTTCCCCCACCCGATTTCCCCGGCCGCCGGGACGCCACCTTTTGCGTTCTTTTGCCCTCTGTGCAAGCAGAATGCTTTGCGCATGCGCAGAGGGCAAAAGAACGCAAATGGCGGCGTCCCGGCGGCCGGGGAAAGTGGGCGGGGAAAGCCCCGCGCTGCGAACGCCACCAGCTTTTTCAACTCTGTGGCGACGAACAGGTAAGCCTGCGCCGGTAGGAACCCATCCCTGGCTGCGATGAAGGGGGGGTGTTTGGGGGGTGCACAAAGCTGCAGGATAAGAGAAACGGACCCCTCCCGTCTTGTTCTCCTAGAACCGCCCCCCCGTCAATGGTGTCCCGCTTCACAAATATTAAAATCTGGTCACCTTACACAAAGGTCCTAACCGGAAGCCCCCTGTTCAATTCTGGAGCCGACTGGAAGTCCGGTTCCCCCACCATAGAGTCTCCTCCTAGCACGGCATCCTTTTTCCTCTACCAATCCTAACCGAAAGCCCTATCAATTGTGGAGCTGACCGGAAAACCCGCCCCTTGCCATAGAGTCTCCTCCTGGCGCACCCCTCTTCGCCCCCCATAACCGGAAGCTCCTCTCAAAATTGTGGTGCCGACCGGCGACAGGGAGCCGCAACAGAGGGATGAAAGAGCCACATGCGGCTCCAGAGCCGCAAGTTGCTGACCCCCGGGCTAAACCATTGTTTCGAAAGTTTGTACAGCATGCTAAGCCATAAACCATAAATGACAAACCACAAATGCTGGGTTTGGGTTTTGCTTGCGTAAAACCGAAGCGAGCTATGTTATGGCTTAACCCAAAATATGAGCGCTAAGCCTGTATATATTTCTTTTTGTTTTTAATGTTTTTTTTGCTTTCATGACTTGAGCCCTAGAGAGAACTGTATGGCCTAATATTCCTTCCTTCACCTGTTTGCCCAAGCACAACAATCCTGTGAGGTAGGCTGGGTGTGTATGAGAGAAAGATTGACTGGCGCCCTCTCATGAAAGTCGATTGGATGGTTTTGGGCCAATGACCAGGAGACAGTGAGTTCTAGTCCCGCCTTAATCATCACAAAAGCCAGTTGAGTGACTTTGCGCCAATCAGCAGGAGTCGGTGAGTTTTTCCCCTGAGCTATAACAGGGAAAGGCAACTGAGATGGAGACATTTAAGGGTAGAATTGATTTCTGCTTTCCTGGATCTGATTGTAAGCGAAATGAAACCATCTTCAAGAATGGGATGGGGTGGAGTGGAGTGGAGAGGAGTGGAGAGGAGTGGAGTAGAGAGGAGTGGAGAGGAGTGGAGTGGAGTAGAGTAGAATAATGGAATGGAATGGAATGGAATAGAATAGAATAGAATAGAATAGAATAGAATAGAATAGAATAGAATAGAATAGAATAGAATAGAATAGAATAGAAAATATGAAATGGAATGGAACGGAACGGAACAGAACAGAACAGAACAGAACAGAACAGAACAGAACAGAACAGAACAGAACAGAACAGAACAGAATAGAAAATATAGAATAGAATAGAATAGAATAGAATAGAATAGAATAGAATAGAATAGAATAGAATAGAATAGAATAGAAAATATGAAATGGAATGGAACGGAACGGAACGGAACAGAACAGAACAGAACAGAACAGAACAGAACAGAACAGAACAGAACAGAACAGAACAGAACAGAACAGAATAGAAAATATAGAATAGAATAGAATAGAATAGAATAGAATAGAATAGAATAGAATAGAATAGAATAGAATAGAATAGAATAGAATAGAATAGAATAGAATGGTGGGGTGGGGTGTGGAGTGGAGTGGAGTGGAGTAAAGTAGAGTAGAGTAGAGTAGAGTAGAGTAGAATAGAATAGAATAGAATAGAGTAGAATAATTAATGTAATGGAGTGGAATGGAATAGAGTAAAGTAGAGTAGAATAGAGTAGAATAATGTAACGAAGTGGAATAGAATAGAATAGAAATAGAATAGAATAGAATAGAATAGAATAGAATAGAATAGAATAGAATAGAATAGAATAGAATAGAATAGAATAGAATAATGGAGTGGAGTGGAGTAGAGTAGAGTAGAATAATGTAATGGAGTGGAGTGGAGTGGAGTGGTAGAATAGAATAGAATAGAATAACGTAGTGGAATAGAGTAGAGTAGAATAATGGAATAGAATAGAATAGAATAGAATAGAATAGAATAGAATAGAATAGAATAGAATAGAATAGAATAGAATAGAATAGAATAGAAAATATGGAATGGAATGGAACGGAATAGGAACAGGAATAGGAATAGGAATAGAATAATCAAAATTTGGGTGCCTGGCAACTCACTCATATTTATGACGGTCACAGTGCTCTGGAGCGACCTTTTGACAAGCAAAGTCTACGGGGGAAGCCAGGTTACTAACTTAACATTTGCAGTGATTCATTTAACAACTATGCCAAGGAAGGCCGTAAAATGGAGCAAAACTCACTCGACAAATGTTTCACTTTAACAACATACATTTGGCGCTCAATTGTAGTCGTAAGACGAACATTACCCGTACAGCAACCCCTTCAATCCAGTCAAACGCCTTTTCTCTTATGCAATTCCATGATTTCCCCCCCCTTCCAAATCTCAATTTTCTATTTTTTTTCTATCCCATTTAGAAAATGTTAGCGTATTGGATTTAATTCCTTTTGCATCCCGTTTCTCTCTACAGAGAAATAGAGCAGAGAAAACTGGGTTTAAATAGCTGAATCACAAGGCATTGCCTCCAGTGATTTTTCGTTTAACTGATGTTGGCTTGCGTTCTCTTTGTCCAAAATACCCTTCCGAGATCAAACCTGCAATTTTCTTTCAGGTTAAGCAACGTTATGCAAGCACAGGAAAAGACTTTTGAAATAACAAGCGAAAGGAAGTGAAAGGCAGGAGCTAAGAGAAAAAAAATATATAGGCCTGAAATGAAATGAAATGAAATAAATAAATCTTGTTTTGAAGATTATGCAGCCCGGCTAAAGTTCAAACATTTTGAAAAAGGGACTGAATGAGTGGGCCCAAAATAAACTATATTTGATTTAAATTTAATGAAAGATTGCATTAGATGCAGTAAATCCGAAGGTAGAGTCCCTGCTGTATTATCGGTGGATTTCAACTCCCAGAATTATTAATTCATAATTGAATGATTAATTTAAAGAATTAATACATAATGAACGACCTGTGTTTTTGTAAATAAAGGTACCAAACCATGAATCTTGCTTATTAGGGGATTTGAACAAAGGACCGGTGGGAATTTGCAGTAGTCCTCAACGTACGACCAAAATTGGAACCTGAAAATGTGGTTGTTAAGTGAGACATCACACGGCCGCAACTTGCAATCTTCCCTGTTGGCTTCCCCATTGACTTTCTGTATCAGAAGCCAGTTGGGAAAGTCATAAACGGAGACCGCGTGACCCCGGGATTCTGCAACTGACATAAATGTGTTCCCAGGGTCATAAGTGTGAGGATCGGTGTGAAATCACTTTTTTTTGTCGTATCTTTGAATAATCACTAAATGAATGATCGTAAGTCGGGGATCACTTGTTATTCGGGAGCAAACCATCAGCAGGAACAAACTGGTGAGCGAGGCCTAAAACAGGCACTCCTCGACTTATGACCGTTTGCTTAGTGACTGTTCAAAGTTACGGCGGCACTGGAAAAAGTGACATATGACTATTTTTCACACTTACGACCGTTGCACCATTCCCACAGTCACGTGATCAAAATTCAGACAGTTTGGCAACTGACTCATACTTATGATGGTCGCCGTGTCCCCCGGGGTCGTGCGTGATCCCATTTTGCGACCATCTGACAAGCAAAGTCAATGGGAGGAGCCGGGTTCGCTTAACGACCTTGCAACTCGCTTAACAACCGCAGTGACTCACCGAACCACGGTGGCAAGAAAGGCGGTAAAAATGGGTCAAAACGCAACTGTCTTGCTTAGCAACGCAAATGTTGGGCTCAGTTGTGGTCGTAAATCGAGGACCACCTGTATTTGGTAGGCATCCCTTATTTTTTTAAGTCTTATATTATATTATATTTATTTTTATTTCAGTATTTAAACGGCTAGAGTTCAGCCTCCATTTTGATCTGCCTCTATTCCCTCCTGTCCCAGTGTCAAACTTGACTCAATTACTTGAGACACCTATTGTCCACGATCCGTTCTCGGGTAGCATTTGGTCGAGCAACTTGGTAAGCTCCGAAGCTTCCTCCTCCTCCTGGGCTGCCTCTGCCTTGACTGTCAGGACCAATCCATCTTCCTGACCGCGACTGTCATCTCTAATGTCGCGGTCCACTGCCCTGCGCACCCAGCCGGGGGGCTCCGTCGCCTCGCACTCGGCACACGCGAAGCTCGGGATGTTTGTGGGTTCGGTTTGGCCTGAGGGGTGAGAATGGAGAACAACTTCACTGGGCTGAACGCTGAAGCTAAAAGGTTATCCAGAGGGAGACAGTGGGTCAGTTGATATCCATCAAAGCCACTTATTATTATTATTATTTATTTAATATATGACATATAATATGTGGACAAGCAATATACCGTATATTAACATTTCACCTAGGTTAGTAAACACAATAAAATATAAATGTCGGAGAAAATCTATGTTCAAATATCAATCTTCTAGGCCATCTAACTATTGAAGTGCAGCATTGTATATATATAAAAAGTTTCAATGCAAAATACAATACAATAATACAATACAATACAATATTTTATTTATTTATTTATTTATAGACGCTCTTATAGGCCGCCCAATCCCGTGGGACAATACAATAATACAATATAATACAATGCAATACAATACAAGAATAGAATACAATAGAATACAATAGAATACAATAGAATACAATAGAATACAATAGAATACAATAGACTGCAATAATACAATACAATAATAGAATAGAATAGAATGCAATGCAATGCAATGCAATACAATAGAATACAATAATACAATACAATAATACAATAGAATAGAATACAATAATACAATACAATAATGGAATAGAATAGAATACAATACAATACAATACAATACAATAGAATACAATACAATACAATACAATACAATATAATACGATATAATACAATAATAGAATACAATAATAGAATACAATAGAATAGAATAGAATAGAAAATAGAATAGAATAGAATAGAATAGAATAGAACAGAACAGAACAATACAATACAATACAATACAATACAATACAATACAATACAATACAATACAATACAATACAATACAATACAATACAATACAATAATGTTAGTAATATGATCAAGTTCCAGGTGTACAACAGTCCTTGACTTGAAACAGTTGGCTTAGTGACCGTTCAACATTACAACAGACCGTTTTTCTCCTGCTTGAATAACGGGTTGGTCTAGAAGACCTCCGAGGACCCTTCCAATTCTATTATCCTGTTATCCGTGGCATTTTTTAATCCGGGGATTGCAGATGGGGGAACACACCAGCGGGCCTGTTTGTCCTTGGAAGCGGACCCCAAATCTACTGAGGTGGTTGGTCGAGGAAGTCCTTCCTTCCCATCCTAATTTTGCAATTCTCCTTCGCAGAAAGCATCCGGAAGGTTCTCAACCGGCCTGCCGTCCATCTCCTGGTGAGGGTGAAGCTCGAAACCAAACCCAAGAAAAATGAAGACCGGGTGCTGGTGAGATTTTCCGAGGATGTGGCAGACGCCGGAGAGAGGGTGGCATGGGGGCAACCGACGGTGGAGGGATGTGTGCAAACACACTCGTTGCTACCTCGTGGAGCAGCGGCATGTCCTCGTTGGGTTCACTGTACAATCATCTGTGGTCTTCCCAGAATCCTCCGGGAAAAGAGGACATGGGAGGATCTTCTCCTTTCTTCTCCCTTCCCAGAATCCTCTGGGAGGATCTTCCACCATCTCCTCCTTTCCCAGAATCCTCTGGGAGGATCTGTCTCCTTTCTACTCCCTTCCCAGAATCCTTTGAAAGGATCTTCCCCCTTCCCAAAATCCCCTGGGAATATCTTCCCTTTGTCTTCCCTTCCCAGAATCCCCTGGGGAGATCTGCCCTTGTCTCCTCCCTTTCCAGAATCCCCTGGGAGAACCTTCCCATTTCTCCTCCCTTCCCAGGATCTTCCCCCTTTTTCTCCTTTCCCAGAATCCCCTGTGAGGTTCTGCCCCTCTTTCTCCCCCGTTCCCAGAATCCCCTGGGAGAATCTGCACCCTTCTCCCTTCCCAGAATTCCCTGGGAGTACCTTCCCTTTCTCTTCCTTTCCGAGAATCCCCTGAGAGAACCTTCCCATTTCTCTTCCTTTCCCAGAATCCTCTGAGAGGATCTTCCTCTTTTTCCTCCTTTCCCAGAATTCCCTGGGAGGACCTCCTTTCTCTTCCCTTCCCAGAATTCCCTAGGGCTGTGATGGCGAATCTATGGCACGCTTGCCAGATGCGCATGGGCGCCTTCCGGTTTGGGCATTCTGTGCCTAAAAGGGTTGCCATCACTGCCCTGGGAGAATCTTTACCTTTCTCCCTTCCCAGAATTCCTTGGGATAATCTTTGCCCTTCTCCCTTCCCAGAATTCCCTGGGAGAATCTTCTCCTTTCTCTTCCCCTCCCAGAATTCCCTGGGAGAATCGTCACCCTTCCCAGAATTCCCTGGGAGGACCATCTCCTTTCATTTCCCTTCCCAGAATCCCCTGGGAGGACCTTCTCCTTTCTCTTCCCCTCCCAGAATTCCCTGGGAGAATCGTCACCCTTCCCAGAATTCCCTGGGAGAACCTTCTCCTTTCTCCTCCCTTCCCAGAATTCCCTGGAAGAATCTTCACCCTTCCCAGAATTCCCTGGGAGAACCTTCTCCTTTCTCCTCCCTTCCCAGAATTCCCTGGAAGAATCTTCACCCTTCCCAGAATCCCCTGGGAGGACCTTCTCCTTTCTCTTCCCTTCCCAGAATCCCCTGGGAATGATCTGCCCTTGTCTCCTCCCTTCCCAGAATCCCCTAGGACCGTGGTGGCAAACCTATGGCACGCGTGCCACAGGTGGCACATGGAGGCATAGCAGACGGCACACTTCCGGTTTGCCGGTGAGCTGTTTTTTGCACTCCGGAGGGTTCAGGGAAGCTCCCTGAAGCTCCGGAATGCAAAAAACTACAAAACGGACAAACCGGAAGTGCATTTTTCCGCACTTCCGGTTTGTCCGTTTTGTAGTTTTTTGCAGAACTTAAAAAGGTTTGCCACCACTGCCCTAGGAGGATCTGCCCATACTAGCAGACTCCCAGAGACATTGGGTTCAGGCTGCTAAGTCAACCGGTAGAGTTTTCTGCGCCCCAAGGTGAAACTGCCACACCTGCTAGCTTGCTGCTTTTAGAATTGTGTTTTTGGAAACAGCAGCAACCACGTAGCTAGTCCTCAACAGTTCGTTTAGTGACCGTGTGAAGTCACACCGAAAAAGCGACTTAAGACCGTTTTTCACACTAAACAACCATTGCAGGGTCACCCGATCAAAATTCAGATGCTTGGCAATGGACTCATAGTTACGACAGTTGCCCTATGCCGGGTCTACACTTTTGCGACCTTCTGACAAGCAAAGCCAATGAGGAACATTGTGTTACTAATTGAACACAACTGAAGCAATTGAGTTACTAATTGAACAACTGCACCAATGATTCACTCCACCACTGTGAAAAGCGAGAAAGATCGTAAAATGGGGCCAAACTCACTGAACAAACGTCTCGCTTAGCAACGGAACTCTTGGGCTCAATTGTGGTCTTAAGTCGAGGACTAACTATATGAAACAGTGGCTGCCGAATTCGGCTGCCCAAATTAAATTTGACTTAAGCGAGCGCTTTAAAACTTTGAAGTGGACTCTCTTAGCTACGCAGAGTTGAGTGAAGTGCAGTTACTGTGGAAGTTTACAAGGGCTGTTTTCCAAAAAGCCATCAATTTTTTTGCACCCTGGACCGATCCTAAAATGGCGGAGCAGAACACTAAAATGGTGGCAGGAAGGGCAGACGAGTTTCACAACGCTTAAGAACAGGGGTGTCAAACTCGATTTCATTGAGGGCCGCATCAGGGTTGTGTTTGACCTCGGGGGTCCGGCATGGTGAGGGTGGGCGTCAGTGGTGGGTTCCTACCAGAGCTCTCCGGTGCGTAGCTCCGTTAGGGAGCACCCGATTGCGCAATTTGCATGCGACCGCTCCGGAGCCATCTTCGCTGATCCGTCGCGCGCATCACCATCTTTTTGTGAGAATTTTTGGGCGATTTTGCTTCTGCGCATGCGCGGAAGCAAAATCGCACCAAAATCGCACCAAAATCTCGCGAGGGGACACGCGAGAGAGAGAGAGTTTGGCGAGATTTTGCTTCCATGCATGCACAAAAACAAAATCGCGCCGAAATCTCACGCATGCGCGTCCCCTCACAAGATTTCAGTGAGATTTTGCTTCTGCGCATGCGCAGAAGCAAAATTGCGCAAGGGGGCGCGCGCGCGTAGCGAAGGGGCGCAAGTCCAAAATGTGGAGATGCGCGTGCAGTGCACCGTCATTGGTAAGCGAGCAACCCGCTCCTGGTGGGCTTGACCAGCGTGGCCAGGGGGCGTGGCCATTTGTCGGGGGGCGCCTGTGGCACGAGAGCTCTGCCAGAGAAAATGTGCTCCCGAGCTCTGTTTTCAGCCGCGACAGCCTCCTGCAGCCCTGTGCCAGCGAAAACGGAGCTTGGGGAGGCCACGCATGGGCCTCATGACCTCCGTTTGCAGCCCTCTGCCAGTGAAAATGGAGGCCCCCGCAAGCTCTGTTTTCACTGGTACAGGGCTGCAGGAGGCCTTCGCGGCCAAAAACGGAGTTCGTGAGGCCAATTCGCACCCCCCCGAGCTCCGTTTTAGCTGACACAGGGCTGCAGGAGGCCGTCACAGCTGAAAACAGAGCTCGGTGAGGGCCCTCCGTTTTCAGTGGCAGAGGACTGCAGGAGACCGTCACGGCTGAAAACGGAGGCCATGAGGCCCATGCGTGGCCTCCCCGTGCTCTGTTTTAGCTGGTACAGGGCTGCAGGAGGCCGTCGCGGCCAAAAATGGAGTTTGTGAGGCCCATTGCGCCCCCCCCTCCCCGAGCTCCGTTTTAGCTGACACAGGGCTGCAGGAGGCCATCGCAGCTGAAAACAGAGCCCGGTGAGGGGGCCTCCGTTTTCGCTGGCACAGGGCTGCAGGAGGCCGTCACAGCCAAAAACAGAGTTCATGAGGACTGCACGCGGTCCCCGAGCTCCATTTTCTCGGCAGAGGCACCGCGGGCCGGACCTTTGCTGTTTTCAGGGCGGCGCTGCGGGCCAGATCTAACCACCCTGCGGGCCGGATTTGGTCCGCGGACCTTGAGTTTGACACCCCTGCTTAAGAAGGAGAAGAACGAGGTAACTCTGTGGTCGCCAAAAAAAAAAATTCAAGAGTCCGGCAGCGTCTTTTGCCACACGCTCGTTTTATGAAAATTTCACAAGCTACTGATCGCTTCCACGGATCCACTGGGAAGCTTCTGCTTTTCTTAATAAAAAGGGTGAGTCGTAAAAGCTGCCACCAGACTCCTTTTTTACAGCCACGGCTAGGGAGCAATTGTGCCGGTTGTATATTATCTCCGGGCCTCCTCGGTGCCTCCCAACCTCCGTTGCTAAGCGAGAAATCTTAAGCCATCAATAATTCACCTCTTCTCCCTTGCAAATGGGCAAAGGCGCCTCATCCTTTCTTGTTTTCCTTGCACGAGATCTTTTAATGGCTCACACTCGCTCCCCCCTCCGATTTCCTGATTAGTCAATTTGTCTTTTTTTTTTCTCGCTCCCGCACAACAACAGACTCACAAATGCCTTTCTCAGTTCTGCCTTCCAATATTCCTTTCCGAGCCATCAGGGTGTGCGGAGGAATTCTTACACCAGCAGTGTGGCTGGTTGAGTGTCTTCCGAAGGCCGACAACACCCATCATCCCCAGCAGGGGTGGGTTCCACTTACCATCCCTACCGGTTCGCATCGCGACGGATTCACGTCGCACAAATTACCCTCTACGCATGTGCAGGGGTTGTTTGGCAGCCGCCGCGACCGGTTCGGGGGCATGGACAGCCAGCCATTGCTGCCGGTTCGGTGAGTGGGTGGAAATTTCCGGTACGTGAGAATCAGTCCGAACCGGCAGCAATCCACCACTGACCCCCAACCATGGTGACCTTGGACCAAAAATCAAAGCCAAACTTCAAACAAAACAAAACAAAACCCCACCACAATTTCAGAATGTGGCGTGGAAAAGCCATGTCGCACCTTTCCGATTGCACCCAGTTTGTGCGGTGAAACTCCCCGATTTTAGCTTTCTTCTACTTTATTATTGTTATTGTTATTTTATTATTTTTCTTGACAGGTTCTTACCACCTGGCGTATTTATCTGTTTGGAATGAAGATGCCTGCCAAGGTGAGTGGAAGGAAGGAGAAAATAGGTTCATTTAAGAGGGTGTCTCTGAACGTCGACAAATGTAAGATGGCTGGACTTCAACTCCCAGAAATCCCCAGTCACCAAAGCTAGGAATTCTGGGAAGGGAAGTCCACACATCTTAAAAGTTTGTTGAGGAACATTGATCAAAAGGAAAGACAATCCATGTTCTCTTCCGGTAATTTCTAAGTGGAAATTTAGGAGTTTCTGGTGGTCTCTTTTCCCTTTTTCCAAAGAATTAAAATTAGCTAAAAGCTAACCACCTAAAAGGGACCTAAGTTCCTGATGACTTCAACAAACACATCCCTATTCTTTTTAGGATAAGCTTCCTCCAGATTGTGAGTCCCAGTCTAGTTTACTCCACGAGGATTTCCTAGTGGTGTCCCATCCTCGTATTCTAGGCAGTCCTCGACTTACGACAGTTCATTTAATGACCGTTCAAAGTTTCATATGACTTATGAAGTAACTTATGATTTTTCACCCTTATAACAATTGCAGTATCCCCGCGGTCATGGGATCAAAATTTAACCGCTTGGCAACGGACTCATACCTATGACGGTATTAGTGTCCCGGGATCACGTGATCCCCTTTTGTGACACTCTGACAACCAAAGTCAACGGGGAAGCAAGATTCACTTAACAACTGCGTGACTAACTTAACGACTTCAGTGCTTCACTTAGCAACTGTGGCAAGAAAGGTCATAAAATGGGGCGAAAGTCAACGTTGCGCTTAGCAACAAAAATTTGGGGCTCAACTGGGGTCGTTCATTTTCCGGCGCGCGCATGCCCCCTGGGCAGCTCCTTGGTCCTGAAAAGGTTCACCATCACTGGAAAAGAGAATGGAATGGAATGGAATGGAACGGAATGGAATAGAATGGAATAGAATAGAATAGAATAGAATAGAATAGAATAGAATAGAATAGAATAGAATAGGGAATGAAATGGAATATGAATAGAATGGAATGGAATGGAATATGCATAGAATAGAATAGAATAGAATAGAATAGAATAGAATAGAATAGAATAGAATAGAATAGAATAGAATAGAATAGAATAGAATAGGGAATGAAATGGAATATGAATAGAATAGAATAGAATAGAATAGAATAGAATAGAATAGAATAGAATAGAATAGAATAGAATAGAATAGAATAGAATAGAATAGGGAATGAAATGGAATATGAATAGAATGGAATAGAATAGAATAGAATAGAATAGAATAGAATAGAATAGAATAGAATAGGGAATGGAATATGCATAGAATAGAATAGAATAGAATAGAATAGAATAGAATAGAATAGAATAGAATAGAATAGAATAGAATAGGGAATGAAATGGAATATGAATAGAATGGAATAGAATAGAATAGAATAGAAAATATGGAATGGAATATGCATAGAATAGAATAGGGAATGAAATGGAATATGAATAGAATAGAATAGAAAATATAGAATGAAATATGAATAGAATAGAATAGAATAGAATAGAATAGAATAGAATAGAATAGAATAGAATAGAATAGAATAGGGAATGAAATGGAATATGAATAGAATGGAATAGAATAGAATAGAATAGAAAATATGGAATGGAATATGCATAGAATAGAATAGGGAATGAAATGGAATATGAATAGAATAGAATAGAAAATATAGAATGAAATATGAATAGAATAGAATAGAATAGAATAGAATAGAATAGAATAGAATAGAATAGAATAGAATAGGGAATGAAATGGAATATGAATAGAATGGAATAGAATAGAATAGAAAATATGGAATGGAATATGCATAGAATAGAATAGGGAATGGAATGGAATAGAATAGAATAGAATAGAAAATATGGAATGGAATATGCATAGAATAGAATAGGGAATAGAATAGAATAGAATAGAATAGAATAGAATAGAATAGAATAGAATAGAATAGAATAGAATAGAATAGGGAAACAGAATCAGGAAAGAATGGAATGGAATAGAATATTAATAATAAAATAGAATAGATCAGAACAGAACAAAATTCTTAAACATTGGAGATTGGAAGTGCCAGCGTTGTGGTTTAAAAAAAAAAATCACACAGGCAACAGGAAAAGACCTACCCTGTATTGTTGTCAAGGAAAAAAAAAACCACGGTCACATGCCTGAAATGGCATTCGACTTGAACGAAATGTACATTTTTATACCTGTAGAAATCCAGACTAAATTTCTTCCTTCTCTTGCGTAGCCCGAAAGCTCATTCAACGTCTTGGAGATCCGAGCATTAAACCCATTGAATCACAACCAGGTAAGGAACTGCTCAGTTTGCTAAAAAAATAAAATAAAATTGGTTTTATTTATTGGCTTGAGGATCAATCTTTACAAACTTCCTTGCTTCCTTCCTTGCTTCCTTCTTTCCTTCCTTCCTTCCTTCCTTCCTTCCTTCCTTCCTTCCTTCCTTCCTTCCATCCATCCATCCATCCATCCATCCTTCCTTCCATCCTTCCTTCCTTCCCTCCCTCCCTCCTGGCATTCAGATCTTGGTGGAAACGGAAAAAGCCAACTATAATCTGAAATTTCCGACTCCAGAAAGTGCCGGACAGATGACCAGACATGTCAACTCTGCTTTAGCCAAAATTTTCCCAAACCCGGCTTCCGTGTGAGTAAGCAAGAACAGCAAGAATACTTGAAAAATGATCCAACAATGCCTGTGGTGTTGTTGGGTTTTTTTTGCTGGTACAGCTAAACTTACAACCGTTCATTTAGTGACCGTTCAAAATTACAACGGCACTGGAAAGAGTGACTTATGACTGTTTTTCGCCCTTAACGGCCACGGCAACGTCCGCGTGGTCACGTGATCAAAATTCAGACTCGGATGCTCCTGATATACCGTATTTTTCGGAGTATAAGACGCACCTTTTTCCTCCCTAAAAGTGGCTGAAAATTTGGGTGCGTCTTATACTTCGAATGTAGCTTTTTTTTCCAGCCCTAACTAGGTGCTAACAGATCTTCCCAGCTCTTACCTTGCAGGCTTTTTCATTGTTACTCTCTCCAAAGAATGTTTTTCCAGCCCTAAGTCTTTGCAGGGTTTTTTTTCATTGCTCTACTTGCTCCGAATAAGTTTTTTTCTAGCCCTAACCAGGTGCTAACTATCTTCCCAGCTCTTACTGGCTTGCAGGCTCTTTCATTGTTACTCTCTCAGAAGAAGGTTTTTTTAAGTCCTAACCAGGGGATAAAATAATGTGCTGAAGCTGACCAGACTAAGGACGTTAGCCAGATGAATACCTGGTAGGCAGATTGTTTTCCCCTATTTTCCTCCCCAAAAACTAAGGTGCGTCCTATACTCCGGTGCGTCTTATACTCCGAAAAATACGGTAAATTCCTTCCCCCCCCCTTACTCCATTCCAGCTGCCTGATCCGTCACGGGAACGTGGAAACGCCGGAGACCTCCCGGGACGTCTCCCCCAATTCAGAAAGTTCGAATTCCACCATTCACAGCATTTGCGGTGAGAGACGGCGATCGACGCGCGGAGTCTGGCTTGGGTTTTCAGCCCCCGCGTCCTTGTACTCCAGAGGCGTTCCGGGCCCTGCTATCTTCCTGCGAAGCGAAATTGTATGAAATTTTAATTACAGTTCTGGTATATTTTCCACTTAGCCCACTGACCTGAATCCCGGAAGCGTTCTGATAAAAAGCTACAAATTGCTTTGCTGGATCCGGCCACGTCCACTTAGCCACGTAATTCTGCTTTTAAGCGCTTGTAGCCACGGAGGCTTTAAGAAGCGTATAAATCAGATTTCTGTCATCCCTCCCACCACCACCCCATCCCCTCCTAGATCTTGGCTATCAAAGGTGCTACATTGCCTGGGAAGGCTGAGGTTTCGTTTCAAGGAAGCCGAACGCAGAAAAAAATCCATTTTAAACATCATGATTTGCTAGTTGTTGTCCGCTAAACGTTTTATAATGTTTAGGCCAGGGGTCGGCGACCTTAAACACTCAGAGAGCCATTTGGACCCGTTTCCCACAGAAAAGAAAACACCGGGAACCACAAAACCCTTTAGACATCTAAAAGGAAGATAACACTGCATATATCATTTTTTTTTACCTTTATGCTATGTATAAAAAAAACTACAGTGTGTTGCATTTATGAAATCAATGACCTGCTACAGAGAAAGCACATTTTTATTTCTGCATGCAACAAAAACATTTTGAGCTGTGGAAAAAAAAGATGGTTCGAAAACAGGGGTGGGTTCTAACTTACCTCGCTGCCAGTTTACTTCCTCCCGCACCATGTGGCCGCGTCAAGTGCCAAAAAAGCAAAAAAAAAGCAAAAAACAAGACGCATGCGCAGTGCCGGAAAGCATGCTCAGAATAAAAAATTAAAAAAAAAATCCCCCCCCCCAAAAAAGATGGCGGCGCCCACGGACTGACACGACCGAACTGGTTCCGTGACATCATTGTAACGTCACCAGTGGGTCGCTACCGGTTTGGGCGAACCGGTCTAAACTGGGAGAAACCCACCTCTGGTTGAAAAGCTTAATAAATCACGTGGCGGCGGGTGTCGCACATTGGCGGTTATGACGCATATTTTGAGCGACGGAGCCGCAGCAGAGGGATGAAATGCAGCTCCAGAGCTGCGGGTTGCAGACCCCTGGTTTAGGCTAAAGATTATAAACATAAATGTTATCAACCTAGTCAAAAATGAAGAGCTCTGTCCGTGCTTGAAACAGAATTTGGAAGAATCCGTTTGCGAGGGCTCTCAGTGAGATGTCTGTTGCCCAAGGGGTCTTCCTGAGACACTAGATCAGGGATGTCAAACTCAAGGCCCGCGGGGTGCTTAGATCTGGCCCGCGGGGCCGCCCTGGAAACAGCTAGGGACTGGCCCACGGTGCCTCTGCCAGCGAAAACAGAGCTTGGGAAGGCTGCAGGAGGACGTCGCAGCCGAAAACGGACCCCAGGAGGGCTGCAGGAGGACGTCACAGCCAAAAATGGTGACCGAGAGGGCTGCAGGAGGACGTCGCAGCTGAAAACGGAGCCCCAAGAGGGCTGCAGGAGGACGTCGCAGCTGAAAACGGTACCCGGGAGGGCTGAAGGAGGACGTCGCAGCCAAAAACGGAGCCCAGGAGGGCTGCAGGAGGACGTCGCAGCCGAAAATGGAGCCCAGGAGGGCTGCAGGAGGACGTCGCAGCCGGAAACGGAGCCCAGGAGGGCTGCAGGAGGACGTCGCAGCCGAAAACGGAGCCCAGGAGGGCTACAGGAGGACATCACAGCCGATAACAGAGCCCGGGTGGACTGCACGCAGCCCTCCTGGGCTCTGTTTTCGCTGGCAGAGGGCAGCAGGACGTTGAGCTGGCCATGCCCACCCGGGCCCCCCGAGGTCAAACACAACCCTGATGCGGAGCTCAATGAAATTGAGTTTGACATCCCTGGTCTAGATGCCAGGATTGGGTTAAGAATGAAAGAGGCACTCTTGTAAGAAGGTTGCAAGTACAGGTCGGAACTTCAGCTTGTCAAACTTGGCCAGGAAGGCAGTTGAGAGGGAATATAACTCTTTTTTTGGGGGGGGGCCTCGTCCTCAGGAGGTTTCTCGGAAACATATGCCGCCCTTTGCGATTACAATGGACAGTCTTGCCGGGAAGAAGTTCAGTGGGTGAGTTGACCAGGCAAGAAGAGGGAGGGGTGGCTTGTTTTCTTCATCAAAACTTCCTTCCTTCCTTCCTTTCCGCCCTCCCTTCCATCCCTCCTTTCCTTCCCCTCCTTCCCTTCCTTCCCTCTCTCCCTCTCCCTCCCTTCCTTCTCCCCTCCCCCTCCCTCCCTTCCATCACTCCCTCCCTTCCTTCTCCCCTCCCCCTCCCTTCCATCACTCCCTCCCTTCCTTCTCCCCTCCCCCTCCCTCCCTTCCCTCCCTCTCCCTCCTTTCCTTCCTTCCTTCCCTCCCTCCTTCCCTCTGTCCATCCCTCTCTTTCCTCCCTCTCTCCCTCCTTTCCTTCCTTCCTTCACTCCCTCCTTCCCTCTGTCCCTCCCTCCCTTCCTTCTCCCCTCCCCCCTCCCTCCCTTCCATCACTCCCACCCTTCCTTCTCCCATCCCCCTCCCTCCCACCCTCCCTTCCTTCCCTCCCTCTCTCCCTCCTTTCCTTCCTTCCTTCCCTCCCTCCTTCCCTCTGTCCCTCCCTTCCTTCCCTCCCTCCTTCCCTCCCTCCCTCTCTCTCTCCTTTCCTTCCTTCCTTCCCTCCCTCCCTCCCTCTCTCCCTCCTTTCCTTCCTTCCTTCCCTCTGTCCCTCCCTCCCTTCCTTCTCCCCTCCCCCTCCCTCCCACCCTCCCTTCCCTCCCTCTCTCCCTCCTTTCCTTCCTTCCTTCCTTCCCTCTGTCCCTCCCTCCCTTCCTTCTCCCCTCCCCCTCCCTCCCTCCCTTCCATCACTCCCCCTTCCTTCTCCCCTCCCCCTCCCACCCTCCCTTCCTTCCCTCCCTCTCTCCCTCCTTTCCTTCCTTCCTTCCCTCCCTCCTTCCCTCTGTCCCTCCCTCCCTTCCTTCTCCCCTCCCCCTCCCTCCCACCCTCCCTTCCTTCTCTCCCTCCTTTCCTTCCTTCCTTCCCTCCCTCCTTCCCTCCCTCCCTTCCTTCTCCCCTCCCCCTCCCTCCCTTCCATCACTCCCTCCCTTCCTTCTCCCCTCCCCTCCCCCTCCCTCCCACCCTCCCTTCCCTCCCTCTCTCCCTCCTTTCCTTCCTTCCTTCCCTCCCTCCTTCCCTCCCTTCCCTCCCTCCCTTCCTTCCTTCTCCCCTCCCCCTCCCTCCCTCCCTCCCCTCCCTCCCTCCTTCCCTCCCTCCCTTCCCTCTCTCCCTCCCTTCCTTCTCCCCTCCCTCCCTTCCCTCTGTCCCTCCCTTCCTTGCTTCCTTCTCCCCTCCCTCCCACCCCCCTTCCTTCCTTCCTTCCCTCATCTCCCTCCTTCCTTTCCTTCATTCCCTCTCTCCCTTCCTTCCTTCTCCCCTCCCCCTCCCTTCCTTCCCTCCCTCCCTCCTTCTCTCCCTTCCCTCCCCCTCCCTCCTTCTCTCCCTTCCCTCCCTCCCTCCCTTCCTTCCTTCTCCCCCTCCCTCCCTCCCACCCTCCCTTCCATCCCTTCCCTCTCTTCCTTCTCCCCTCTCCCTCCCTCCCACCCTTCCCAGGCAGGAAGCCTTGTTTCCTAAAAACTCAGCTACTCCAAGTGTGTCTGGAGCTGAAGATCTATGCCCTGAATTTGGGAGATAAAACATCTTTACCTTTGCAAAGGGGCTTCTTTGCCTCCTAAAAATGCTCCCTCTCCTCTCCTTCCCTTCCCTTTCCTTCCTCTCCTCTCCCTCTCCTCTCCTCTCCTCTCCTTCTCTCTTTCTCCTCTCCTCTTCCTCTCCTCATTTTTATTATCCCTTTCCTTCCTTCTTCCTCTCCCTCTCCTCTCTCTCCTTCTCTCTCCCCTTCCTTTCCCCTCCCCTCTCCAAGAATTTTCCTCCAGTCCCGTTTCTTCTTAGGGCTCAGCAGCCTCTTATCTATCCATTCTGTACTCTGCAGCTCTCCCTCCGACTCCCACGGTCCTTTCCGCAGGCCATGACAGTTTGGGGGGGGGGAGAGATGGGCAGAACAGTGGCTGGAGGTCTTGGGAGGAATACGTTGAAATTGTAAAAAAAAAATTGAATGTTTTCTTATCTCTGGCCCTTCAACTGCTTCCAGGATGTGGACACGATTTATCATTCCGAAGACAACCGGGAGTTCAACCTGTTGGATTTCTCTCACTTGGAAAGTCGGTGAGAAGCCACCTTTGGGGCCCTCCACCAGTCAGGGGTCTCCCCTACCTTCCCAGGGGTGGGATTCAGCTGGTTCGGACCGGTTCGGGCGAACCTGATGCTAATTTTACATCTGGTTCATCGAACCAGTGGTTGCAAGGACTGGTTGGCCCCGCCCACCCCACCTCGCCCCTCCCAGGAGTCTTCATGCGGCCCGTTTTGGATGCTAGGTAAGTGCAGGGACCGCACGGAGGCTCTGGGAGGGCGAAAAACGGACCTCCCGGAAGTCCAGAAATGGGCCTGTTTCCGGCCTCCGGAGGGTCTCCGGAGCCCAGGGGAGGCTGTTTTCACTCTCCTGGAGGCTCAAGAAAAGCCTCCACAGCCTGGGGAGGGCGAAAAACAGGCCTCCCAGAAGTTCCTGGAGTCCAGAAATGGGCCTGTTTCCGGCCTCCAGAGGGCCTCCGGAGCGCAGGGGAGGCTGTTTTCACCCTCCCGGAGGCTCGAGGAAAGCCCCCACAGCCTGGGGAGGGCGAAAAACAGGCCTCCCAGAAGTTCTGGGAGTCCAGAAATGGGCCTTTTTCCGGCCTCCGGAGGGCCTCCGGAGCCCTGGGGAGGCCGTTTTCACCCTCCCTGAGGCTCAAGGAAAGCACTGTGGTGCAGGAGGCCGAGCAGGCCACGCCCACCATGGCCACACCCACCCAGCAACCGGGCAGAGAACCAGTTGCTAAATTTTTTGAATCCCACCCCTGTCAACCCCAGGTCCTCATGGATTGATGGTCTCCTCTTCTGCTGGTCCTTCCAACGGTTGCCGAGCCTGCCGCTCACAATTATGTGAGCCCCTTTCAACACAACATGAGAGTAGAAGAGAATTATTATTATTATTTTGAATGAAAGAAGGAAGGGGTTTTTTTTTCCTGCTTCACTGCTCATATTTTTCAACCTCGACCCACTTCGTAAGCCTGTCTTGAGGCCGTTGACTCTCACTTTTTTGATCCCTGGGCAACAGGCTCAAAAAGAATACCATGGCGAACCTGGGTTTGCGTAAGACACGTAACCTAGTTAGTGAAAAAAAACCCTCATGATTACGTTTGCACAACACGCTAAGCTTGTGTAGTTTAAAACTTTTTTCGCAGTTTAGCACGGTGTTGAAGTTGGGTGGACTTCAACTCCCAGAATTCCCGTGTCTGCCTGGGGAATTCTGGGAGTTGGATTCTACACACCATCAAACGCAAGGGCGGGTTCCTCTTACCTTCTCCTACCGGTGCGCATCGCGACGTTGTGCGCGCGTGTCCTTTCGTGCAATTTCGGCTCTCTGCGCATGCGCACAAGGACAATTTTACTTCCGCGCATGCGCAGAGAGCCAAAAACCGTGAAAAATTTTTTTAAAAAAAGATGGCGGCGTGCACAGACCGGCAAAGAAAGCACCAAAGCCGTCGCGCCGACATTACGCAATCGGCGGGCCCCTACCGGAACGGAGCACCGGACAGCACCGGTAGGAACCCAGCACTGATCAAATGGTTTCGCTCATTCCAACAAACTCCAGAAAATCATGTGAAATTATGGAAATGGGTAAATTCAGTTACTGAATGAAGTATATTAACCTAGCCAAAGAAATGACAAAACTATCTTAGGTGCAGCCACAGCGGCTGTTGCCATTCTGGTCAACATGTGTCACATTTAGCTTAATCTTAATCCCAATCCCAATCTTAATCTTAATCTTAAATTATTATGGAGATCTCCAAAGTGGTGACGGGAAAGAATTCAGTGGCGGTATTCTGCCGATTCGGGCGAACCGGTAGTGGCGATGTCAGCTCTATGTCGTCCTATTTCTGCATGTTTTGAAGCTGCGCGCCTGCGTGCGAGCCGCACACGCGAGCAAAGCGCACGCACGGAAGGTCACGCTCGTGCGTGGACGCGCTCGCATTTGCGAACCGGCAGGGAAGGACTCCGGGAAGGACGATTTCTAAAACTGGGAAAATTGGAGGAATAAAAGATGGCGGCTCTCCTTTCCCGCCAACATGGGAACATGGGAGTTTATGTTTTTATTTATTTGTGAGATTTATATACCACCTCACAGTGCAAGCACTCTCTAAGCGGTTTACACGAGTAAGCAATGTATATATTTATATTGCCCCCAACAATCTGGGGTCCTCGTTTTACCGACCTCGGAAGGATGGAAGGCTGAGTCAACCTTGAGCCGGTGTGATTTGAACCGCTGACCTGCGGATCACAGTCAGCTAAAGTGGCCTGCAGTACTGCACTCTAACCGCTGCGCCACCTCGGCTCTATAGTTGTAGTGTCATAAATGAACAGAGGATTTGTCCTCCTCCAGTCCCCTTCTTCCCTTCTCCTTTTGTTCTTTTCTCAGGGACCCCAAATGCTCTTGGATAGTATTTCTCAATTTCTACCACTTTTAAAGCTGGGTGGACTTCCAACTCCCGGAATTTCCCAGCCAAAATGGTGGCTGGGGAATTCTGGGAGTTGAAGTCCACGCAGCTTAAAGGGATGAAGGTCGAGAAACACTGCTCTAGAAATCCAGGGTGAGTTTTGAAAGGCAACTTTTTGAGACGATCCATCGCTGGCTTCTCCTCCTTCTAACTTTCCCCCTCTTCGTTTCCATTTCTCTTCTCGTCCCAGAGACCTTGCTTTGATTGTGGCAGCTTTGGCTTACAACCAGTGGTTTACCAAACTTTACTGCAAGGATTTGCGGCTGGTAGGTTGCTACCATTGTTCTTGAGTCCTTTCTTATCGGGTCACCTTCTGTCCATTACAGGTAGTCTTCAACTTACAAGATGGATGGGTGGGAAGAATGGATGGATGGATGGATGAGTAGATGATGGATGGATAGGTGGATGGATGGATGGGTGGATGACTAGATGGGTGAGGGATGGATGGGTGGATGCAAGGATGAATGAAGGGATAGATGGAAAATGGACAGATGGATAGATGGATGGGTGGGAAGAATGGATGGATGGATGGATGGATGGATGAGTAGATGATGGATGGATAGGTGGATGGATGGATGGGTGGGTGGATGGATGGATGGACGGACAGATGGATGGATAGAGGAAGTATGGATGGACAGATGGGTGGATGCAAGGCTAGATGAACAAATGGATGGAAAATGGATGGATAGATGGATGGGTGAGAAGAATGGATGGATGGATGAGTAGATGATGGATGGGTGGGTGGGTGGACAGACAGATGGATGGATAGAGGAAAGTATGGATGGATGGATGGATGAATGGATGGATGGATGCAAGGATAAATGAACAAATGGATGGATAGGTGGGTGGGTGGGTGGGAAGAATGGATGGATGGATGAGTAGATGATGGATGGGTGGGTGGGTGGACGGACATATGGATGGATAGAGGAAAGTATGGATGGATGGACGGATGGATGGATGGATGCAAGGATAAATGAACAAATGGATGGGTGGATGGGTGGGTGGGTGGGTGGGAAGAATGGATGGATGGATGAGTAGATGATGGATGGATAGGTGGATGGGTGGGTGGGTGGATGAATGGATGGACAGATGAATGCATAGAGGAAGTATGGATGGACGGATGGATGCAAGGATAGATGAACGAATGGATGGAAAATGGATGGATAGATGGATGGGTGAGAAGAATAGATGGATGGATGGATCAGGGGTGAAATGCTACCGGTTCGGCCCAGTTCGGTCATACTGATAGCAGTGGCTGTCGTTGGTTCGGAGAACCAGTAGCGGCCGAAGCACGAGGCTCCGCCCACCCGCCCGGACGTCACCATTTTCTTTTTTTAAACCCTCTGCGCATACGCAAAGCCTTCTGCGCATGCGCAGAGGGTGAAAATGCACACGCAACGGTGGCGTGCGCACCCGCGAAGCATGCACTTCCGAACCAGTAGGAAAGGTAAGTAGATTTCACCGCTGGGATGGATAGATGGTGATAGATGGATGGATGAATGAATGCAAGGATGAATGAAGGGATGAATGGAAAAATGAAGGGATGGATGGATGGATGGATGGATGGATGGATGGATGGATGGAGGAATGGATGGAGGAACGGATGGACAGACAGATGGATAGATGGCAGGATGGATGGAAAAATGAATGAACAGATGGACAGATCGATGGATGGATGGAAGGATAGATGAAGGAATGGATGGAAAATGAATGGATAGATGGATGGATGAGAAGAATGGATGGATGGATGAGTAGATGATGGATGGATGGATGGATAGATGGATAGATGGATGAGGGGTGGATGGATGGATGGATGCAAGGATGGATGAAGGGATGAATGGAAAAACGGATGGATGGATAGAGGAATGGATGGACAGACAGATGGATAGATGCCAGGATGGATGGAAAGGATGGGTGGATGGATGGATGGATGGATGGATGGATGGATGAACGGATGGACAGATGGCAGGATGGATGGAAAAATGAATGAATGGATGGACAGATGGATGGATGCAAGGATAAATGAAGGAATGGATGGAAAATGAATGGATAGATGGATGGGTGAGAAGAATGGATGGATGGATGAGTAGATGATGGATGGATGGATGGATGGGTGAGGGGTGGATGGATGGATGGATGCAAGGATGGATGAAGGGATGAATGGAAAAACAGATGGATGGATAGAGGAATGGATGGACAGACAGATGGATAGATGCGAGGATGGATGGAAAGGATGGACGGAAAAATGAATGGATGGATGGATGGATGAACGGATGAACAGACAAATGGATAGATGGCAGGATGGATGGAAAAATGAATGAACGGATGGACAGATGGATGGAAGGATAAATGAATGAATGGATGGAAAATGAATGGATAGATGGATGGATGGATGGATGGATGGATGGATGGATGGATGGATAGATAGATAGATGGTGGATGGATGGATGCAAGGATGGATGAAGGGATGGATGGATAGAGGAATGGATGGACAGACAGATGGATAGATGCCAGGATGGATGGAAAGGATGGACGGAAAAATGAATGGATGGATGAATGGATGGATGGATGCAAGGATGAATGAAGGGATGAATGGAAAAATGGATAGATAGATGGATGGATGGATGGATAAGGAGTCTGCTCAAAAGTTTGGCAGGACTTCCAGTCATCCAAGCCAGCTCAAGTCCTCCTCCTGTCTCCTCCTCTCCTTCCCCCCTTTCCTTTCCCTTTTCAGGGCTCCGAGGTAGCCGAGCAGATTTTGCACACGGTGAGCAAGTCGCATCACCTGGAGGAACTGGTGCTGGACAACGCAGGGTTAAAAACGTGAGCCTCGTCTTTGACTTTGACATTCCCATCGACCGACGTGCAAAGGTTGACGCTGCTGCTGGGGAGGGGATTTCTCGCCTTCTCCTTTCTCCATTCTTATCCCTTCATCTTTATCCCTTCACGAACGCTTCTCCGGGTAAGATCCCCGCCTGATCTGCTCTCCTTCTCTTTTGGCCGCAGGGATTTTGCCATGAAACTCGCTAACGTGTTGGCGGAAAACCCCAACACCGCCCTCCACCTCCTGACGCTCTCCCACAACCCGCTGGAGGACAAAGGTGATCGACGGAGCTCCCCACCCAGGGGTGGGATGCAAAAATTTTAGCAACTGGTTCTCTGCCCGGTTGCTAGGTGGGCGTGGCCTACTCGGCCTCCTGCACCATGGGGGGATGGTTTTTTTGCCCTCCCCAGGCTCTGGAGGATTTCCTTGAGCCTCCAGGAGGCCAAAAATGGCCTCCCTCGGGCTCTGGAGGCCCTCCGGAGGCCAGAAACGGGCCCGTTTCCAGACTTCTGGAACTTCCGGGAGGCCCGTTTTTCGCCCTCCCAGAGCCTCCGCGCGGGCCCTGCAGTTACCTGGCATCCAAAACGGGCCGCGTGGAGACTCCTGGGAGGGGAGGGGCAGTGTGGGCGGGGCCAGCCAGTCCTTGTAACTACCGGTTCGGCGAACCAGATGTAAAATTTGCAACCGGTTCGCCCAAACCGGTCTGAATCGGCTGAATCCCACCCCATCCCCATCCCACCCCACCTCGGGGGTTCCCCACAAGTTGGGGAGGGGGGCTTCAGCTCCCAGGATCCTGACGTGGCTGGAGATAGGGGTTCGGACAGTTTGCACCCCACCACATCTGGGGGGTTAAAGATAGAGGATCCAGCAACGTCCGAGCATCCAGCGAGCACTGGTTCCTGCAGAAGACTGTGGGACGGAGCTAAGCTTGCTTTGAAATTGGGTGGGGATGTCCTGGGGGGGGAGAAGGAGACCCTGACCCCTTTATTCTCTCCCCTCTTGCACAGGCCTGGGTGCCCTGAGTCAGCAGCTCCTGTGTTTCCCCAAAGGCCTTAGCAAACTTTGCCTTTCCAAGACCAGCATCACTGCTAAAGGTACCCAGGGCACCGCTGGGGAGAGGGAGGGGTTTGAAGCGGGATCTGTGGTGGGCGCTGCTTTGGAGAAGGGTCTTTGAACAGAGATGCTGCATTTCCCTTCTTTTAGGTAGCTGAAAGAGGGAGGGAGGGTAGGAAGGAAGGAGGGAGGAGGGAGGGAGGGAAGAGGGAGGGAAGAAAGGAAGAAGGAGGGAGGGAGGGAGGAAGAGGGAGGAGGGAGGGAGGGAGGGAGAAAGGAAAAAAGGAATAGGAGGAAGGGAGGAAAGAGGGAGGAAGGAAGAGGGAGGAAGGAGAGAAGAAAAGTAAGGAAGAGGGAGGAAAGAAGGAGAGAGGGAGTATCAGGCAGTGATTTTTATATTGCCTGTTATATGTATATGCAGGGAGAAGCATCCCTATCTAATATAATGGTTTATTCCTGAGCACGTGATTGATATGTTCCTAGTGCGCATGTGTACATTCCATTTTCTCCGTTCATTCCTTCTGTTCCTCGCTTCTATCGAAGCAAGACGTGCCTTTTTATATCAGAGATGTAGAATAATGAGGATTTATTGTTTTTTGTACCAAATAAATATTTTTACTTAGAACTTTAAACTGCGGTTTCATTTCTAATGTCAGAATTCCGGGCAAAGATCTATTTTCGCCTCTAGTGAGAGTTATTCTCATCTTGACAGGGATAAATTAAGGGAGGGAGGAAGGAAAGAAAAAAGAGGAGGGAGGGAAGGAAGGAAGGAAAGAGGGTGGAGGGAGGGAGGAAGGAAGGAAAAAAGAAGGAAGAGGGAGGAAGGAAAGAGGAAGGGAGGGAAGGAAGGAATGAAGAAGGAAAGGAAGAAGGGAGAAAGGAAAGAGGAAGAGGGAGGAAGGAGAGAAGGAAAGTAAGAAAGAGGGAAGAAGGAAGGAGGGAGAAAGGGAGGGAGGAAGGAAAAAAGGAAGAGGAGGAAGGGAGGAAAGAGGGAGGAAGGAAGAGGGAGGAAGGAGAGAAAAGTAAGGAAGAGGGAGGAAGGAAGGAAGGAGGCAGGGAGAAATTAAGGGAGGAAGGAAGAAAAAAGGAGGGAGGGAAGGAAGGAAAAAGGGAGGGAGGGAAGGAATGAAGAAGGAAAGGAAGAAGGGAGAAAGGAAAGAGGAAGAGGGAGGAAGGAGAGAAGGAAAGGAAGAAAGAGGGAAGAAGGAAGGAGGGAGGGAGAAAGGAAGGGAGGAAGGAAGGAAAGGAAAAAAAGAAGAGGAGGGTGGGATGAAAGGGGATGGAAGGAAGGGGGAGGAAGGAGAGAAGAAAAGGAAGGAAGAGGGAGGAAGGAAGGAGGGAGGGAGGGAGAAATTAAGGGAGGAAGGAAGGAAAGGAAAAAAGGAAGAGGAGGGAGGGAAGAAAGGAAAGAGAGTGGGAGGGAGGGAAGGAAGAAGGGAGAAAGAAAAGAGGAAGAGGGAGGAAGGAGAGAAGGAATGTAAGGAAGAGGGAAGGAGGGAGGAAAGGAAGAAAGGAAGAGGAGGGAGGAAAGAAGTAGAGAAGGAAAGGAAGGAAGAGGAAGGCAGGAACAAAGGAAGGAACAGAGGAAGAATGGGAGGAAGAAAGGAAGGAAAGAAGATAGGAGGAAGGAGGAAGGAATTCTCTACTTTTATTTATAAATTTATATATGGATGACTGAGTGGCTAATAGTTCAAAACACAATAAAGGCACCAAATATAAATTTATAAAACATGGATTCATGGCAGATGAATTGGGGGAGTTCAACCAATATTATATTCCAGACCAATATTTCTCAACCTTGGCAACTTGATGAGGGGTAAATTTCAACTCCCAGAATTCCCATGTTGGGCAGGGAATTCTGGGAGTTGAAGTCCACACATCTTCAAGCTGCCAAGGTTGAGAAATACTGCTTCAGGTTAACTGGGGCCTCCTCCAGATAGTGAGGCCTTCGTTTCCCAGAATGTCCACTGGACTTCAACTCCCAGGATTCCTCAGCCAGCATACTGTAGCTAGCTGGCGCAGGGAATTCTGGGAGTGGGAGTCTTCCCGTCCCAATTGGGGAAGTTGACTTTGAACAGACAAAACCCAAAGGGCTCCCTGCTTCCTTGCTCAGGACTTGCCGTTTTGTGCCAGACCTTCAGTGCCAACCCAGCCTTCACCAGTTCTCTCCGCCATCTTGACTTAAGCAAAAACCCCGGCCTTCTGGGCACCGACGAGGCAAACGTGAGTGATTGGCATCTCATCCATTTGTCTGGAATAGTACAGTATGTAGGGTTTCCTGCCTGAGGAGGGGGTTGGACTAGAAGACCTCCAAGGTCCCTTCGAACTCTTGATATTCTGTTATTCCTCCTCCCCCCCCATCTCCTTCCTTCCTCCCCCTCCCACTCCTCCCACTCCTTTCTTCTTCCTCCTTTCTTCTTCCTCCTCTTCTTCCTCTTCCCCTTGCTCCGCCTCCTTTCTTCATCTTCCTCTTCTTCCTCCTCTTCCCCGACTTCCTCCTTTCAACTTTCTCCTCCTACCTTCTTGCTCCTCCTCCTGCTCCTTCCACTCCTTTCTTCTTCTTTCTCCTCCTCCTCCTTTCTTCCTCCTCTTCCTGCTCCTCCCCCTCCTTTCTTCCCCCCCCTCCTTTCTTCTTCCTCCTCCTGCTCCTCCTCTCCTTCTTTCTTCCTCCTTTCTTCTCCTCTTCCTTCTCCTCTTTCTCTTCCCCTCCTTCTCCTCCCTTCCTCCTCCTCCTCCTTTCTTCTTCCTCTTCCTCCTCCTCTTGCTCCTCCCCTTCTCCTTTCTTCTTCCTGCTCTTCCTGCTCCTCCCCCTCCTTTCTTCCTCCTCCTTTCTTCTTCCTCCTCCTGCTCCTTCTCTCCTTCTTTCTTCCTCCTTTCTTCTCCTCTTCCTTCTCCTCTTGCTCTTCCCCTTCTTCTCCTCCCTTCCTCCTCCTCCTCCTCCTTTCTTCTTCCTCTTGCTCCTCCCCTTCTCCTCCTTTCTTCTTCCTGCTCCTGCTCCCCCCTCCTTCTTTCTTCATCCTCCACCTTTCTTCTCCTCTTCCTTCTCCTCCTGTTCCTCCCCCTCCTTTCTTCTTCCTCCTCCTCTTCCCCTCCTCTTCTTCCTCCTCTTCCTCCTCCTCCCCTTGCTCCGCCTCCTTTCTTCTTCTTCCTCCTCTTCCCCCACTTCCTCCTTTCTTCTTCCTCCTCCTTCTTTCTTCCTCCTCCTTTCTTCTCCTCTTCCTCTTCCCCCTACTCCTCCCCTTGCTCCGCCTCCTTTCTTCTTCTTCCTCCTCTTCCCCCACTTCCTCCTTTCTTCCTCCTCCTCCTTTCTTCATCCTCCTTTCTTCTCCTCTTCCTCCTCCTCTTCCTCTTCCCCCTACTCCCCCCTCCTGCTACCTCCCTCCCCCCTCCTTTCTTCCTCCTCATCCTTTCTTCCTCCTCTTCCTCCTGCCTGAGCAGTGGGTTGGACTAGAAGACCTCCAAGGTCCCTTCCAACTCTGTTATTCTGTTAATCCAGCTACAATGGAGAAGTTGGGGAGCCAGATCACACCATTGTCCAGAAAATCCCTTTTTGGATGAGAATTCCGACTTTGGAGGGAGGAACACACAACAGCTCCTGTGGCCTAGAGGTGGAGCTCTTGCCTCACAATCAGGAGGTTGTGAGTTCTATCCTAGTTAGAGGCAGATGTAGGGTCTCCTGCTTGGGCAGGGGGGTTGGACTAGATGACCTGTAAGGTCCCTTCCAACTCTGTTAATATGTTAAATACGTTAAACCACATTATAATCTCCCCGTATCTTCAGAACCTGGAGAGTTCCAACATGGGTGCAAATAGTCCTCGACACCGCTTGCTTAGTGACCATTCAAAGTTACGGCGGCACTGAAAAAAGTACCATGACTTGTTTTCACACTTACGACCTTTCCAGCGTTCTCACCATCACGTGATCAAAATTCAGAGGCTTGGCCATCGAGTCATACTTACGACGGTCGCAGTGTCCCTGGGTCACGCGGTCCCCTTTTGCGACCTTCTGACAAGCCAAGTCAATTGGGGGGGGGGGGAGAGGAGGGAAGCCAGATCCACTTAACAACCGGATGACTAACTTTAACATCCGTGGGGTTTCACTTAACGACGGTGTCGAGAAAGGCTGCAAAATGGGGCAAAATCCGCTGAACGCATGTCCTCGCTTAGCGACAGAAATGGCCGGGCTGGATTGTAGCCGGGACGGCGCAACCACAGCGGAGTCGGGCGCCCAGCATCCGAATTTTGATCGCGTGACCGTGGCGGTGTGGAAAAACAATCGTTTATTTCCCCCTTTTTTTTTGCCGTTTTCTAACGTTGAAAGGTCAGTAAATGAACCGTTTGTATGTCTGCCTGTATATCCTGGTGTCAGGCCGGAGCCATATTTTATTAGAGACTTTGGCCTGCCACACTTGAGGCGTTAGAACAGTGTTTCCCAACCTTGGCATGTTGAAGATGTCTGGACTTCAACTCCCAGAATTCCCCAGCCAGCATTCGCTGGCTGGGGAATTCTGGGAGTTGAAGTCCAGACATCTTCAACTTGCCAAGGTTGGGAAACACTGCGTTCGAATGCATTCTTGCTGTGGGGATTTGGGAGGGGCGGTTGCATGAGCGATGTAGAGATGTAGCCATAACAAATTCCTTCTAGATTTTCAAGGTCATCCTTTGTTCAGCACCTGGCCGGAAGTTGATGGGAGTAACGCACACGTTGGCAGAAGACGACTGGTCAACGTGATGAACTTGTGGGTGTGGGAACACGGGAAGGAACTTTAAACTGGGTGGAGAAACCCTCGCAGATTCAGATTCGGGTTTCTCACAGATGTGCCAACATGGCTCTGCTAATAAATTGGGACTTTGAGGAATACTTTGCCTCGGACTCTTGATTTAGTTTTGGATGCTATTTGTTTATTCCGCCTTTCCTTCTTCGTTTCCCTACAGAGTTTCTACTCCTTCCTGGCACAGCCCAACGCACTGATCCACCTGGACGTATCCTCCACAGATTGTGCGGTAGACGCAGTAAGGATTTCAGAGAACGGATATGGGGAACAGGTTGGCTACGGCAGGGGTACCCAATTCCCCGGGCCGCGGCCCGTTTGTAACCGGGCTGCACCAGCCACAAGCGAGTGCGCGTGCAGGCAGCTCCATTCTTGGCCAAATGGAGTTGACGGGCGCCTGCCACTCACACAGAACAATCTGCCAAGCCAGAAAAGTTGGCGACCGTGTGACCTACGGAATACCTATGGCAGGGGTATTCAAACTGAAGCCCCGGGGGCAGGATACGGCCCGCGGGGTGCTTAGATCTGGCCTGCGGGGCCACCCTGGAAACAGCGAAGGACCGGCCTGCGCTGCTTCTGCAGGCGAAAATGGAGCGGCCCTCCCGAGCTCCGTTTTCGCTGGCAGAGGGTTGCAGGAGGCCGTTGGCAGCTGAAAACCGTTTTCGCTGGCATAAGCGCTCGGCCCAGCGAAAACGGAGCTCCCAGAGGGCTGCAGGAGGCCGTCACAGCCGAAAACGGGGCTCAAGCTCCATTTTCACTAGCAGAGGGTTGCAGGAGGCTGTGGCGGCCGAAAACAGAGCTTCGGGAGCCCGTTTTCATTGGCAGAGCGCCCCCGACATGACTGATGTCGAGCGGGCCACCCCCTCGGCCCCTCCCGAGGTCAAACGCAACCCTGACGCGGCCCCTCAATGAAATCGAGTTTGACACCCCTGACCTAGAGCATTGCAGGTTGACAACTTTGGATGGGCTTTAGTGAGCGGGATCACGGTTCACACCTGGCTGTGTGTGGGTTTTTTTTTCCTTGTAGCTTTTTAGTGCGTTGCTGCACGGCTGCTGCCCTCGTCTCTGCTACCTCAATCTTTCGCGAAACACCTTTCCCCACCGGTAAGGATAATATTGTTTTTAACTTCTGCAAAGGGAGAAAGGGGGGGGGTTGTCTTTTTGTGGCTAAGAAATAAGAGGAATCCTCTCCCCCCCACCCACCCACCCAGGAAGGGCAAAGAATTCCCACCCTCTTTGAAGCAGTTCTTCTGCAGTGCCTATTCCCTCAACTGTGTGAACCTGTCCGGCATCAGGGTTCCCGTGGAAGCCTTGAGGTGAGTCTCGCCGGTCTCGGTCCCCGCATTGGGCAGCGCCGGGAACAAAACTGGGGGTGTGATTGTCTCGTGTGCAATATCACTGTCACAAAAGGAGCCAACGAGCCTGCGAGGGGGGGCAGAGAGAGGGAGGGAGGGAGGGTCCAAAGTCAGTCAGCCGGCTTTCATACCTAAGGCGGGACTAGAACTCACCGTCTTCTGCTGATTGGCCAAAAGTCACCCAATCACATTTCATACCTAAGGCAGGACTAGAACTCACCGTCTCCTGGTGATTGGCCCAAAGTCACCCAGTCACATTTCATACCTAAGGCAGGACTAGAACTCACCATCTCCTGGTGATTGGCCCAATGTCACCCAGTCACATTTCATGCCTAAGGCAGGACTAGAACTCACTGTCTCCTGGTGATTGGCCCAAAGTCACCCAGTCGCATTTCATACCTAAGGCAGGACTAGAACTCACTGTCTCCTGGTGATTGGCCCAAAGTCACCCAGTCACATTTCATACCTAAGGCAGGACTAGAACTCACCGTCTCCAGGTGATTGGCCCAATGTCACCCAGTCACATTTCATACCTAAGGCAGGACTAGAACTCACTGTCTCCTGGTGATTGGCCCAAAGTCACCCAGTCACATTTCATACCTAAGGCAGGACTAGAACTCACCGTCTCCTGGTGATTGGCCCAATGTCACCCAGTCACATTTCATACCTAAGGCAGGACTAGAACTCACTGTCTCCTGGTGATTGGCCCAAAGTCACCCAGTCACATTTCATACCTAAGGCAGGACTAGAACTCACTGTCTCCTGGTGATTGGCCCAAAGTCACCCAGTCACATTTCATACCTAAGGCAGGACTAGAACTCACTGTCTCCTGGTGATTGGCCAAAAGTCACCCAGGCGGCTTTCATGCCTAAGGACTAGAACTCACTGTCTCCTGGTGATTGGCCCAAAGTCACCCAGTCACATTTCATACCTAAGGCAGGACTAGAACTCACTGTCTCCTGGTGATTGGCCCAATGTCACCCAGTCACATTTCATACCTAAGGCAGGACTAGAACTCACTGTCTCCTGGTGATTGGCCCAAAGTCACCCAGTCACATTTCATACCTAAGGCAGGACTAGAACTCACCGTCTCCTGGTGATTGGCCCAATGTCACCCAGTCACATTTCATACCTAAGGCAGGACTAGAACTCACTGTCTCCTGGTGATTGGCCCAAAGTCACCCAGTCACATTTCATACCTAAGGCAGGACTAGAACTCACCGTCTCCTGGTGATTGGCCCAAAGTCACCCAGTCACATTTCATACCTAAGGCAGGACTAGAACTCACCATCTCCTGGTGATTGGCCCAATGTCACCCAGTCACATTTCATGCCTAAGGCAGGACTAGAACTCACTGTCTCCTGGTGATTGGCCCAAAGTCACCCAGTCGCATTTCATACCTAAGGCAGGACTAGAACTCACTGTCTCCTGGTGATTGGCCCAAAGTCACCCAGTCACATTTCATACCTAAGGCAGGACTAGAACTCACCGTCTCCAGGTGATTGGCCCAATGTCACCCAGTCACATTTCATACCTAAGGCAGGACTAGAACTCACTGTCTCCTGGTGATTGGCCCAAAGTCACCCAGTCACATTTCATACCTAAGGCAGGACTAGAACTCACCGTCTCCTGGTGATTGGCCCAATGTCACCCAGTCACATTTCATACCTAAGGCAGGACTAGAACTCACCGTCTCCTGGTGATTGGCCCAAAGTCACCCAGTCACATTTCATACCTAAGGCAGGACTAGAACTCACTGTCTCCTGGTGATTGGCCCAAAGTCACCCAGTCACATTTCATACCTAAGGCAGGACTAGAACTCACTGTCTCCTGGTGATTGGCCAAAAGTCACCCAGGCGGCTTTCATGCCTAAGGACTAGAACTCACTGTCTCCTGGTGATTGGCCCAAAGTCACCCAGTCACATTTCATACCTAAGGCAGGACTAGAACTCACTGTCTCCTGGTGATTGGCCCAATGTCACCCAGTCACATTTCATACCTAAGGCAGGACTAGAACTCACTGTCTCCTGGTGATTGGCCCAAAGTCACCCAGTCACATTTCATACCTAAGGCAGGACTAGAACTCACTGTCTCCTGGTGATTGGCCCAATGTCACCCAGCCGGCTTTCATGGCTAAGGCAGGACTAGAACTCTCATCCCCTGCTTTCTAGCCTGGTACCTTAACCACTAGACCAAACTGTCTCTTAAATACATGTTCTTTGCACATATGTTGTTGGGACAACAGAGTCACTAACGAGCTAACAATTTCACCCCATTCCTGGTTTTAATTTAATTTAATTGAATTGAATTGAACGTTCTTATATGCCGCCCCACTCGCATGGGACTCAGGGCGGCGTATTTTAAACATTTTATTTTGTGGTTTAGCCTTTTAACTTCATTTCGTTTATCAATATTTGGTGGTTTGATAGGCCACCCTGTTAAATTAGCTTCCCTCTTCAAAGGCTCAAAAAGACTGGGGAAAATATACATGCCGAAACATTGAAAAGCAATAATTCCGTGTTTCCGCCCTTCACACAGGTCTCTCATGCAAGGCTTGTCTGCCAACACCCACCTCAGTGACCTGCATCTGGATTTGAGCGGATGTGAGGTAAAATTGGGACATGGGGATGAAATTAGGATATATAAAATTAAGATATTTATCCATGAAGTGCATAAAGCTTTTGGCACATGTCTCCTACGACCAGCCTCTCTAGCAGAACAGAACAGAACAGAACAGAACAGAACAGAACAGAACAGAACAGAACAGAACAGAACAGAACAGAACAGAACAGAACAACACAGTTGAAAGGGACCTTGTAGGGCATCTAGTCCAACCCCCCCGCCCAAGCAGAGGACCCTGAGCACTTCCACACTCAAACTTTACATAAAGTTTAAACTTTATACTGGTAGTCTTTAACTGACGGCCACAAGTGAGCCCAAACTTTATGTTGCTAAGTGAAACGTGTGCAGTGAGTTTATCCCATTTTACGACTTTTCTTGCCTCAGTTGTTGAGCGTTTGTTCAGTTAGTAACCTGGTTGTTAAGTGAATCTGGATTCCCATGGGCTTTGCTTGTCAGAGGGTCGCCAAGGGGGATTGCGTGACGCCGCAGCCGTCATAAATATGAGCCACTTGCCAAGTGCCTGAATTTTGATCATGTGACCTTGGGGTCGTTAAGCGTGAAAAACGCTCACTTTTTCCCCGTGCCGTCATAACTTTGAACGGTCACTAAATAAACTGTTGTAAGTCGAGGACGACCTGTAAAGAATTATATTTGCAATTTAGATAATCCGTTCGTAATGTTTGTGTTAAGATTTTATAGTCTGTGTTTTGTATTTTAGCCCTGTGTTCCTTTTTACTGAAATATGACGGGAACGTGCCATGCGGTAAATAAATAAATGCTGATATATTTTTTTTGCCTTTCTGTGTTAGCTCCGTTCTCCGGGAGCGCAAGTCCTTCAAGAACAGATGCCCGGGATAAACGCCCTGAGCGGTCTCGATATTTCGGATAACGGTGAGTCTCGAAAAATCCCCCTTTGGAAGCAAGTCCTGAGGAACAAAGAAGGAGAATCGGAGAATTGTAGAATTAATATTGGGTTGTATAAACCGAGGCCTAGAATCAAGGTCACGTGAAGTATTAGAACCACTTTATTAAAGTTTGTTGTAAAAATCAAAACCAGAAGCACACACCGATAACTGATTCAGCTGGATTCATAAGCTTCGTTATGGCCTTCCGTAAAGCCGTGAAAACATGGCTCTTCCTGCAGGCGGGGTGAATTTAAGATCAATCCCCCATGTTTGAATGTTGGTCTGTTTTTTAAATTTTTAAACTTTTTAAATTTTGTAATTTTTTAATTATCGGTATCGTTTTTATAGATTGTTCTGAATTATGATGTATGCCGCCCTGAGTCCCACGGGAGTTGAGCGGCATATAAAAGCGACCAAATAAATAAATAAATAAACATAGTAATATATATATTTACAATACCACAAGTAGAATTCTTCTTCAATCAGTTACAGGCAGCAGAGAACAGTTAGTTTCATTTCTTCAGAGTGGAAGCGTACAGAGTGGAGAGTGGAGCCACACCCAGCCTTAAGCTTAAGTATTCAGTTTCGATTCTCTGCACAGACTCAGAAGTGGTTAGCTCCCATTGGCGGACTTAGTTGCTATGCCTATTCATTGGCTGACCTTGTTACCACTGGCTCTCCCAGTTCATGAATATTCTAACACACTTTATACAAAACCCTAGTAAGACCACGCCTGAAATACTGCAACCAATTTTGGTCACCATACCAAAAAAAAAAAAAAAAAGTTGAGACCGTTGGAAAAAGTGCAGAGAAGAGCAACTAAGATGATTAAAGGCCTGGAGACAAAAACATAAGAAGAACGGTTGCAGGATTTGGGCCTGGCCAGTCTAGAGAAAAGAAGAATTAGGGGGAGACATGATAGAAGTATCCCAGTATTTGAGGGGCTGCCACAGAGAGGAAGGGGTCAAATCATTCTGCAAAGCATCAGAGGGCAGGACAAGAAACCATGGTTGGAAACTAATCAAGGAGAGAAGCAACCTGGAATTAAGGAGAAACTTCCTAACAGTGAGGACAATTAACCAGTGGAACAGCTTGCCACCAGAAATTGCGGGTGCTCCATTACTGGAGGTTTTTAAGAAGAAACTAGAACAATCACTTACAGTAGAACCTCTGGTCACGAACGCTTCTGACCCACGACCAAATCGGGTTCCGACCAAAAAATTCACAATTCCCCCCCGCTCCGCCCCATCCCGCCCCGCCAGCCGATTTCCCCTTCCGTACGATTTTTTTTTTGTAAGCGCCAAATTTCCAAAATGAGGTTCGGTTCATGACCAAATCGGGTTGCGACCAAAGTTATGGAACAAATTATGGTCGCGACCAGAGGTTCTGCTGTATCTTAAATGGTATTGGTTCTCTTGCGTGGGCAGGGGCTGGACTAGAAGACCTCTGAGGACCGTCCCCGCTGTATTCTAAAAAAAGGTCTCGATATTTCGGATAACATTGAGTCTCAAAAATCCTCTTTGGAGGCAAATCCTGAGGAACAAAGGAGAGAATCTGAGAATTGCAGCCTTATCTGTTCCAACCCTTTGCCGTATGCAGGGAAATTGCAGGCAGTCCTCGATTCACGACCGTAACCGAGCCCAAGGGTTCCGTGGCTAAGCGAGACAGTTGTGAAGTGCGTTTTGACGAACGTTTTACGATCTTTCCGGCCACTGTTGTGAAGGGAAGCCAGATTCGCTTAACAACGAGGTTACTAAATTAACAATTGCAGCAATTCGCTTAACAACCGGTGGCAAGAAAGCTCGTAAAAACAACAAAAATGGGGGGCTCTGTGGTGGTCGTAAGTCGGGGACTACCTGGAAATAGAAATAAACGACAGATAGTCCTCGGGTTACGACCGCCACTGAGCCCAACGTTTACATTGCTAAGTGAAACATTTGTGAAATGAGTTTGCCCCATGTTTACGACTTTTCTTGCCCTGGTTGTTAAGTGAATCACTGCAGTTCTTAAATGAGTAACACGGTTGTTAAGTGAATCTGGCTTTCCCCATCGACTTGGCTTGTCAGAAGGTTGCAAAAAACGGATCAGGTGACCCCGTGACCGTCATAAATATGTGTCAGTTGCCGAGGGTCTGAATTTGGATCACGTGACCACGGGAAAATGCTACGATGGTCCTAAGTGTGAAAAACGGCACTAAGTCCCTTTTTTTCCAATGCCGTCGTAACTTCGAACGGTCACTAAGTGAACTGTTTGTAAGCCGGGGATTACCTGTACAAGGAAATAGACATGATTGTTCACTGTTTTCTCATCCCAACAGGCTTCGACGCAGATTTGATCACTTTGCTTCCGGCGTTGAGTAAGAACAAATCGTTGAAACACCTCTGGCTCGGAAAGAATTTTAACGTCAAATCCCGGTGAGTTTTTTTTTTTTCGGGAAACAGGCGCCATTTCTCTGCACCCAGTGAGGCGAAGAGCTTTTGGGCTGGGCCAGGGGTGGGATTCAGCCGGTTCACACTGGTTCAGGCGAACCGGATGCAAATTTTACATCTGGTTCGCCGAACTGGTAGTTGCAAGGACTGGCTGGCCCCGCCCACCCTGCCCCTCCCTTCCCAGGACTCTCCACGCGGCCCGATTTGGATGCCAGGTAAGTGCAGGGCCCGCACGGAGACTCTGGGAGGGCGAAAAATGGGATTCTCAGAAGTCTGGAAACGGGCCCGTTTCTGGCCTCCGGAGGGCAATGTTCCCTGTAATAACAGAAAACGGTGCGTGGCCGTTAGAAACTGCCACACGGCGTTCTCTTTTGATCTGCACGGCCGCGCAGGCACGCAGCCTTTGCCATTAGGAACTTCTGCGCGGAAGTTAGAAACTTCTGTGTGGAAGTTAGAAACTTCTGCGCGGAAGTTAGAAACTTCCGCGCGGTGTTCTTTCATTATGTGCGCGGCTGCGCGGCCTCACACCTTATAGGGAACAGTGCCGGAGAGCCTCCGGAGCCCGGGGGAGGCCATTTTCGCCCTCCCGGAGGCTCGAAGTAATCCTCCAGAGCCTGGGGAGGGTGAAAAACAGGCCTCCCAGAAGTCCGGAAATGGGCCTGTTTCTGGCCTCCAGAGTCCAGGGGAGGCCGTTTTCGCCCTCCCGGAGGCTCGAGAAAAGCCTCCGGAGCCTGGGAAGGTCGAAAATGCCCCCACCACCACCGTGGTGCAGGAGGCCAAGTAGGCCACGCCCACCATGCCCACGCCCACCCAGCAACCGGGCAGAATCCCACCCCTGGGCTGGGGCCATGATTTAATTTGCAATAAACCAACCAGTCAAACAGTTTATTTCTCAATCTCAACAACTTTAAAGATGGGCGGACTTCAACTCCCAGAATTCCCCAGCCAGCCTTGCTTAGCAACTGGACTCACATTTAGGACGGTCGCGGTGTCCCTGGGCCCGTGGGATTCCCCTTTTGGGACCTTCGGACAAGCCAAATCGACGGGGAAAGCCAGATGCACTTAACAACCGGGTTTCCGATCTAACATCCACACCGATTCACTTAATAACTGTGGCAAGAAAGGTCGTAAAACAGGACAAAATTCACTTCACAATTCTGGGAGTTGAGGTCCACCCGTCTTAAAGTTGCTGAGGTTGAGAATCACTGATATATCGCCCAAATATGCAGACTTAGCTACAGGCCGTCCTCAACTTACAACAGTTCGCTTAATGACTGTTCAAAGTTACAACGGCACTGAGTAAAGTGACTTATGTCCGTTTTTCACACTTAGAACCGTTACAGTATTCCCACGGTCGCGTGATCAAAATTCAGATGCTTGGACTGGCTCATATTTATGACGGTCACAGTGTCCAGGGGTCATGTGATCCCCTTTTGCGACCGTCTGACAAGCAATGGGGAAACCAGATTCACTTAACAACGGTCTTACTAGCTTAACAACTGCAGTGATTCTCTTAACAAGGGTGGCAAGAAAGGTTGCAAAATGAGGCACAATTCACTTCGCAAATGTCTCGCTTAGCGACAGAAATTTTGTGCTCAAATGTGGTTATGAGTCGAGGACTACCTTATACAGGTAGCCCTAGACTTACAAGCATTCATTTAGTGACCATTCGAAGTTACAATGGCACTGAGAAAAGTGACTTATGTCCATTTTTCACACTTACGACCGTTGCAGCATCCCCCCGGTCACATGATCAAAATTCAGACGCTTGGCCGCCGACATATTTATGACGGTTGCAGTGTCCCGGGGGGATCATGTGATCCCCTTTTGCGACCTTCTGAGGAGCCATGTCAATGGGGAAGTCCGATTCACGTAACAACCGTGTTCCTATTTAACAACTGCAGTGATTCACTTAACTGTGGCAAGACAGGTCGTAACATGGGGCAAAACTCACTTAACAACTGCCTTACTTAGCCACAGAAACGTCGGGTTCAATTGTGGTCATAAGTTGAGGACTGCCTTGGAATGAGTGCAAATCCTTCCCCATTTCGAACGTAAGGAGGAGGAGGAAGAGGGTGGGGATATGGAAGGCGATGTCATGTTGACAGGAGCCGTTTCTTAATCTTTTTACCTCAGGACCCTGGAAGAAATTCTCCAGAAGTTAGTGCAATTTATCCAAGAAGAAGAGTGTGTAAGTTCTTGGCCGGTCCAAAGTGTAATTCGGTAGAATTGTTATGAGTATTATTTACAGGGATTATGAATTGTTCGTCGTTTAATGAGGGAGTCGGGGCAACTGAATGGAGCTGAATGTTTACTGGCCTGATGCCCTTCCTGTTGCCAATGCGGAGTTCTGTTCAGCAGATATATTCCCATTGTGCCCAGAGAGAGAAAAATATCAGCCTCTACCTAGGCTCGAACTCCTGATTATGAGGCGAGAACTCCACCTCTAGGCCACCACACCAAACCCCCTCTCCTTTCTTTCTCTCCTCCTCCTCCTCTCTCTCTCTCTCCCTCCCTCCCCAAAGTCCTTACAGTCCTTTTCGGTGGCCGATTCCCGGCTGAAAACCCGTTGTAGTATCTTGATCAACGCTCTGGGGAGCAACACTTGCTTGACCAAAGTGGACCTGAGTGGGAACAACATGGAAGATCTCGGCGCCAAGATGTTATCCAAGGCTCTGCAGATCAACAGTACGCTCAGGTAAGTAGGCCTGAAGGCAGAGGTGGTATTCAGCCGGTTCGGACCGGTTCAGGCGAACTGGTAGCAGAAACCTATGCTGTGCTATTTACCGTATTTTTCGGAATATAAGACGCACCTTAGTTTTTGGGGAGGAAAATAGGGGGGGAAATCTACCTACCAGGTATTCATCTGGCTAGCGTCCTTTTTCTGATCAGCTTCAGCACATTATTTTATCCCTTGGTTAGGGCTGAAAAAAACCTTTTTCGGAGGGAGTAGCAATGAAAAAAAGCCTGCAAAGACTTAGGGCTGAAAAAACCTTTTTCGGAGGGAATAGCAATGAAAACAAGCCTGCAAAGACTTAGGGCTGGAAAAAAATCTTCTTTGGAGGGAATAGGAATGAAAAAAATCTTGCACGCTGGGAAGATCGTTAGCACCTCGTTAGGGCTGAAAAAACATTTTTTCGGACAGAATAGCAATGAAAACAAGCCTGCAAAGACTTAGGGCTGGAAAAAAACTTATTCGGAGGAAGTAGGAATGAAAAAAATCCTGCTAGCCGAGAAGATCGTTAGCACCTCGTTAGGGCTGAAAAAACGTTTTTTCGGAGGGAATAGCAATGAAAACACGCCTGCAAAGACTTAGGGCTGGAAAAAAACTTATTCGGAGGAAGTAGGAATGAAAAAAATCCTGCTAGCCGAGAAGATCGTTAGCACCTCGTTAGGGCTGAAAAAACGTTTTTTCGGAGGGAATAGCAATGAAAACACGCCTGCAAAGACTTAGGGCTGGAAAAAAACTTATTCGGAGGAAGTAGGAATGAAAAAAATCCTGCTAGCCGAGAAGATCGTTAGCACCTCGTTAGGGCTGAAAAAACGTTTTTTCGGAGGGAATAGCAATGAAAACACGCCTGCAAAGACTTAGGGCTGGAAAAAAACTTATTCGGAGGAAGTAGGAATGAAAAAATCCTGCAAGCCGGGAAGATCGTTAGCACCTCATTGGGGCTGAAAAAAAAAGCTTCGAAAAAGCTACATTTGGAGTATAAGATGCACCCAAATTTTCAGCTTCTTTTAGGGAGGAAAAAGGTGCGTCTTATACTCCGAAAAATACGGTAGGCATGTTTTTGAGGCCGGGCGCATGCGCTGAAGGCCGGGCCCACATTTTCGGTGCTGGGCGAACCGGTAGGTAAATGACGGCGGCAGAAGCTCCAAAGATGGTGTCTGGCTGCGAGAAGACCCAACGGATGCATCCACGGGGAGAAAACTCACTCTAAACTAGACTGTCTTCCTCCGTTTCTAGGAGCATTTCCTGGGACAAGAATGGGACCACCGCCCAAGGCTTCCAGGACATCGCCCGGGCCTTGGAGAAGTGAGTGAGCAGGGGTGTCCACCTGGAGAGAGAAGGATGACGCTTCTCTCAATGGTGGTTTTCGAGCCACCGGAGACAAGAAGCGAAGCCTTGGTTGGAGGCAGTGGTGAAATTCAAAAACTTTCCCTACCGGTTCTGTGGGCGTGGCTTGGGGAGGGCGTGGCTTGGGGGGGTCATGTAACTTCGTTGCTCGTATCCTTACGATTTATATTGACTGGTTCCTAATATGATTTGATTGCTTATGTTTGTACCCGGAGTATCATTAAGTGTTGTACCTTATGATTCTTGACGAACGTATCTTTTCTTTTATGTACACTGAGAGCCTATGCACCAAAGACAAATTCCTTGTGTGTCCAATCACACTTGGCCAATAAAAAATTCTATTCTATTCTATTCTATTTTATGTGACCGGGTGGGCGTGCCCAAATTTTTTTTATTTTATTTTTTTAGAATTTTTTAACTACCGGTTCTCCCAAACCAGTTAAAAAATGCTAAAAAAAAAAGTTTGAAAAAAGTTCCGACAATCACCTGTGATAATCAGCTGTGCCCGCGATCATCGGAACCTTTTTAAAAACTTTTTTAAAGCATTTATTTATTTATTTATTTGTTTATTATTATCTATCTATCTATCTATCTATCTATCTATCTATCTATCTATCTATCTATCTATCTATCTATCTATTTATTTAGTAGTTTTTCTATGCCGCCCTACTCCCTTAGGACTCAGGGCGGCGTACAACATTTTATAAAAACTCCAAACAAATCATTAAAAAAGACAGTTTAAAAACAATTTAAAAAACATATAAACAACATATATTACTACCTATTCGCTGGAACTGGTACTAAAAAATGCTTTAAAAAGTTAAAAAAAAGGTTCCAGCGATTGTAGGAACCTTTTTTTTAATTTTTAAAAACATTTTTTAATACCGATTCAGGCGAATCGGTAGTGTTTTTTTTACTTCTGCTGACTGCCGGCTGCTTGCAGTTCGAATCTCACCAGGCTCAAGGTTGACTCAGCCTTCCGTCCTTCCGACCCACATTGCAATACGATGACCCTGTAAACTGCTTAGAGAGGGCTACGAAGCACAGTAAAGCGGTATATAAATCTATTGCTAAGTGGGAAGGAAGGAAGGAAGGAAGGAAGGAAGGAAGGAAAGAGGGAGGGAGGGAAGGAAGGAAGGAAGGAAGGGAGATGGAAGGAAGGAAGAGGAAGGGAGGAAGATGGAGGGAGAGAGGGAGGAAGATGGGTGGAGGGAGGAAGGAAGGAAGATGGAGGGGGAAGGAAGGAAGGAAGGAAGATAGGAAGGAAGGAAGGAAGGAAGGAAGGAAGGAAAGGCCGTGGTGGCACAGTGGTTAGAATACAATATTGCAGATGAATTCTGCCAACTGCCAGCAGCTCAATCCTCACCAGGCTCAAGGTTGACTCAGCCTTCCGTCCTTCCGAGGTGGGTAAAATGAGGACCCAGATGGTTGGGGGCAATATGCTGAACTCTGTAAACCGCTTAGAGAGGGCTGCAAAGCACCGCAAAGCGGTAGATAAGTTTAAGTGCGGTTGCTAGTGCTTTTATCCACTGCCTCGCTTAGACTTAAGTTGGACTTAACTATGGTTGGACTTAAGTTGGACTTAACTTAAGTTGGACTTAACCAGGATTAGCTGTATGCCTTTGGCACCTCGCATGCCGCCCGGACCTGATTAAAAACAGATTTTGTTTCCAAATTGTGTTCTTTTTCAGCAACTACACACTCAAGTTTATGGCTTTGCCCATGAGCGACATCACAACGGCGTACCGCAATGCCCCCGACCGGACGGATGAGGTTTGGCAAAAGGTGAGCCACCTCCCACCCTTCTGGCATTAATTAATTAATTAACCAGTGGAACAACTTGCCACCAGAAGTTGTGGGTGCTCCAACACTGGAGGTTTTTAAGAAGAGATCGGACAGCCGTTTGTCTGGAACGGTACAGGGTCTGCTGCCTGAGGAGGGGGTTGGACTAGAAGACCTCTGAGATCCCTTCCCAGTGTGTAACAGGTAGTCCTCGACTTATGACAGTTCACTTAGTGACCGTTCAAAGTTACAACGGCGCTGAAAAAAGGGAGTTAGGACCGTTTTTCACAGTTACCACCTTTGCAGGGTCACGCGATCCAAATTCAGAGGCTTGGCAACTGGTTCATACTTACGACGGTGGCAGTGCCCGGGGGTCCTGTGATCCCCTTTTGCGACCATCTGACGAGCAACGGGGAAGCTAGATTCACTTAACAACTGTCTTACCCGCTTAAAAACTGCAGTGATTCTCTTTAACAAAGGTAGCAAGAAAGGTTGTGAAATGGGGCAAAATTCACTTAGTAAATGTCTCGCTTAGCGACAGAAATTTTGGGCCCCATTGCGGTCGTAAATCGTGATCAAAATTCGAACGCTTGGCAACGGATTCATATTTATGATGCTTGCGGCGTCACATGATCCCCTTTTGCGACCTTCCGACGACCAACGTCGAGGGGGAAGCCGGATTCACTTAACAACCGCGTTCCTCTTAATAGGCGCAGGGATTTGCTTAACGACGGTGGCAAGCAAGGTCATAAAATTCACTTAACAACCTGATGACTGACTTATCCGCCGCAGTGATTCACTTAAAAGCAATGTGGCAAGAAAGGTCGTAGAATGGGAACAGAACCTGCTTAACAAATGTCGCCCTGGAACAACAGAAATGTTGGGCTCCGTTGTGGCCGTATGTCGAGGACTACCTGTATAGGGTCTCCTGCTTGAGCAGGGGGTTGGACTAGAATACCTCTGAGGTCCCAACTCTGTCATTCTGCTACCTTCCCTTGCTGGGACAGAGATTTGTCGCCTTGATAATCAAGCAAACCAAGTTTACGTGTACTGTGTTTTCCCGAAAATAAGACCCTGTCTTATATTTTTTTGAACCCCGAAATAAGTGCTTGGCCTTATTTTCAGGGAGGTCTTATTATTTTGGGGCGCGTGGAGCAAGACGGGGCTCCTCTTGTCGTCTTACCTGATTTCCAGCTCTGTCTCCCTAACCCTAACCAGAGGAAATGGCGGGGACCGGCTGCGCATGCGGTTAAATATTTTCGGGGAGGGCTTATTTTCAGGGTATGGCTTATTTTTGGGGAAGGATTTATTTTCAGAGGAGGGCTTATTTTCAGGGAAAGGTTTATTTTCAGAGGAGGGCTTATTTTCGGGGTATGGCTTATTTTTGGGGAAGGGTTTATTTTCAGAGGAGGGCTTATTCTTGGGGTAGGGCTTATTTTTGGGGAAGGGTTTATTTTCAGAGGAGGGCTTATTTTCGGGGTAGGGCTTATTTTTGGGGAAGGGTTTATTTTCAGAGGAGGGCTTATTTTTGGGGAAGGGTTTATTTTCAGAGGAGGGCTTATTTTCGGGGAAGGGTTTATTTTCAGAGGAGGGCTTATTTTCGGGGAAGGGTTTATTTTCAGAGGAGGGCTTATTTTCAGGGAAAGGTTTATTTTCAGAGGAGGGCTTATTTTCAGGGTATGGCTTATTTTTGGGGAAGGATTTATTTTCAGAGGAGGGCTTATTTTCAGGGAAAGGTTTATTTTCAGAGGAGGGCTTATTTTCGGGGTATGGCTTATTTTTGGGGAAGGGTTTATTTTCAGAGGAGGGCTTATTTTCGGGGTATGGCTTATTTTTGGGGAAGGGTTTATTTTCAGAGGAGGGCTTATTTTTGGGGTAGGGCTTATTTTCAGGGAAAGGTTTATTTTCAGAGGAGGGCTTATTTTCGGGGTAGGGCTTATTTTTGGGGAAGGGTTTATTTTCAGAGGAGGGCTTATTTTTGGGGAAGGGTTTATTTTCAGAGGAGGGCTTATTTTCGGGGAAGTGTTTATTTTCAGAGGAGGGGTTATTTTCGGGGTAGGGGTTATTTTGGGGAAAGGGTCTATTTTCAGAGGAGGGCTTATTTTCGGGGTAGGGCTTATTTTGGGGGAAGGGTTTATTTTCAGAGGAGGGCTTATTTTTGGGGAAGGGTTTATTTTCAGAGGAGAGCTTATTTTCGGGGAAGGGTTTATTTCCAGAGGAAGGCTTATTTTCGGGGTAGGGCTTATTTTTGGGGAAGGGTTTATTTTCAGAGGAGGGCTTATTTTCGGGGAAGGGTTTATTTTCAGAGGAGAGCTTATTTTCAGAGGAGGGCTTATTTTTGGGGAAGGGTTTATTTTCAGAGGAGGGCTTATTTTTGGGGAAGGGTTTATTTTCAGAGGAGGGCTTATTTTCGGGGAAGGGTTTATTTTCAGAGGAGGGCTTATTTTCGGGGAAAGGTTTATTTTCAGAGGAGGGCTTATTTTTGGGGTATGGCTTATTTTTGGGGAAGGGTTTATTTTCAGAGGAGGGCTTATTTTCGGGGTAGGGCTTATTTTGGGGGAAGGGTTTATTTTCAGAGGAGGGCTTATTTTCGGGGTAGGGCTTATTTTCAGAGGATGGCTTATTTTCAAAGGAGGGCTTATTTTTGGGGAAGGGTTTATTTTCAGAGGAGGGCTTATTTTTGGGGAAGGGTTTATTTTCAGAGGAGGGCTGTCTTCACCGCTACCTTTGTCTTCTCCTCCCTTCTGCAATTCAGCCAGTTTTGAATCCATCTGGTGGTGTTGCTGTCTAACCCACGTTTTTCTACTTTATCTATTAGTAGGTTATGGTCTACTTTATCAAATGCCTTACTGAAGTCCAAGTAAATTATATCGACTGCATTCCTCTGGTCCACTAATTTTGTCACTTTTGTCAAAGAATGCCATAAGATTAGTCTGGCATGATCTGTTTTTGACAAACCCATGTTGGCTTTTGGTTATTACTTTGTTTGCTTCTAGGTGTTCGTTGATTCGTTGCTTGATTATCTTTTCCAGAATCTTCCCTGGTATTGAGGTCAGGCTGATATGTCTGTAGTTTCCTGGATCTATTTTTTTCCCCTTTTTTGAAGATGGGAACTACATCAGCTCTTTTCCAGTCCTCTGGCAGTTCCCCGGTGTTCCAGGATCTTTGAAAGATATAGTTCAGTGGTTCTGAGATCTCATCTGCCAGTTCCTTCAGAACCTTGGGGTGTAATCTATCTGGTCCTGGTGATTTGAACTCGTCTAGGGTAGACAGGTGTTCACTTACCATTTTTTCCCTATTTTAGCTTGTGTTCCTAATATGTTTTTTGTGATGCTGTTTTTGATAGGTTGGACTGTTTTTTCCCTTTGTGTAAAGACAGATGCAAAAATGAGTTAAGTAGCTCTGCTTTCTCCCTGTTGCTTTTCACCTTCTTGCCACTTTCTCCCTGCAATGGACCAATTGTTTCCTTGACTTTTTTCTTGTTTTTAATATGTTGGAAGAAGCTTTTTTTGTTACTTTTTACTTTTGTTGCAAGCCTTTGTTCATTGTGAGCCTTCGCTTTCCTCACTTCATCTTTACAGGCTCGGGCTATTTGCTGGTATTCTGCCTTAGTTATTTCCCCCTCTTTCCACTTTTTATACTTGTCATTTTTGTCTTTCAATTTGTCAGAGAGTTCTTTATGCAGCCATGCTGGTTTCTTTTGAACCTATTATTTTTCTTCTTCATTGGTATTGTGCTAGACTGGGCTTTTATAATCTCACTTTTCAAAATTTCCCAAGCTTCTTGAGTTGTTTTCCCCTTAAGGATTCTCGTCCATGGAATCCTTCCCAAGCTCTCTCTAAGTTTATTGAAATTAGCTCTCTTAAAATCCAAGACTCTAGTTTGACTTTGTTCTACTGCTTGTGTTTGCATAATGTTGAATTCCAATATTGCATGATCACTTGCCCCCAAGGTTCCTGTAGCTTCAACACCTTCTATCATTTCATCTCTGTTAGTGAGAATTAAGTCCAATATATCTACTTTTTGGGTAACAAAGTTGTCTGCTAGGTTTGTTAGGAACCTGTTGGATCTTCCACTTGGTGCAGAGTTTGGCTCCCAGTTGATGTCAGGGTAGTTAAAATCCCCCATTACTATTGTGATGTGCTTCCTACGTACCTTAGTTAGCTGACTAGCAAAAAGTTCATCTACTTCCTCTGTTTGGTTGGGTGGCCTGTAGTATAGACCTATGGCAATGTCATTCCCCCCCCACTTTAATATTGACCCAAATGCATTCAAGATAATTTTCATTATTGTTGTGCTCTATTTCTGTAGAGATGTAGTTATTTCTTATATATAGTGCAACTCCACCTCCTCTTTTATTTGGTCTATTTCTTTTAAATAATTTAAATCCCTCTAGCTGTATATTCCATTTGTCAGTTTCATCCCACCAAGTTTCCGTAATGGCAACTATATCATATCTTCCCTCATTTACTTGAATTTCTAATTCTCCCTGTTTATTCCTCATACTCTGTGCATTGGTGTATAGACATTTAAGTCCATTTTGATTGACCCTGTGTTTACTAGCTACATAACCTGTGTTGTGCCTGGCTGCCCCTACTTTCTTGCCACCTATTTGATTATTAGTGCACATGGTATGGCACTCACTATTAAATATTTGGCTTTGCTTGACAGCAGGGCTGATAAACTTACCCGCACACACATCTATGTTGCATGCATTGATAACCCTATTAATTTTAGACTGCTGGGGACAGAAATGTTCTGTATCAATTAATTCTCTCCCCGCTGTTCAGTTTAAATGTTTATCCAGGAAATCTGTGAATTTAATTCAAAGTCGCTCAGTCTAGAGGTGGGTTCCTGCTGGAGCTGTCCGGTGCAGAGCTCCGGTAGGGAGCGGCCGATTGCGCAATTTGCGTGCGACCGGTCCGGAGCCCTCTCCGCCGGTCCAGCACGCGCGTCACCATCTTTTTTGGTGAATTTTTGCCCACTTTTGCTTCTGCACATGCGCGGAAGCAAAATCTCACCGAAATCTTGCAAGGCATGCGCATGCGCAGAAGCAGAATCACACCGAAATCTCTCGCGCGCGTCCCCTCGTGAGATTTCGGCGAGATTTTGCTTCTGCGCATGCGCAGAAGCAAAATCGCGCGAGGGGGGCACACGCATAGCGAGCGCGTGCACGCCCGAATTGTGGAGATGCGCGCGCAGCGCACCGGCACCGGTAAGTAAGCAACCCGTCCCTGGCTTAGTCCCTTTCTTTGATTCTGTCTTCACCGTTATCTTCGTCTCCTCCCTTCTGCAATTTAGCTGTTCTGTCTTCACCGCTATCTCCGTCTTCTCGCTCCTTCTGCAATTTAGCTGCTCTGTCTTCACCGCTATCTCCGTCTTCTCGCCCCTCCTCAGATCCAGTGGTGTCTTCTGCGGAATAATCATTCTTCAAAGATCTCCCAGGATCAAGCTTTCCGCCTCCACCAAGGAATCGTCACCCATAGCGCCGAGCAAGTAAACGTTCCCATCTCCCTGGATGCCCTTCTCCCGTCCATCCTTAATGTCCTGGGGTGGGGGACCAAGGGGAACACCGCAAGATCTGGTGGGACTCGAGGTGGCCTGTATGTCTCCGGGATCTCTGATGTGGGGGGGGACAGACACATCGGAGGGTTTTCAGGTCAAGGAGGGGGGGTCTGGGTTAACATTCTCCTCTCCTGCCCCCTCTTAGATGATGAGTCGGCTTTGCGTGCGAGTTCAGGAGGAACTACGGGTCCTGAGAACGTGCTCGGCCGATTCGGTCCAGGAGGAAGTCCTTTATGCCCGGAAGTTGATGAAAGAAGCCAAGAATTCAAGAGCGGTAAGGACTACCGCTTACGTGGATAGTCCTCAACTTGCAACTTACCACAGCTCATTTGGTGACCGTTCAATGCGACTTAAACCCAGTCCTCGCACTTACGACCGTTTTAAAGAAGAGATTGGACAGCCGTTTGTCTGAAATGGCGTAGGGCCTCCCACTTGAGCAGCGGGTCAAATTAGACGACCTCCGAGGCCCCTCCCAATTCTGTTATTCTGGAATCTGGTGTCTTCAGGCGTGTTGGACTTCGATTCCCAGAATTCGTAGTTGTCATCCCTTCTAGGATCCCACGAATAGGGGAGGGGGAAATTGTTTGGTTGGTGGATTGATTGATGGGCTGATTATTAAATACCACCAAGTTGGTGTTGACTCTTACCAACCACAGAGGTAGGCCTTCCTCAACCTACCTGGCCTTTTAGGTTTTCCAACGTCAGTGTTGTCATTAAGGATCATGGTTAGATCATCTCTAAAACCTGCTTCCTCTTAAGCAGTGTTTCTTGACTACTTTAAGAAGGGTGGACTTCAAGTTTAAGAAGGATAGATGAAGTTTAAGAGGGATGGACTTCAAATTTATGGAGTTCCAAGTTTAAGAAGGATGGACCAAGTTTAAGAAGGATGGAGTTCAAGTTTAAGAAGGGTGGACCAAGTTTAAGAAGGATGGACCAAGTTTAAGAAGGATGGACCAAGTTTAAGAAGGATGGACCAAGTTTAAGAAGGATGGAGTTCAAGTTTAAGAAGGGTGGACTTCAAGTTTAAGACTGGTGGATGAAGTTTAAGAGGGATGGACTTCAAATGTATGGACTACAAGTTTAAGAAGGATGGACCAAGTTTAAGAAGGATGGACTTCAAATTTGTGGAGTTTGTTTAAGAAGGGTGGGGTTCAAGTTTAAGAAGGGTGAATTTCAAGTTTAAGAAGGGTAGACGAAGTTTAAGAGTGGACTTCAATTTTAAGACGGATGGACCAAGTTTAAGAAGGATGGACTTCAACTTTAAGAAGGGTGGACTTCAACTGCCAGAATTCCCCAGCCCAACAGAGCTGGCTGGAGACTTCTTGGAGTTGAGGTCTACCCTTCCTAAAGATGCTAAGGTTGAGGAACACTCTTCATCATCTCTTTCCTCCAGCTCTTTCCCAGCCTGTATGAACTTGGGCACCTGTTGGCCAGCGATGGGCCCGTGCGGCACCGCCTGGAGTCCATGGCCAACGAAGTGGCGAAAGCCGTCGACAAGGAACTGCAGGTGAGGAAAACATCACAATCACCATTGATGGTGGCAAGTCCTCCTGATGGGACGTCCCAGGTCGTAGGTCTTGGGAATTTGAGTCTCCGAGACAAGTGTTGTCTTTGGGGGTTGTGAAGAATTCAAGATGACCCATCTTGATTTACCATCTCGCCATCTTTGGATAAGCCCTGATTCCTGGTTTCTCTCTCTCTCTCTCTGCCAGATGATCTTGGAATCCATGGTGGCTCTAACCCAGGAGTTATGTCCACACGCCGTCCAGGCCGCTGAAGAAAATCACAAGATGTTGGCAGCCGTTTCGGAGCATATCACCGTGCCACGAAATTTTATCCGAGGTGCTTTGATGGAACAGGCTGGCCAAGATATTCAGAACAAGCTCAAGTAAGAATTGGGGTGTAGATTTTTTTTAAAAGGGGGGGTCCAGGGAGGTCTTGTCTCAGTGGTGGAGGTGACGACCCGGGGCACGGCACAGAGGTAACACAGGCAGCGGGCAGTTCAAACCGCCCCTTTATTGCTCCAAATTTCCCCAAACGCTCCCACGTTTCTGGCAAGTCCGAAAGCAAAGTGATCACACACACACACACACAAACACACACACAGAGAGACACACACACTTCAAGCAGCCTCTGGCTGCAAATAGTCCAGCCCAACGCTGTGAGCACCACGGCTGCACAGCAAGAAAACCAGGAGGGCAAGTCGAGGAGTCCAGAAAGCAAAGGAACACAGCAAATAATCCGACAAATGCCCCTCCCCACAGCATCTCCTTAAGTCTCAGTCCCCAGGTGTGCCTTGTGAAGAGGGGCGGGGCGCTCTCCTCCAGAGTAGCCGGGTCAGCCTGCGCTGTTCCTGCCTGCTCTCCACTCTCCATGCTCGAGGATCAGGAGGGGGGCGGTCCTTGCTCATTGCCTGAGGTCTGTCTCTCCTCGTGTTCACTGCTTTGCCTCTCTCGGTCATCCTACTTCCCTTTCCTCCCTGCCTACAAGCCTTCCCAATCCTGAAAGGCCCTGGCCTGACTGGGCCTGATCCTCCGCATTTTCCTCCCAAGCCAACGAAGCTGCCCTTGTTGTGGCCCGCCAGCCACCAGCAGAGCTGGCGGCAGACTCGGACAATGAGGAGGTTGGGGAGGAACTTGGGCCAGTGCTGGAGTCTGGGGAAAGCTCTGACGGATGCTCAGCGTCGGACGCAGAGATAGAGCCAGGGCTATCCGACATTTCCCAGCCGCCGGAGAGGCTGAGATGAGTGAGGAGGAAGACCAGCTAGGGCCTGTTCCAGATGCACGCATGCACAGAGCTGTTAGGAGAGGAGAACAATGGAGGACAAGGAGTCGACAACCATTTGTCTGAAATGGTACAGGTCTTCTTGCCTGAATAGGGGGTTGGACTAGAAGACCTCCAAAGTCCCTTCCAACTCTATTCTATTATTCCTCCTCCTCCCCTTCCACTTCTTCCTCCTCCTCTTCCTCCTTTTCTTCCTCCTCCTTCTCTTCCTCCTTCTCCTGTTCCTCCCTCGCTCCTCCTCCTTTTAAAGAAGAGATTGGACAGCCATTTGTCTGGAATGGTACAAGATGTCCTGCCTGAGCAAGGGGGTTGGACTAGATGACCTCTAAGGTCCCTTCCAACTCGGTTATTCTGTTATTCTTCCTCCTCCTCCTCCCACTCTATTAAAGTTTGTTGCAAAATCAAAACCAGAAGCGCACACAGATGACTGATTCTGCTGGATTCAATAACTTCTTTATAAACATAATAACAGATGAATCTACAATACCATTAGCAGATTATTTCTTCAAGTAAACACAAGCCGGAGTTAGCTTCATTTTAGCAGAGTTCAGACAAGCACAGAGAGTACAGTGAACTGGAGCCACAGCCAGCCTTAAGCTTAAGCTTCCAGTTTCGATTCTCTGCACAGACTCAGAGGTGGTTAGCTCCTATTGGCTGATTCAGTTGCTATGCCTCTTCATTGGCTAGCCTTGCTAACATGGCTCTCCCAGTCATGAATATTCTAACACACTCCTCCTCCCGCTCCTCTTAAAGAAGAGATTGGACAGCCATTTTGTATGTAATAGTAGGGTTTCCTCCAAGGTCCCTTCCAACTTTGTGATTCTGTTATTGTGTTATTCATCCTCTGATGTTCTTCCACCTGGATTCTTCTTCTAGCGAGGTGAAGCTCTCGGTCGTGACGTATCTCACCAACACCATTGTGGAGGAACTTCTGGAGGAGCTGTATTACGCGCACAAGAACCTGGTAAGGATGATCTCTAGGATCCCAATCAGGGGTGGGAATTCAGCCGGTTTGGACCACTTCGGGCGAACCGGATGTTAATTTGACATCTGGTTCGCCGAACCGACAGTTGCAAGGACTGGCTGGCCCCGCCCGCCCCTCCCCGCCCCTCCCAGGAGTCTCCACGTGGCCCGTTTTGGATGCCAGGTAAGTGCAGGGCCCGCACGGAGGATCTGAGAGGGCAAAAAACGGGCCTACTGGAAGTCCGGAAACAGGCCCGTTTCCGGCCTCCGGAGGGCCTCTGGAGCCCGGTGTAGGCCGTTTTCGGCCTCCTGGAGGCTCGAGGAAAACCTCCGGAGCCTGGGGAGAGTGAATACACTCCCCCCGCGCCGTGGTGCAGGAGGCCGAGTAGGCCACGCCCCCATGGCCACGCCCACCCAGCAACTGGGAAGAGAACCGGCTGCTAAAATTTTTCAATCCCACCCCTGGTTCCAATGACCCACATCCCTAACTTCCATGTCATAATTTCATTCCGATTTGCGGCCTGGTATCTCAGCCGATCAGAGTGTCCGGTTGACCTCGTTTGGACTTGGAAGCTAAGCAGGGTCGGACCTGGCTGGTAATTGGATGGGAGACATCAGCAAGTCCCAGTATTGGCAGTAGAACCCCTTGATGCAGGTCGGCTTTGACATACAACCATTTGTGGGAGGGACCGTCCGAAGTTACAACGAATTAAGATGCTTGGCCATTGGCTCCTATTTATGACGGTCTGGGGGTCATGTGATCCTCTTTTGCGACCTTCTGACAAGCAAGTGACTAACTTAACAACGGCAATGATTCATTTAATAACCGTGGCAAGAAAAGTTGTACCATGGGGCAAAGTCGCTTCACAAATGTTTCACTTAGCAATGTAAATTTTAGGCTCAATTGTGGTTGTAACTGGAGGACTACCTGTACTTACGACACAACTGAACCCAAAATATGTGTTGTTAAAGAACCCTAAGAAATGTGTTAAGTGAGTTTTGCCCCATTTTACGACCTTTCTTGCCACAGTTGTTAAGTGAAGCACTGCCATTGTTAAGTTAGGAACACGGTTGTTAAGTGAATCCGGCTTCTCCCTCCCCCCCGGACTTTACTTGTCAGAAGGTCGCAAAAGGAGGAACCACATGACACCGAGACGCTGCAAGCATCATTAAATATGAACCAGTTTTTCAATCATCCGAATGTAAGTTACATAACCACAAGGATTCTGCCACGGTCATAAGTGCGAAATACGGTCACAAGTCACTTTTTTTTTCTGTTGTCACTTCAAACGGTCACGAAACGAACTGTTGTAAGTTGAGGACCATGTTGCATTATTGATTAAACACTTATTTAAACCTTTCCAGCAGGAGGCAGCAAAGAGCTACGGAGAAAAAATATGAATGCTCTGCTGCCCTCTAGTGGCCTCTGTAATTTTTTTAAAAAAATTTTTTTTTCAACCCAAAGAGTTGTAAAACAAGTTTTCTCAAGGACTCATCATCTTCTTTTAACGACCCCATAATCCCTTGCAGGGTGGCAACTGAATGGAGCTAGCAGAGTGTTTTTAATGGCCGGATGCCCTTCTTGTTGCCAATCCGGAGTTTTGTTCAGCAGATATATTCTCATTGTGCCCAGAGAGAGAAATACCTGCCTCTACCTAGGATCGAACTCACGGCCTCCTGATTGTGAGGCGAGAGAGCTCCGCCTCTAGGCCACCGCACCACTCAAGGACGATTTGTATTTGTTTTATTTTTGATCCACCTTGTGCAGGGGCGGGTTGCTCACTTACCTCACTGCCGGAGCCATGCGCCCGCATCTCCACGCTTCGGGGGTGCACGTGCTCGCTACGCGCGCGTGCCCCCTCACACGATTTTGCTTCTGCGCCGAAATCTCGTGAGGGGACGCGCGCGTGTGCGAGATTTTGGCACAATTTTGCTTCCGCGCATGCGTGGCAGCAAAATCTCACCGAAATCTCTCTCGCGCGCGCGTCCCCTCACGAGATTTCAGCGCGATTTCGCTTCCGCGCATGCGCAGAAGCAAAATCGCCCAAAAATCACTGACAATCACGGGAAAAAAATGGCGATGCGCCGGGTGGACCGGCAGAGAGGGCTCCGGAGCGGTTGCGAAATCCGCTGCTCCCTACCGGAGCTGCGTATCGGGCAGTTCCGGCAAGAACCCGCCTCTGACCTTGTGTTTAGATCTGGTACCGCAGCTCTGTTATCGGGATAACTGACCGCTTCCGCCTTCCCTCCCTCCTGTTTCCAACCCCAGGCTCAGCACATCACCCATCTCCACCGGCTTTCGGAGAGTCAGGACAACCTCATCCTTCCCGAACATCTGGCGAAACCCCAACTCCAGGCCCCGAAAGATTTCACCGACCACGAACTCGATTCCAACATCGTAAGTGGTTCCGGGTTGATTCAGGCGAAGAACCCTTATTTTTGCAACACCTGCCTTGTGTAGATTCTGAGTGACGGCGTGACTAGTGGTGAAATCCTCCGCGGGTCGCCACCAATTCGTTGCCCGCGCATGCGCGGTGCACACCGTGCACGCGCATGTGCAGTCCACACCAGGAACAGGTTCCTAATTTTTTTACTACCACTTTGTGGGCGTGGCTTATTTTGTGGGTGTGGCTTGGCAGCCATGTGACCGGGTGGGCGTGGGCCTCGGGAGCTTGGCAGCGGCCGGAGAAGCAGGGGGGCATTGCCCACACACAACGCAGCCTCCTGCAGCGTGAGCAGCAAGACTGCGGCAGCGGTTCTTCTAGGAGGCTCCGGCCGGCCTGAATGCTTCTCCCCATTCGATGATCCTAGGCTCCTGCCACCCGTTCCCCCTCCCCTCAGCAGCTTGAGAAGCCTCGAACGTGCAAAAATGCCTAGGATCATCACCGCACGTTCGTGGCTTCTCAGACTGCTGAAGGGAGAGGAACTGAGATAGGTCCTGCCGCCCGTTCTTTCAGTGTCTCACGCGCTCCCTCAGCCATCCTCCCCTGCTTGGACTCACTGTGGGGTAGGAAGGCAGCGCATGCGCATGCGCAGTGCCAGAAGCTCGGCTTCTGGGCATGCGCAGAAGAAATTTTTTTTTTTAAATGGCGGCGCCCAGGCACCAGCAACCAACCGCACTGGTACTGTGATGTCACCAGCGGGCCGCTGCCAGTGCTATAGAGTGGACCGCACCGGTAGGAACCCACCACTTGTCCACACCAAATGCTCGCTTTTGGATTTCCTGCTTTTTTTTTTTAACTTTTTCATCCTCCCCAGGCTTCAGGAGACTTCCCTGAAGCCTCCTGAGGGCGAAAAACGGCCCAACGGGCAAACCGGAAATCCGTTTTTCCAAACTTCTGGTTTACCCGTTAGGCCGTTTTTTCACACTCCGGAAGGCGAAAAATGGCCCAACGGGCAAACCGGAAATATGTTTTTCCAAACTTCCGGTTTGCCCGTCAGACCATTTTTTCACACTCCGGAAGGCGAAAAACGGCCCAACGGGCAAACCGGAAATCCATTTTTACAAACTTCCGGTTTACCCGTTAGACCGTTTTTTCACACTCCGGAAGGCGAAAAACAGCCCAACGGGCAAACCGAAAATCCGTTTTTCCAAACTTCCAGTTTGCCTGTTAGGCCGTTTTTTCACACTCTGGAGGGCGAAAAGCGGCCCAACGGGCAAACCGGAAGTCCGTTTTTCTGAACTTCTGGTTTGCCCATTAGGCCGTTTTTTCGCAGTCCGGAAGGTGAAAAACGGCCCAACGGGCAAACCGGAAATCCGTTTTTCAAAACTTCCGGTTTGCCTGTTAAGCCGTTTTTTCACACTCCGGAAGGCGAAAAACCTCTCAACAGGCAAACCGGAAATCCGTTTTTCCAAACTTCCGGTTTACCCGTTAGACCGTTTTTTCACACTCCGGAGGGCGAAAAACGGCCCAACGGGCAAACCGGAAATCCATTTTTCCAAACTTCCGGTTTACCCGTTAGACTGTTTTTTCACACTCCGGAAGGCGAAAAACAGCCCAACGGGCAAACCGAAAATCCGTTTTTCCAAACTTCCAGTTTGCCTGTTAGGCCGTTTTTTCACACTCCGGAGGGCGAAAAGCGGCCCAACGGGCAAACCGGAAGTCCGTTTTTCTGAACTTCTGGTTTGCCCATTAGGCCGTTTTTTCGCAGTCCGGAAGTGAAAAACGGCCCAACGGGCAAACCGGAAATCCGTTTTTCAAAACTTCCGGTTTGCCTGTTAGGCTGTTTTTTCCCACTCCGGAGGGCGAAAAGCGGCCCAACGGGCAAACCGGAAGTCTGTTTTTCTGAACTTCTGGTTTGCCCATTAGGCCGTTTTTTCGCAGTCCAGAAGGTGAAAAACGGCCCAACGGGCAAACCGGAAATCCGTTTTTCAAAACTTCCGGTTTGCCTGTTAAGCCGTTTTTTCACACTCCGGAAGGCGAAAAACGGCCCAATGGGCAAACCAGAAGTCCGTTTTTCCGAACTTCCGGTTTGCCCGCTAGGCCGTTTTTCGCACTCCGGAGGTTTCAGGGAAGCCTGAGGGTGAAAAACGGCCCAAGGGGGGGCGCATGTGCGGGGATGCATGCATGCACAGTGTGGCGTGGGGGGGGGGGTTGTATGCACACAAAAAGAAAAAGGTTTGCCATCACTGGTATAGGGTCTCCTGCTCAAGCAGCGGGTTGGACTAGAAGACCTCTGAGGTCCCTTCCAACTCTATTATTCTATCTGTAAGATTGGATTAATTTACAGATTGGATTAATTTAACAGAAGAGAGTGTATTAAATATTGAGGGATATGGTTTGCTCTATGGGTGGCATGCCTATTTAGTATATGATAAAAAGGTAGACAAAGCTTTTAAGAGTCATATATTAAGAAATGCTTTATTGCGTGTCTGGAAAAAGTACCAATGTAAGTTAAATGATAAAATACCTTGGTGGACAGTACCCAGATACGCGATAGAAAATATAAATTTGGAACAAAAATCAGATAAGATTACATATAAAGAACTTCTTCTTGAAGATGGAACGCTATCTCAACTAAAATCGTTTGAGAAATTAAAAGAGGAAGGAATAGCCAACTCTATTATTCTATGTTCTCTCCTGCAGGACACCATGGCTATCAAAAGACAGAAGAACTGCCGCAGGATCCGGCCCGCTTCTGCCTTTATTAGTGAGTTCAACAACGATTTTTGCAGCCACTGTTTTTAAATCCATACAGGTAGTCCACGACTTACGACCATTCGTTTAGCGACTGAAGTTACAACGGCACCGAAAAAAGTGACTTCGGACCGGTTTTTCGCACTTACGACAACTGGTTCATATTTACGACGGTCCCAGGGTCACCGTGATCCCCTTTTGCCACCTTCCGACAAGCAAAGTCAACGGGGAAGCCAAATTCACTTCACAATAGATTGACTAATGTAACAACTACTGTGATTCACTTAACAACAGTGGCAGGAAAGGTCGTAAAATGGGGACAAAACTCAACACACGTTTCGCTTAGCAACATGAATTTGGGGGCTCCGTTGCGGTCATAAGTGAAGGACCGCCTATATCCAGGCAATGAAAAAGGAGTTTCAACCTTAAAACTGGCTTTATTTTGAGTACAAATTACCTGCTCACATCCCGAAAAGGTTTTGTTTTGGCAGAAAACAACAAAAACTGCCTATTGGATATTCTTTCAATGTGATTCACGGAACGACCGTCGTAAAATCGAATCCACCCTGGCGGTGCCTTGACGTACGACTGTGACAACTTACGACTTCTCTCCAATTGTAGGTGGATCGGAGCAGGACAGCGACCTCACAGCCGCTAATATGAACTCCCCACTCGGGTGGATCTCTCTGGTCGGCCACGCACCATATTCCTATTCGCACAGCGCCTCCTTCGACGGGCTTTTCGATCTGCCCACGGAAGGGAGTCGGCTTGAACACCGGACGTGCGGCAGACCCCGGCCACCTCGCTCGACTCGGTTCCGCTCCAGCGTGAGTAGCTTTTATCAATCGTTTCCTCTTGTCGTTCTTCACGAGCCGTTTCATCCCTCACTCTGGCTTTTCGGGATTCCGGGACGTTTTTCAAGTACAATTCTCTCACCGTCGCTGTTCTGACCCAGCTCCCCAAACACGACAAACCCTCTGAAGTTAAACTCAAAGATTCCTTTAATTAGGAGTTCCGGCAGCCCCGGCAAAAAGTTTTATCTCGCAGGCTAACAAGTCAGGCCGGAAGATGAATAGTTGTCAGCCACATCTATTCATCTCCAGCCCCTGCCTTTCATCCCCAGACCTAGGGTGGGGCTTCACTAGCAGCGGTGGCTCTTCTGTCCCGAGGACCGGCCCATAGATTTCCACTGCTCTCCTCTCCTCTGCCTTCTGCTTATCTGTGCTTCAGGCACAGGACCCAGCTGTTCCTCCTCTTCCTCATCAGCCACCTCCAGACCTGGGGGCTATTGACTCTCCATCTGAGGGCTGACGGACAGCCCAGGCTCCGCCTCTCTCTCTCTCTCTCTCTCTGACAGCTCCATTCCCTCTTCTCCCTCGGAGCTCCCAGGTTGCCCTGATACTGACTCTGACTCCCACGCCTCCTCCTCCTCCTCCTCTGATTCGGCTCCTGGAGGGGCCGGCGGGCGACAGGCCACAACAGTCGCTTTTAAAGCCTGATAAACTTAGATTCTTTCCTTAGCTTTTGTCCTCTGTCCTTTATACAGCTCAGAGCTACGCTGTCCCTTATCTCAGCCGTCCCAAACTTTTGGGGCACCGGGAACCGGTTCCGTGGAAAGGGTTTTTTCTGTGGACCGGAGGGGACGTGGTTTCACGTGCCGCCTCTATCCCGCGGATGGGGCTTCGCTTCTTTGTGCGGCCCGGTTTTTGGCATGCCGCGACCCGGTGCCGATCCACGGCCCGGGGATGGAGACCCCTGTCTGTTCCCTAAGAAGTATCTCTTCTCTCATCTCCCACATACCATGACAGGCAATCCTCGACTTACAACCGTTTGTTTAGTGACCCGTCAAAGTTACAACAGCCCTGAAAAAAAAGTGACTTCTGACCGGTTCTCAGACTTACGACCATTGCAGTGTCCCCGTGATCATGTGATTAAAATTGGCGACTGGCGTGTTCATGATCCCCTTTTGCGACCTTCTGACAAGCAAGATTCACTTAACAACCATTTTCCTCCTAACAACTGCAGTGATTCACTTAACGGCGGTGGCAAGAATGGTCGTAAAACGGGGCAAACATTCACTTCGCAGCGGTCTCGCTGAGCAGCAGAAATGTGGGGCTCGGTTTTGGTCGTAAGTTCGAGGACGACCTGAGCAGTTTCTCCATCCAACTGTTTCCCAATCTTCCTTCTCTTTTATTTACCTTTTTTTAAAAAAATTTCATTTCCATCTCCACACCCCACTCAATCTATGGCAGGGCTGTCAAACACAAGGCCCGGGGGGGCCGGATCCGGCCCGCGGAGTGCTTAGATCTGACCCGCGGGGCTGCCCTGGAAATAGCGAAGGAGCGGCCCACGGTGCCTCTGCCAGCGAAAACGGAGCCCGTGAGGGCTGCGCGCCTCCCCCCCCGGGTTCCATTTTTAATGGCAGAGGGTTGCAGGAGGCCGTCGCAGCCGAAAACGGAGCTTGGGAAGAATGAACAGATCCCGGCGCTTTTCTTCTCTTTCAGAACCGAATTTTCCGTTCCCTGGAATCCAGAGAGCAGGAGAACGGTTTGGGGCCCAGACTGGACGAGGGTCTCGAGGAGTTTTTTAACCGGAGAGTTCTGAGCAACACCATCAGGTGAGCCGAGGGAGGTTCTCCGCAAGGTAGGGTTGACGTCACTCAATTAGGCAAGAAAAAAAACCAAACACACAGGTATAAGAACAGGCGGTACCTGGTGTCACGATGTGAATATTGTCAGTTGCGATGCTATGCAGGGTGATACACCCCTATCCAAATATGATGGTACTTTCCAATACAAGCAGAACACGTGATATGGTGTCTGCGCATGTCTACATTCCTGATCCACTATTAATCACTTCTGCCTTGGCTCTTGACCTGAACGGTCGTGTTTACTTAGCAAAGATGTAGGTTTATTGTTTCATATTGTTTTGTACTGAAATAAATATTTTCTAATAGACATTGAATCTCGGTTTTATTTCTAACTGTCTGAATTCCAAGTCAAAGATTCAGATGTCGCCTCCACGGGAATATTCTTCCCTTGACACCTGGAAACCCTACACCACTTCAGACAAATGGTTATCCAACATCTTCTTAAAAACTTCCAGTGTTGGAGCATTCACAACTTCTGGAGGCAAGCTGTTCCTCGGATTAATTGTTCTCACCGTCAGGAAATTTCTCCTTAGTTCTAAGTTGCTTCTCTCCTTGATTAGTTTCCACCCATCTTTATAGTTCCCTGTTTACTATGCTTTTTGGAACCTAATGATTTTTCCGCTGCTTTACAGATGATTACCGTATTTTTCTGAGTATAAGACGCACCGGAGTATAAGACGCACCTAGATTTTAGAGGAGGAAAACAAGGAAAAAAGTATTCTGAACCAAATGGTGCAGTAATATATTATTTAATAAAATACCAGTGTAGCAGAATACTTTTTACAATCATGTATACTTTTTACAACCATGTATACTTTTTACAAACTTCGAACTTGATAGCTTTAAGACTAGTGGACTTCAACTCCCAGAATTCCTCCTCCAGTCATGCTAACTCAGGAATGGGAGTTGAAGTCCACAAGTCTTAAACTTGCCAAGTTTGAAGATCCTTGCACCCCTAACCCCTAACCCAGGGGTCTTCAAACTTGACAGCTTTAAGACTAGTGGACTTCAACTCCCAGAATTCCTCCTCCAGTCATGCTAGATGGGGTAATTAGAAGGCAAAAACGCCCCAGTTTTTGCAAAAAACGGCCCGTTTTTCGCTCAATTTTTTTGCAAAAACAGGGCATGCAGAGGATCTGGGAAGCATGCAGGGGTGGGGGAAGGCAAAAATGCCCCATTTTTTGCAAAAAAAGGCCCGTTTTTTGCAAAAATTGGATGCAGGGGCGGGGCTTCGGGAGGCTAAAAATTGCTGTATTCGGTGTATAAGACGCACCGAAATTTCCACCCTCTTTTGGGGGGGCAAAAAGGTGCGTCTTATACTCCGAAAAATATGGTATTTAGTACTAATTGCTCCTAGTTTCATGAATGTATGTTTCTTAGGGTTTTGTTAATTGCCTTATGCGTACAGAAGTTGGCACTCTATAAAAATGTGTGAAATAAATAAATACTCCTACTCTACGTTTTCTAACCATTTCTTCCCAAACACACACCGTTTTCATTATGATGATATATAGAAGGAGATCTCTTTTTAGATATTGCCGAATCCAGGTGAAGCTTTAAAAAATTAAAATTAAAATTGATTGCAAAGCACACCAGTGTGTATTTTTTTTAAAAAAAATGTGTGATATAATCTTTTTCCTTTAATTACAGTTCTAACACTTGTATTATGAAATAATCGTACGGCTGGCAACAAGTTGGAATTTGCCATGAGAATAATTCGTAGTTAGAACTGCTGCAACTATTTTTTTTTCCCTTTTCCACATTTTATATTGAAAAGAAACATTTTTACGTTGTTTTATGCGCTATCTTAATAGGATGACAGCAATACGAGCCAGCTACATTGAAAAGAATTTCACTGATTGTAAGAAAGATGAGCTGAGTTAGAGACGAGATATATTTTATTGGGGTTATCTAGTTTTAGAAATTTAGTTATTGAATTTTGATATCGTTGAATTTTGATGTCCTGTACCATATATATTTTTTGTACGGTTGTTTCTGTACCTGTTTGTTCTGTTTTTCTTTCTTTTTCTTTGAAAAGGCCTTCGGGCTATTCAATAAATGTACTGTACATTGTTTTATGATCCACTAACATGGCGTGGTATTTCCCCTAGTGATTGCAGACAAGTTTTCTTGATAAACGATTTATATCTATCCTGATACTATTGCCGTCTCAAAGAAACAAAACATGTTAGCCGTTGGGAGCTCTTGCCTCACAATTGGGAGGTTGTGAGTTCCATCCTAGGTAGAGGCAGATGTAGGATCTCCTGCTTGGGCAGGGGGTTGGACTAGATGACCTGCAAGGTCCCTTCCAACTCTGTTAATCTGTTAAAATTTCTCTCTCTGGCCACAATGTGTATATATCTGCTGAACAAAACTCCGCATTGGCAACAGGAAGGGCATCCGGCCAGTAAACACTCGGCTAGCTCCATTCAGTTGCCCAGACTCCACCCCGCAAGGGATGATGGAGTCATTAAGAGAAGATAATGATAAGTACAAAGTAGCCGAGACCTGGCTCAGAAACAGTAATTGTGAAAGGGATCTAGGAGTCCTAGTGGACGACCATTTAAATAGGAGCCCGCCGTGTGCTGCAGCTGCCAAAAAAAAGCCAACACAATCCTAGGCTGCATAAATAGAGGGATAGAATCAAGATCACGCGAAGTGTTAATACCACTTTATAATGCCTTGGTAAGGCCACACTTGGAATACTGCATCCAGTTTTGGTCGCCACGATTTCAAAAAGGATGTTGGGACTTCAAAGAAGAGCAACTAAGAGGATTAAAGGCCCGGAGACGAAAACATACAAAGGGTTGCAGGAATTGGGTATGGCCAGTCTAGATGCAGGGGTCTCCAACCTTGGCAACTTTAAGACTTGTGGACCTCAACTCCCAGAATTTGCTTTTTTTATTACTATATTTTAAAACAATTAAAGATTTAGAATTGCTGTGAAATTAGTAACTTGACATATTGCAATGCTAGGTTATTAATAATGTGTTTGATTCTAAGATTAAGTTTAAAATTTTCTGAGTTATAAGGGGTTAAAGAAATCTAGAAAGATTGGAATTAACAATTTGTTAGAATATTTTAAATCTTTATGTATATTGAAGAGGTATAATGAAGAAGGAAGTTTTACTTCATACTTATTTAAGGTTCACTTAATTTTTGTCTAATATTGAGGAAATGATGTTGATGTTGAGGGTTGTGACTGAATGAAATGGTGAAATAAAGATTTCTTCTTTTTTTTAATGATACTAGATTATACAAAGATGATATAAAGGAAAGATATTTAATGGAGTAAATTAGCAGCCTGAGATATTGAAATGATGTCTGATTAACAATATGCTTGACTCTTAGATTATGCTTAAAAATTTTGAACAAAAAGGGGTTAAAGATTTAAAGAAATGTGGAAATTAAGAATTTGTTAGTATAATTTAAATTTATTTTATTGAACACTATGTCCTGTGCTTTCTCTGGGAAGTCGGGGGGGGGGAGGGGGGAGAGGGGGGGAGGGGAAGGAGAGGGGGGAGGGGGGGAGAAAAAGAGAAAAAATGTTTGTACTTTGTACTAATAAAACTTTTTGATAATCAAGCTTTGCTGGCTGAGGAATTCTGGGAGTTGAAGTCCACAAGTCTTAAAGTTGCCAAGGTTGGAGACCCCTGGTCTAGAGAAAAGAAGGACCAGGGGAGACATAATAGCAGTCTTCCAATATTTGAGGGTCTGCCCCAAAGAAGAGGGGGTCCACCTATTCTCCAAAGCACCCGAAGGCAGGACAAGAAACAACGGATGGAAACCAATCAAGGAGAGAAGCAACCTGGAATTAAGGAGAAACTCCCTAACCAGGAGGACAATTAACCAGTGGAACTCCTTGCCACCGGGCGTCGTAGAGGCTACATCGCCGGAGGTTTTCAAGAAGAGATTGGACGACCGTTTGTCTGAAATAGCATAGGGTTGCCGGCTTGAGCAGGGGGTTTGACTAGAAGACCTCTAAGGTCCCTTCCAACTCTGTGAGTCTGTCTTCCTGACATCCGCCTGGAAGAAAAGCAGTTTCCAATTTAGTTTCAGGGTGTTTCTCTTCCTGTTCTTGGGCTATATCCCTAATGCAGGGTTTCAAGTAGTCCTCGACTTGCACCGGTTTGGTATATAGTGACCGTTGGAAGTTGCAAAGTCCCCGTAAAACGTGACGTTATCGCCGCTTTTCACACTTAACAACCGTCGCCGCATCCGCGTGGTCGCGTGATCAAAATTCAGATGCTGGCCGACTGACTCGTATTTACAACGGTTACAGTGTCCCCGGGGGGGGGGGGTGTCACGTGATCCCCTTTTGCGATCTTCTGAGCAGCTAAGTCAACGGGGGAAGCTAGATTCCCTTAACAACCGAATGCATTGATTCGCTTAACAACGGTGGCAAGAAAGGTCCCAAAATGGGGCAGAATTCACGGAACCCGTGTCTTGTTTAGCGTTAGAAATGCCGGGCTCCGTTGTGGTCATAAGTCGAGGGCCACCTATACATCTTAACATTTCTCTCCCTTCTGTCTTTCCCCAAACCACTTCCCTCTTATCTTAAATAAAGATATTTATTGTGTTTTTTCATTTAACATGTTTCCATACTTTATACATAACTCTGCTCATTTACCTATTATTTACATGTCTATTTTTTACACATCACTACATTCAAGTTTAAGAATATGTCATACGTAATGTTGACACCGCTTTTCATTCAAATCCATCCATTCCGTAGTTTTCAAATATACATTTTTGCTTCCTCTTATATTTTACCTCTTTTTTTTTTCTCGCTTTCTATACTCAACCCATTCGTACCATTTCTTCCATCTTGCGTAATATTCCGCATTCGTTTGTCCTTTCAGTTCAATGTTCGGTTTGTCCATTTCAGCACAATCGTTTATATTTTTTATTATCAAACTTTCCGAGGGTGTGTTCTTTTGTCTCCAACGTCGTGAAAATGCTATTCTTGCTGCTGTGATAATATATAAAATAATGTATGCAATAGTTTTATTATAGTTTTTCCCTCCCCCACTTCCCGCTATCTTAATTCCGGCGTTTCTCTCCCGCGCAGCTATCCGCGGATCTCGGAGAGCTATGCGGTACGTCCGGGCCTGTCCGATTCCCTCCCACCACTCCAACGGAAGAGGAAAAAAGGGCTCTTCCATTTTCGCCGATACCGCAGCATCAAGGGAGAGCGGGACCCCGATGACTTGCCCCCCAATCCTCCCCCGCCTCCCCTGGGTGGGGAGGAACCGAAAGCCCTGATGTACTCCGTCGCCCACGAGAAAGAATGGAAATTGGACCAGGATATCACAGGGGGATCCATGCCCCTTCCAGGAATGGTGGTCGTGGGAGGGCCTGGAAGCGGGGTGAAAGGCCTCCCGCGCCATTCCAAACAGGTAAGGGAATTTTCTTCCGGGGGGGGGGGGGGAAAGGGCTGGGATGTGAAAGGTTACACCCAGGCAGGAAAATCAACAACACTCCAGAAGATAGGCTCAAGATACAGAAGGATCTTGACAGACTTGTACATTGGGTAGTATCTAAGAAAACGGAATTCAACTGTGAAAAAAGTAAGGTTCTACATTTAGGCAAGGCCTCATTGAAGCCTCTGGACTTCCGGTAGGCCCGTTGGACCATTTTTCACCCTCCCCAGGCTTCAGGAAAGCCTGTGGCTGGCGAAAAATGGGCCCAATAGGAAATGAACTTCCGGTAGGCCCGTTGGGCCATTTTTCGCCATCCACAGGTTCCGGAGGCTTTCCTGAAGCCTGGGGAGGGCGAAAACGGCCTCCCCCTCACCAGGGGCGGGTTCCTCTTACCTTCTCCTACCGGTGTGCATCGCTGCGCGCGCACGAATGCATCCTCTCGCACAATTTTGGCTATCTGTGCATGCGCAGAAGGACAATTTCACTTCCGCGCATGCGTAGAGAGCTAAAAACCGTGAAAAATTCCAAAAAAGAGATGGCAGCACGCACGGACCAGCAAAGAAAGCACCGGAGCCGTTGCGCAATCGGCGGGCCTCTACTGGAACGGCGGAGTGGACCGCACCGGTAGGAACCCACCACTGCTCCCTGCCCTCCGGAAGGCCAAAAATCATCTGGCCAGCATGCACATTTGCGCTGGAGCTGACATAGGGCAACGCCTCACGTGTCTTCAGATATGGCTCCACGTGCCACCTGTAGCACGCATGCCATCACGGGTATAGGTGGTACGGCGCTCAATAGCAGTAACTGTGAGAGGGACCTTGGAGTCCTAGTGGACAACCATTTAAATAGGAGCCAGCCGTGTGCAGCAGCTGCCAAAAAAGCCAACACAGTTCTAGGCTGCATTAACAGAGGGATAGAATCAAGATCACGCAAAGTGTTCATACCACTTTATAATGCCTTGGTAAGGCCACACTTGGAATACTGCATTCAGTTTTGGTCGCCACGATGTAAAAAGGATGTTGAGACTCTAGAAAGAGTGCAGAGAAGAGCAACAAAGATGATTAGGGGACTGGAGGCTAAAACATATGAAGAACGGTTGCAGGAACTGGCTATGTCTAGTTTAATGAAAAGAAGGATCAGGGGAGACATGATAGCAGTCTTCCAATATCTCAGGGGTTGCCACAAAGAAGAGGGAGTCAAACTATTCTCCAAAGCACCTGAGGGTAGAACAAGAAGTAACGGGTGGAAACTAATCAAGGAGAGAAGCAACTTAGAACTAAGGAGAAATTTCCTGACAGTTAGAACAATTAATCCGTGGAACAGAAGTTGCCTCCAGAAGTTGTGAATGCTCCAACACTGGAAGTTTTTAAGAAGATGTTGGATAACCATTTGTCTGAAGTGGTGTAGGGTTTCCTGCCTAAGCAGGGGGCTGGACTAGAAGACCTCCAAGGTCCCTTCCAACTCTGTTATTCTATTCCATTCCATTCTATTCTATTCCACTCCACTCCACTCCACTCCATTCCATTCCATTCCATTCTATTCTATTCTATTCCATTCTATTCTATTCTATTCTATTCTATTCCATTCTATTCTATTCCACTCCGTTCTGTTCTGTTCTATTCTATTCTATTATATTCTATTCTATTCTATTCTATTCTATTCTATTCTATTCTATTCTATTCTAATTCTATTCCACTCCATTCCATTCCATTCTATTCTGTTCTGTTCTGTTCTTCTGTTCTACATTCCATTCCATTCTCTTCTCCTCTCCTCTCTTCTCTTCTCTTCCATTCCATTCCGTTCCATTCTGTTCTGTTCTGTTCTGTTCTGTTCTGTTCTACATTCCATTCCATTCCATTCCATTCCCTTCTCTTCTCTTCTCTTCTCTTCTCTTCTCTTCTCTTCTCTTCTCTTCTCTTCTCTTCTCTTCTCTTCCGTTCCGTTCCGTTCCATTCCATTCCATTCCATTCCATTCTATTCTATTCTATTCTATTCTATTCTATTCTATTCTATTCTATTCTTTTCTATTCTTCTAAACCAAAGGTATAAGAACAGAGTAGGTGAAACCTGGCACAAAAACAGTAACTGTGAGAGGGACCCTTGGAGTCCTAGTGGACGATCACTTAAACATGAGCCAGCCGTGTGCGGCAGCAGCCAAAAAAGCTAATACAATCCTGGCTTGTATAAACAGAGGCATAGAATCAAATTCAGGTGAAGTGTTAGTACCGCTTTATTAAGCCTTAGTAAGGCAACACCTGGGGTACTGCATCCAGTTTTGGTCATCACGTTACAAAAAAAGATGTTGAGACTTTGGAAAAAGTGCATAGAAGAGCAACTAAGATGATCAAAGGCCTGGAGACTAAAATATACGAAGAACGGCAGGATTTGCGTATGGCCAGTCTAGAGAAAAGAAGAATTAAGGGGGGACATGATAGCAGAATTCCAGTATTTGAGGGGCTGCCACAAAGAAGAAGGGGTTGACTTATTTTCCAAAGCACCTGAAGGCAGGACGAGAAACAACGGATGGAAACTAACCAAGGAGAGAAGCAACCTGGAATTAAGGAGAAACTTCCTAACAGTGAGGACAATTAACCAGTGGAACTGCCTGCCACCAGAAGTTGTAGGTGGTCCATCACTGGAGGTTTTAAGAAATCCATTTCTCTGAAATGGTATAGGATCCCCTGTTTGAGCAGGGGGCTGGACTAGAAGACCTCCAAGGTCCCTTCCAGCTCCATTCTGATTTATTGTACACTAAGGCAATTTCCTTTCCTTCCAAAACAAGATTTCCACTCCAGATTCAGAGAGGGCACCAACGGACGTCCGGAGGACCGAGCTGCTACAGCCGTCACGCGTCCAAGGAGTAGCTCTGCCGGGAATGGAACGGGCTAAAGGTTGGAGTCTGGATGCTAAACTGGAGGTAACTGCCCGTCACGGGAAGAAAGCCTGAATCTGGGAAAGGGGTAAAACACGGACCGTCTATAGAACGTTCAAATTATTAGACTTGTTTTTTAAAGACTGCTTTATTATTGTTCTAGACAACTTAACAAAACGAAGAAGCTTTTTAAAAGAAATGCTTGCTCTGAAGAGGCCCAGTGCAATTGTGTCTTCTTTTAAATAGCAGAGAATAATGTATACTTCCAGAAAGCCACATCAATTTTAACAGCATCTGTATACAAGTACTATATAATCTGAAATGTAACAGCGTCCTGTTTTAGTATTAAGATAAGGCAGCTGAGTTAAACCCTGACTTAGTCATGTTTGGATTAGATCTATTTAAATAATTGGGAGGAGTTAGTGTGGCTACATTTAAGAAAACTTTCTGGCATTAATATACTGCCATAATGTACATTTCTCCAATTCTTTGCTATTTCAATGGGTCAGGCACACATGCACAGAAATGCACAGCAAACAGTGTATATCATCGGTGCTGTTTGCTGGGAGGCAGAGGCAGATATTTTTTCCCCTTGTTTTCCTCCCCCAAAACTAAGGTGCGTCTTATACTCCGGTGCGTCTTATACTCTGAAAAATACGGTAATTCAGCAGTTGTGGGTGCTCCAACAATGGAGGTTTTTAAGAAGAGATTGGACAGCCATTTGTCTGGAATGCTATAGGGTCTCCTGCTTGAGCAGGGGTTTGGACTAGAAGACCTCCAAGGCCCCTCCCATTGTTCTGTTATTCTTGTCCGTGGTACATAACTCATCAGCTTTCTTCCTTGGGTAGAGCGTCGAAATGGAGCAAAGGACGGGAAGTTTACGGGAGCAGCAAAGACGACGATCTTCGGATGACACAGGTAGGCAGAATTATCCAATCTTCTCGTTTCCCCCTCCCCTTACGAATATGAGTCTGGGGAGCATCATGTGGCCCTATCGGTGTGCTGCACGTGCATCGGCATGTTTCGGTGCATGCGCGCTCGCTACGCGCGTGCGCGCCCCCTCACACAATTTTGCTTCCTGCGCATGCGCGGAGGCAAAATTTCACGAGGGGACGTGTGTGCGCACGCAATTGTGGTGCCAAAATCTCACGCGCATGCGCGTCCCCTCACAAGGTTTTGCTTCCGCGCGTGCGCAGGAAGCAAAATCAGCCCAAGAATTCCCCCCCAAAAAAGATGGCACCGCGCGACAGACCGGTGAAGACGGCACCGGAGCTGTCACGCGCAAATAGCGCCATCTGCTGGCCGCTACCGGTGCGGTAGAGTCGACCACACCGGTAGGAACCCACCACTGATGTGGCCCAAGGAAGCTCTATTCGAAGCACGGGGTCTGCGGCTTAAAATCGGGGATGTCAAAGAAGGAAATGCTTTCCTAGAACATTAAAATTAATGTTCTATTTATTTGTCCTGCCTTTTGGACTTTATGAGTAATTCAAGTGGCGAATGTATTCAATACTCTTTCCCGCGCCTGTTTTCCCCACAACAACCATCCTGCGAGGTAGGTTGGGCTTAGAGTGAGGGACTGCACCAAAGTCACCCGGCTGACTTTCCTGGCTAAGGCGGGACTAGAACTCCCTTTCGCCTGGTGATTGGCCTACCATCACCCAGCTGACTTCCATGGCTAAGGCGGGACTAGAACTCCCTTTCGCCTGGTGATTGGCCTGCCATCACCCATCTGACTTTCATGGCTAAGGCGGGACTAGAACTCAATTGTCACCTGGTGATTGGCCCAAAGTCACCCAGGGGGCTTTATGCTTAAGGCAGGCCTGGACTAGAACTCACTGTCTCCTAATGATTGGCCCCAAATCATCCAGTCAACTTCATGCTTAAGGCGGGACTAGAACTCAGTATCACCTGGTGATTGGCCCAAAGTCATCCAGTGGACTTTTATGCCTAAAACAGGACTAGACTAGAACTCACTGTCTCCTGGTGATTGGCCCAAAGTCACCCAGCCGACTTTCATGCCAAAGGCAGGACTAGAACTCCAGTCTCCTGGTCATTGGACCAGTGTCACCCAGGCAGGACTAGAACTCCAGTCTCCTGGTCATTGCCCCAGTGTCACCCAGCCGGCTTTCATGCCTAAGGCAGGACTAGAACTCCCGATCTCCTGGTCACTGGCCCAGTGTCACCCAGCCGGCTTTCATGCCTAAGGCAGGACTAGAACTCCCTGTCTCCTGATATCTTGGACAGTGTGTGATATTGTTTGTTGTTGTTGTTAAATCCACACAGGGCAAAGAGGATGGAGGCCTCACCCTCCCCTGCAGAGCGCCAAGCCAAGCTTTGCCACCATTCGGCGGGCAGAAGCCAGCTGGGATATCGGTGGGTAGACATTCCTAGAACTGCCCAAGTTTCAGCCGACGTTTGAGCAAGCCTGGGCCAGAAATAACATCTGGAGGCCCAGCTAAGCCGGTGTTTTTCAACTTCAGCCATTTTAAGACCAGTGGACTTCAAGACCAGAATTCCTCAGCCGGCAACGCTGGGAGTTGAAGTCCACTGGCCTTAAAACTGCCAAGGTTGAAAAACCCTTGTACTAGAAATGGGATACGTTTATAGCAGGGGTCAGCAACCTGCGGCTCTGGAGCCGCATGTGGCTCTTTCATCCCTCCGCTGTGGCTCTCTGTCGCTGGTCGGCTCCACAATTGATAGGGCTTTCAGTTAGGACTGGTAGAGGAAAACGGATGCCGCGCTAGGAGGAGACTCTATGGTGGGGGGACCGGACTTCCGGTCAACAGAGGAAAAAGGACACCGTGCTAGGAGGAGACTCTATGGTGGGGGAACCGGACTTCCGGTCAACAGAGGAAAAAGGACTCCATGCTAGGAGGAGATTCTATGGTGGGGGAACCGGACTTCCGGTCAACAGAGGAAAAAGGACACCGTGCTAGGAGGGGACTCTATGGTGGGGGAACCGGACTTCCGGTCAACAGAGGAAAAAGGACACCGTGCTAGGAGGGGACTCTGGTGGGGGAACCGGACTTCCGGTCAACAGAGGAAAAAGGACGCCGTGCTAGGAGGAGACTCTATGGTGGGGGAACCGGACTTCCGGTCAACAGAGGAAAAAGGACGCCGTGCTAGGAGGAGACTCTATGGTGGGGGAACCGGTCTTCCGGTCAACAGAGGAAAAAGGACACCGTGCTAGGAGGAGACTCTATGGTGGGGGAACCGGACTTCCGGTCAACAGAGGAAAAAGGACTCCATGCTAGGAGGAGATTCTATGGTGGGGGAACCGGACTTCCGGTCAACAGAGGAAAAAGGACACCGTGCTAGGAGGGGACTCTATGGTGGGGGAACCGGACTTCCGGTCAACAGAGGAAAAAGGACACCGTGCTAGGAGGGGACTCTGGTGGGGGAACCGGACTTCCGGTCAACAGAGGAAAAAGGACTCCATGCTAGGAGGAGATTCTATGGTGGGGGAACCGGACTTCCGGTCAACAGAGGAAAAAGGACACCGTGCTAGGAGGGGACTCTATGGTGGGGGAACCGGACTTCCGGTCAACAGAGGAAAAAGGACACCGTGCTAGGAGGGGACTCTGGTGGGGGAACCGGACTTCCGGTCAACAGAGGAAAAAGGACGCCGTGCTAGGAGGAGACTCTATGGTGGGGGAACCGGACTTCCGGTCAACAGAGGAAAAAGGACGCCGTGCTAGGAGGAGACTCTATGGTGGGGGAACCGGTCTTCCGGTCAACAGAGGAAAAAGGACACCGTGCTAGGAGGAGACTCTATGGTGGGGGAACCGGACTTCCGGTCAACAGAGGAAAAAGGACGCCGCGCTAGGAGGAGACTATGACGGGGGAACTGGACTTCCGGTCGGCTCCAGAATTGAACGGGAGGCTTCCGGTTAGGAGCTTTGTGGCTCTTTGAGTGTTTAAGGTTGCCGATGCCTAGCTTATAGGGAAAAAATTATCTTTTGAGCCTGGTAAATGATGCAGCTGTTTTAATAATCCATCAATGATGGTTTCTTGCTTTCAAAGGAATTGCACAGCCCAAAGTGCAAGGGAGATCTGGGTTTGCAACCTCGACTTACAACAGTTCCTTTAGTGGCCGTTCGAAGTTACGACGGCACTGAAAAAAGGACCGTTTTTCACAGTTACAAAAGGACCGTTTTTCACAGATCAAAATTCAGATGCTTGGCAAGTGACTCGTATTTACGACGGTCGCAGCGTCCCAGGGTCACGTGAGCCCCTTTTGCGACCTTCTGACAAGCAAAGTCGATGGGGAAGCCAGATCCACTTAACCACCTAATTTTAACAACGGCAGCAATTCATTTAACAACGGTGGCAAGGAAGGTCGTAAAAGGGGCAAAACTCAATTCACAACTGTCTCGCTGAACGACAGAAATGTTGGACTCCATTGTGGTCATACGTCGAGGACTACCCGTATTCAAAACACACTACAGATAGTCCTCAATTTACAACTGTTCGTTTAGTGACCGTTCGGAGTTGCAATGGCACCAAAAAACAGGGACTTATGACCATTTCCCCACACTTACGACCGTTGGGGCAATCCCCGTGATTGCGTGATTTAAATTTTCGACATTTGGTGACTGACTCGTATTTATGACGGTTGCAGTGTCCCGGGGTCCTGCTGACAGGCCAAGTCAAAAGGGGGAAACCAGATTCACTTAACAACCATATTACTAACTTAACAACTGCAGTGATTCACTTAACAGCCGCAGCAAGAAAAATTGTAAAATGAGACAAGAGTCGCTTAACACCTGTCTTGCTTAACAACATAAAATTTGGGGCTGGCAAAAGGGGATCGCGTGACCCCAGGGACCCTGCAACGGTCATAAATACGAGTCAGTTGCCAAGCATCTGAATGTTGATCACGTAACCACGGGGATGCTACAAATGTCTTAAGTGTGAAAATGGTCATAACTCCGTTTTTCCGGTGCCGTTGTATCTTTGAACGGTCATTAAACAAACAGTCGTAAGTGGAGGACTATCTGTAGTTTGAATTAGAGGTAGTCCTCTACTTACGACCACAGCTGAGCCCAAAATGGGTGTTGCTAAGTGAAAAACAAAATTGTGAAGCGAATTTGTCCCGTTTTACGATTTTTTTCTCGCCGCGTTTCTATTAAGTGAATCCCTGCCGCTGTTAAATGAGCAACGCAGTTGTTAAGTGAATCCGGGTTTTCCCGTGGACTTTGCATGTCAGAAGGTCACCAAATGACTCCGCCACCGTCGTAAAGACAAGTCGGGGGTTAAACATCTGAACGTCAATTACCTGACTTGCTGCAATGGTCGTAAGTGTGAAACAGGGTCCTGAGTCGCTTTTTTCAGCACCATCGTCACTTCCAACGGTCACTAAATGAACCGTCGCAAGTCGAGGGCCTATCTGTAGTTTGAATTATTGGAATGAATTCCTGGTGGTTAACGGATCTCTTTGTTCTGCTTCTCCCATATCTGCAGCTGAAGAGAGCTCCACCCGGGAATGTGGGGGCAAAGACCCCCTGAGAGACCACCCCCCTGAAGAAAACCAAATGGGGGCTGATGAGGGGGGCGTGATGGGGGGCACACCAAATTCCGAGAAGGACCGATTGACAGCCGGTGCAAAACAACAGGTATTTTTTAATTCAAGGGGCAGGAAAGAATTATTGGGGGGCTGGGGGCTTGGGGGGGATGAAGGACCACAATTGAGACCGGAACATCCGTCGCTAAGCAAGTCAGTTTTTAAGCCAGTCATGCCCAATTTTACCACAGGTTATCGTAATCCTCGCCGTACAAGAGTTCATTAAACGACTGTTCAAAATTCAAATTTCAATTCAATTGAAAATTCAAAATTCAGACGCTTTGACAACTGACTCATATTTATGACGGTCGCAGTGTCTCAGGGGGTCATGTGAGCCAGGGGCGGGTTCCTTTTACCTTTTCCTACCAGTGCGCAACGCGACGTTTTGCGTGTATGCGATTGCTAAATTCGCGTGGGTGCGCGCATCCCGGCGCGCAATTTTAGTTCTGTGCATGCGCAGAGGGACGATTTTACTTCCGCGCATGCTCAGAGAGCCAAAAAATCACCGAAAATTAGGAAGAAAAATATGGCGGCGCGCACGGACCGGCATAGACAGCATCAGAGCCGTCACACCTAAATTACATCATCAGCAGGCTACTACCGGAGCGCCCGCACTGGACCGCACCGGTAGGAACCCACCTCTGACATGACCCCCTTTTGCAAGCTTCTCACCAGCAAAGTCAGCGGGGAAAGCCAGATTCACTTAACAGCGGGTTACCAACTGATCAACTGCAGTGATTCACTTAACAGTTGTGGCGAGAAAGGTCGTAAAATGGAGCAAAACCCGCTTAACAAATGTTTTCGCTTAACAACTGAAATTTGGAGCTCGATTGTGGTCACAGGTCAAGGACTACCCATAGTTTTTCGCCACAGTTGTTAAGTGCATTATCCCGGCAGGTGACTCATTTGGTCATTAAGCAAATCCAGCTTCCCTTATTGACTCTGCCACCTGGGCAGGTCACAAATGGAGAACACGTAACCCCCAGCGGGCTACGATGGTCATAAATACAAGCCGGTTTGCCAAGCACCTGAATTTTGAACACGCGACCACGGGGCGATGGTTGTGATTGTGAGGAACAAGTCATAAGTCACTTTTTTTCAGCGCTGTCATCACTTCGAACGGTCACTAAATGAATGGTTTATGGTGGGCTGGGGAATTCTGGGAATTGAAGTCACACAAGTGGCCAAGGTTAAGAGACCTTGCTCTGGAGGTTGAAAACTACTATTCCCAGCATTCCACGCTGGCTGGGTTTGCTGGGAATTGTAGTCCAGTAGCAGCCGGAAGCCTTTTCTGCCAAACGGCCGAGAAATTTCTATTATTATTTTTTTCGTCCTTTCATATGTCCATATCTTCCACTTCTCAGCAATTCAGAGATCTCTCTTCCACGCCACGTCCTCCCAAGCCGGTTGCCCTCCCCAGAGGCCGGAAGACCCCCAGCCAACCAGAGAGAAGTCGCAGCAACGAAGAAGGCAGCGGAGCCGTTCTAGAAGATTCCTGCACCTTTCCTCCCATCGCTCAACCCCGGCGTAGACCCAAGGAGCAGGAAAACGAAGGTGAAGAGACACCGAGGTCCTAAGACAGGGGTCAGCAACCTGCGGCTCTGGAGCCGCATGTGGCTCTTTCATCCCTCTGTTGCGGCTCCCTGTCGCCGGTCGGCACCACGATTTTGAGAGGAGCTTCCGGTTGGCGGAGGGGGGAAGCAGGGCGTGCCAGGAGGAGACTCTATGGTAAGGGGCGGGTTTTCCGGTCAGCTCCACAAATTGATAGGGCTTTCGGTTAGGAATGGTAGAGGAAAAAGGATGCCGTGCTAGGAGGAGACTCTATGGTGGGGGAACCGGACTTCCGGTCGGCTCCAGAATTGAACAGGGGGCTTCCGGTTAGGACCTCTCGAAAAGTCTCAATTAAATGACTCAGATCCTGGATTAATCGATAGAAGGTTTCAAAAAAGCGGAAATTGGAATACTAGCATTTTCTCTGTGGTACAGTTAGTCCCCGACTTACAACGGCAGTTGACCCCAAAATTTCCGTTGCTAAGTGAGACCGTTGTTAAGTGAGCTTTGCCCCGTTTTTACGACCGTTCCCGCCACAGGTGTTAAGCGACTCACTGCGCTTGGTAGGTTAGCAGCACGTTTGTTAAGGGAATCGGGCTTCCCCCCGTGGACTTTGCTTGTGAGAAGGTCGCATAAGAGGATCACAGGACTCCAGAACACTGCAGCCGTCATAAAATATGAGTCAGTTGCCAAGCATCTTAATTTTGATCACATGATCGTGAGGATGTTGCAAAGATCATAACTCTGAAAAATGGTAATAAGTCACATTTTCTGGGCCATTGTAACTTTCAACGGTCACTAAACGAACTGTTGTAAGTCGAGGACTACACGTATTATTTATTAAACACTTATTTAAACCTTTCCAGCAGGAGGCACCAAAGAGCAACGGAGGAAAAATTATGAATGCTCTGCTGCCCTCTAGTGGCCCCTGGGATTTTTTATTTTTTTATTTTTTTGTAACATCCCAGAGAGGGTCACCTTAACCACAAGTTCTCTCTGGGGCTCAGGACTCTCTGATGCTCCTCTTTCCATTCCAGGGGAACCCGAGGTGGGACGGAAGATGGCGCCGCTCAAACCAAAGAGAACACGGCGGGCACAGTCCTGCGACAAGTTGGAGTCCGATCGGGGACGGAACCCGGGATTTGGAGGTAAGGCAGGGCTGGCATTCCTACGCTCATGGTATCCAGACGGTGAGGGGTGGAGGGAAATTTTTGGAGCAAGGAGCAGCGAAGCTGTAGGGAAGGAGTGACAGAAAACTGGGGGCGGAGTCAAAAGAGGAATCAGCCTAGAACCGTAATGGCGAACCTATGGCACGCGTGCCAGAGGCGGCACGCACAGCCCTCTCTGTGGGCACGCGTGCCATCCAGCGGTGAGTTGCTCCCGGTTCAGCCCGGTTCTAAGAACCGGTAGCACCGGCAGCGGAAGGCTCCGCCCACCCGCCCGGGACGCTCCACCTACCCGCCCGGGACGCTTCTGCGCATGCGCAGAAGTGTCGCGAGCATGCACGCCAACCGGTAGCAAAGGGTTTTAGAACCCACTACTGGTGCCATCACCAGCTGCTCTTTTGGTTTCTGGCATGCATATGCGCGCTGGCCACTGGTCTTCACAGGCACCGGAGCGCTGGAAAACGGTCTGAAAATGGGCAAAAATGCCCAAAAAAGCAGGCCGTTTTCAGGCCGTTTTTGACTCAAAAGGCGGCCCAAAAACTGGCTTGAAAACGGTCTGTTTTGGGGGGCATTTTTGGCCGATTTTGGCTCACGAAGCAGCTCAAAAATTCGCTTGAAAACAGCCAAAAAAAGGGCTCCAGAGCGCGCGAAGACCAGGTGGCCGGCACGAGTGCGTGTGCTGGAAACCCCAAAACCAGCCGACTGGAGTGTGCATGCGCACCAGACACCTGGTCTTCGGGTTTCCGGTGCTTCGGCGTGCACACATGCACGCGCATGCACGCGTGTTCCGGTTTGGGCACTTGGTACCGAAAAGGTTCACCATCACTGGCCTAGAATCTCTACGTAGCTGCAAATGAGCTAAGCCGAACTTCCTTGCATTTTCGTGGTTAGCTGGGAAGATTCCTGCGCACGGGCTTTCGGCAATAAAGCAGTTCAGTTGAACTTTCACATGTACGAGGGTGAGTCAAAACATAATACCATTTTCTTTAGGACAGGTATAATTACCAACGCAGGAACATGTAGCATACATCAAAATGAAGCTGGTCCTCTGTGGATCACATCCCTACTTCTCAACATAGTCACCGTTTCTCTCAATAGCAACGTTCCACCTTCGAATGAGAGCGTGTATCCCTGCCTCGTAAAATTGTGTTGACTGTTCTTTGAGCCGCTTCTTCACTGCGGTTTTCACTTCCTCGTCACTGGAATAATGTTTGCCTCTCAAACCCTCTTTCATGGGGGCCGAATTATGGCTATAATCTAAAGTATTGTCCTCAAACACATTTTGTAATGTGAATGTTCCCCCTCAGCAACAAGGAATTCAATCACTGCTCTTTGTTTTTGACGCAACTCTCAGGGGGGGCAGCCATTTTGAATTTTCCTAGCGAGTCTACAAACCTGAAAAGTAAGAAACAAAATATTTCAGAACGTAAATGATATAATCATTTATAACTGGGAAAAAATTCAGGTATTTTTATCAAAAACCTCACCTGAAATAAAGAAAATGGCATTACTGTTTGACTCACCCACGGTAGGTGTGATGGCACCTGACAAAAGCTTTTTGCAGGAAAACAAACTGGGTTGAACTGGGACGGGCGGTACAGGTTTGCTTGGTGAAGGAAAACCCCTCAGTGCATGCTGTTCTTTGTACAGGTAGTCCTCCACTTACAACCATTCTTTTAGTGACCGTTCAAAGTTACAACAGCCCTGAAAAAAAAGGGACTGATGACCTCTGTACACACTTAACGACCGTTGCGTCAAACCCCATGGTCACGTGATCAAAATCCAGCCGCTCGACCACCGGCATGTGTTTATAACGGTTGCCACGTCCCGGGGGGGGGGGTGTCACACTATCCCCTCTTTGCGACCTTCTCTCAAGCAAAGTCAGTGGAGAAGCCAGATTTGCTTAACAACCAGCTTACTAACTTAACGATGGCAGTGATTCACTGAACAACCGTGCTAAGGAAAGGTCATCGATTGAGGAAAATTCACTTCACTGCCTCGCTTCGCAATAGAAATTTGTGGTCGTATCTCGAGGACCGCCTGTACCCCTTTGTGTATTGCGAATATTCGTGAAACTCTGTCAAACTTTGTGAAATTTTGTAAAACTTTGCATAACTTATTCCCCCGGGAAGTCGGAACGATGAGGCTCACCAGGGAAGCCACCGGCTCACGCGGGGAATCCCACAGCGATTGAAGAGGCGAGCTTTCGGTGTCGTGACCCTCCCCCTCGAACCCGGTTTCGCCCCCCTCCCCTTTTCTGGCTAACTCCATCTCTCTTTTCCCTTTTCTCCCCTACCTCAATTTCCCACCCAGGTGCCAGTGATCTCCCCCTGCCTGACCCACCTCCTCCTCCTCCCCCTCTACTCGACCCGCCCGGCTGGAAATCTCGCCCCGCTCTTCCTCCTCCTCCTCCTCCTCATCTCTTTCCAGCAGACCGGCACGGGGGTAGGTATAGATGACCTTCGGGGAGAGACTCTCCCCCACCCCCGGGGTGGCGGGTGGGGAATCGCTCCAATATTTCTCTCCTTTAATCGTTTTTTTTTCTTTCCCGCAGGAGATCGCAGAACTGGGGCAGAGTGATGGCCAGACCCCCTTCCTGGGGGGGGGGGGGGAATATCGAGACGAATCTCCGAAAACTTCCCACCGTCTGGCTGGAAGACCGAGGGGGAGGGGCAAACCATGGGGAGGGTCTCCTCCAAGTTGCCCCCCAAAAGTGGAATTCTTTCATTCGTTCCTTCCTTCCATTTGTGCCTCTTTTTTCTCTGACTTTTGGTCCAAAGCCCACCCACCCCCCTCATTCCTGGTGGGGAGGGGGATTCTCGTCCCACCCAACCGCCCCAAATTTGTTTCTAACCAGGGTGGCGAGAAAAACAACAAGGCCACAAAATATTCTCCTTTCCCACCTGCCCCACATGTCCGCCCCGTTCCCCAAATTCTTTCCCCTCTGAACCCCGATTTCCTTCTCCTCCCCATCCTGTGTCCACCCCCTCCCCACTCCCATCCTGGTGGTCCCGGATTTCAAACCTGCCCCCGCCCGCCATCCTTGTTCCCTCCGCCGTTTATTTTCAGCTTGTATAAAAGAAAAGAGAACCGGAATAAATTATATATGGACGTTTAAAAGAAAAAAATCTCGAGTCTTGGGCTATTTTGTCCTAGGGAAATTCTGCCTCCCGCCTTCGCATTTCTCGGGCGATTCCCACCTAGCTCAGAGGTCGTAGGACGATACCGATTGTCCTTTGACTTACGACCATTCCTTTAGGGACCGTTCCAAGTTACAACGGCCCTGGAAAAAAGTGACTTCTGACTGTTTTTAATAAATCCCTACGGGCAAGTGATTCAAAATTCAGCCAGTTGGCAACGGACTCACATTTATGACGGTTTCAGTGTTCCGGGGTCACGTGATCCCCCTTTTGTGACCTTCTGAGGGAAGCCAGATTCACTTAACAACCTTGTTCCTGACTTAACCATTGTGATGATCCACGTAACAACTCTGGGCCAGAGAAGGTCGAAGGAAGGAAGGAGAGAGAGAGGGAAGGGAGAAAGGAAGGAAGGGAAGCTGGGGAGGGAAGGAAAGAAGGAAGGAAGGGAAGGGAAAAGAAAGGGAAGGAAATGGAGGGAGTGAGGGAAGGAAGGAAAAGAAAGAGGAAAAATTGAGGGAAGGAAAAGAAAAGGAAGAAAATGGAGGGAGGGAAGGGAGGAAGGGGAGGAGAGGGAGGGAGGAAAGGAAGGAGGGGAAGAAGGAAAAGAAGGGAAAAATGGAGGGAGGGAAGGAAAAGTTAGGGAAGAAAATGGAGGGAGGGAAGGAAAGAAGGAAAAGAAAGGAAAGAAAATGGAGGGAATGGTGGAAAAAAGGGGGAATGGAGGGAGGGAAGAAAATGGAGGGAGGGAAGGAAAGAAGGAAGGACCTCTGGCAAGAAAGGTCATAAAATTGGGGAAAAGTCACTTAAAAACTTTCCACTTTGATACATCCAGATCAATATCTTGCAAAACACCTTTTTTCATCTGGATGGAGAAGGAAGATTTCAGGTGATGGACACTTCATCAAGGAAAAAAGATGAAAAGTGTGTGGTGTGTGTGTGTGTGTGTGAGAGAGAGAGAGAGAGAGAGAGAGAATAGAGACAGAGAGAGAGAGAGAAGGAGAAGGACAAAGAAGAGAGAGAGAGTTTCCAGGCTCCATTACCTGGAAGGAAGGGAGAGATGGATTTTTTTGATTTAGATTTAGATTTATTATTAGAGTTGGAAGGGACCTTGCAGGTCATCTAGTCCAACCCCCTGCTCAAGCAGGAGTTCCTACACCATTTGAGACAGATGGCAGTCCAGTCTCCCCTTGAAGGTCGCAAGTGTTGGGGCTCTCACAACCTCCGCTGGCAAGCTGTTCCACTGGTTGATCGCTCTCACCATCAGAAAATTCCTCCTTATTTCCAGGTTGAATCTCTCCTTGGTCAGCTTCCATCCGTTATTCCTTGTCTGGCCTTCCGGTGCCTTGGAGAACAGCCTGACCCCCTCCTCTCTGTGGCATCCCCTCAAGTATTGGAACACTGCTATCATGTCCCCCCTGGTCCTTCTCTTCGCTAGACTGGCCATGCCCAGTTCCTGCAACCGCTCTTTGTATGTTTTATTTTCCAGACCCTTTATCATCCTGGTTGCTCTCTTCTGCACTTTCTCTAGGGTTTCAATGTCTTTTGTAGTGTGGTGACCAAAACTGGATAAACCAATCCGTGATTGATAGATAGATAGATAGATAGAGAGAGAGAGAGAGAGAGAGAGAGAGAGAGAGAGAGAGAGAGAGAGAGAGAGAGAGAGAGAGAGAGAGAGAGAGAGAGAGAGAGAGAGAGAGAGAGATTCCAGGCTCCATTACCTGGAAGGAAGGGAGAGATGGATAAACCGATCTGTGATATTCCTAATCAGCCAGCAGATGGCAGCAGTGGTGCTGCAGAAAGATCTGGCTGAGAACATCAAGTTAAGAATTTATTCTGGCTTTTCCCATTCTTGTTTTCTTCTCCCTAAAATCTCTGCTTTCCAGCAACTTAACTTCCTTCCTTCCTTTCCTTCTTTTTCCTCCCTTCCTCCCTCCCTTCCCCCTTTTCCTCCCTCCCTCCTTCCCTCTCATTTTCTTCCCTTTTCCTTCTTTCTCCTCCCTCCCTCCCTTCCCTCCCATCTCCTTCCTTCCCCCTCCCTACACCCATCTCCTCCCTCCCTTCTTTCCTTCCTTCCCCCTCCCTACACCCATCTCCTCCCTCCCTCTCTTCTTTTCTTCCTTCCTTCCCTCCCTCCCATATTTCCTTCCTTCCTTCCCTCCCTCCCATCTCTCCTGCCTTCCTTCAACCTTTCTTGCCACAGCTGTTAAGTGAATGTCCGCAGTGGTTAAGTTAGGAACATGGCTGTTAAGTGAATCACTGTACTGGTTAAGTGAGGAACACGGTTGTTAAATGAATCTGGCTTCCCCATTGACTTTGCTTGTCTGAAGGTCACAAAAGGAGAATCACGTCACACACACACACACGCACCGGGACACTGCCGCCGTCATAAATATTGTTGCCCAGCATTTGAATTTTGATCACATGACCATGGGGATGTCGTAAGTGTGAAAAATGGCCCTAAGTCACTTTTTACAGTGCCGTTGTAATTTCGGACAGTCACTAAATGAGCTGTTGTGAGCCTGTATTTATTCGTGGCTTGGAACATGGTTGGTTGCATCTGAGGAAATAAAGTTGAGGGGGAAAAAAATTCTGAATGTTCGCAATCCTGAGCCGACGTGATGGAGAGTTGCCGTTCCTCGCCGGGGAAGGAAGAGCTCTCTGCACATGCTCAGAAACAGTCTCACCTGACCGAGCTCAGTCGTTGAAAACAGTTGCAGAGGTGAAAGCTTTCTGGAAGGTTCTTCCCTTCCCCTGCCATCCAGAAATGGGGCTGGATATACAAGCTGAAGACATCCAGCCCCCAAGCCCAGCAGCCACTGCCAAATGTCCCCCTCCCCTTCCTGGCCCTGCATTCGATTCCTCCTCCCCCCTCCGGCTGATGGCAAAGCCGGGAGGGGCTTCCTTGCCACATAAAGATCGGCTAGGAAGACCATAATTTGAGCCGCGGGAGACGATCCACCCTTTTCAATTGGGCCTCGGCAGCTGCTCGGCGTGAAATGGCAGGCCAGGCCCCGTGTGGCGCTCACCAGTGGGATGCCAGCCTGCGCAGAGGCAGCTGTCCCACGCCCACGCCAGGCCCCCAGGGACGCCCTAAGCAGAGGGGGGCAAAACGCCAAGCGTGTCCTCATGAAAAATTTTTAAAACCCCAGCTTTTTCCCTCTGCAGCCCTGGATTACGGCTCCGGATGGGGTGAGAATCCAATGGATTCCCTCAGTAGGTTAGGAATTCATTTCTCGGATCCTTCCACGGGTTAGGAACACAATTCCCAGATCCCTCAGTAGGTTAGGAACACGATTCCTAGATCCCTCAGATTAGGGATAAGATTCCCAGATCCCTCAGTAGATTAGGAACATGATTCCCAGATCCCTCAGTAAGTTAGGGGTACAATCCCCAAATCTCTCAGTTGGTTAAGGGTACGATTCCCAGATCCCTCAGTATGTTAGGAACATGATTCCCAGATCCCTCAGTAGGTTGGGTAAGATTCCCAGATCCCTCAGTAGGTTAGGGGTACAATTCCCAGATCCCTCAGTGGGTTATGGATATGATTCCCAGATCCCTCAGTAGGTTAGGAATTCATTTCTCTGATCCTTCAATGGGTTAGGAACACAATTCCTAAATCCCTCAGTAGGTTAGGGACATGATTCCCAGATCCCTCAGTAGATTAGGAACATGATTCCCAGATCCCTCAGTAAGTTAGGGATACAATTCCCAGATCCCTCAGTAGGTTAGGGGTACAATTCCCAGATCCCTCAGTAGGTTAGGGGTACAATTCCCAGATCCCTCAGTGGGTTATGGATATGATTCCCAGATTCCCTCAGTAGGTTAGGAATTCATTTCTCTGATCCTTCAATGGGTTAGGAACACAATTCCTAAATCCCTCAGTAGGTTAGGGACATGATTCCCAGATCCCTCAGTAGATTAGGAACATGATTCCCAGATCCCTCAGTAAGTTAGGGGTACAATTCCCAGATCCCTCAGTAAGTTAGGGGTACAATTCCCAGACCCCTCAGTAGGTTAGGGGTACAATTCCCAGATCCCTCAGTAGGTTAGGGACATGATTCCCAGATCCCTCAGTAGATTAGGAACATGATTCCCAGATCCCTCAGTGGGTTAGGGATATGATTCCCAGATCCCTCAGTAGGTTAGTGGTACGATTCCCAGGAGGAGGAGGAAGACTGTGGCGCCCTTAGTGGTCTCTGAGACGTTTCATGATCCAACTAGGTAACATCATCAGTGCTAGAAGGGAGGATTGTGGAGAGGAAGAGGAGAAAGGGGGGAGGAAGAGGAGGAGGAGGAGGAGGAGGAGGAGGAGGAGGAGGAGGAGGAGGAGGAGGAGGAGGAGGAGGAGGAGGAGGAGGAGGACTGTGGCATCCTTAGTGGTCTCTGAGCTTGGTGGTTTCCTTCCAGACGTTCCATGACCCAACTAGGTAAAATCCTCAGTGCTGATGACGTTACCTAGTTTGGTAGTGAAACGTCTGCAAGAAAACCACCAAGCTCAGAGAACATCAAGGACCCCCAAAGACCCAATTCTGTTAGATAACATTTTTAAATATCTGTTTCTAGCTTAGGAAATCCACTTGCATTCCTAGAAGTTTAGCATCATTTAGGGTGGCAAAAAAACAACAACACACAACCACCCATCTGGGCAGCTTTCCATTTTCTCTGACATCATGAGGTCTAGCGACTTGACCGGATCCCAGCTGCTTGTTGACTCCTCACTCCATCCCACACTCCGGAGTCGAAAAGAAGGAGCGCGCCAGTGGCGTCTCGCCTACGTTGCAATCTTGCACAGTCATTAAACCGTCTTTTCAGATATTGCAGGGGGCAAACGTCCGAATTCTACCTTTGCAAGGATCGGTTAGGAATTTGCCAAATTTGGCTTGCTCTGAAGCTGCCAGATGAACTGAATTAACAAAATAGATCATTTAGGTAATCTGAATTAAGGAAACCAATCCCTAAATTAACGCACGGGGGCCCTGCCTTGCTCTAAGCACAATCCTATTGCGGCTGAACACAATTGAATTATCTCCATGTAGATTTTTTTTCTCTTCATTTCAGTGAATTTAAACCTGCGGACTTCAACTCCCAGAATTCCTCAGCCAGCCGGCTGGGGAATTCTGGGAGTTGAAGTCCGCATGTCTTAAAAGTTGCAGGGGTTGAGAAACACTGTAAAATCCCAAAGCCCAAAACCAGGAATTTTGTGTGTGTGTGTGTGGATTTTGTTTTACAGGATGAATATCCGTAAAGTTGAATTTAAAAGCCCTTTTTGAAATCTTTTTTGGGGGGGGGGCTGGGGCAAGGTTGTGGGGCCCTGCAGGTTGTGGGTCCCGACTCCCCACCCCACCGCGGACTCAAAAGCACTTTAAGGTTTTTCAATATTTCTCTAGTGTGAATCCAATGCTGGCTCCAATCAACAGGAAAGCCAAGACAAGAGGGTGCCCTTAATTTTCCATCCAGGGAGAAGTGGGTCACTGAGAAGAGGGAGGGAGGGAGGGAGGGGAAAGAAGAAGGGAAGAAGGGAAAGAAGGAAGGAAATAAAGGAACAAAAGAAGAAGGAAGAAGGGAGGGAAGGAAGGGGAAGGAAGAAGGGAAAGAAGGAAGGAAAGAAGGAAGGAAATAAAGGAACAGAAGAAGGAAGAAGGGAAGGAAGGGAGGAAAGAAGGAAGGAACGAGGGAAGGAAGAAATAAAGGAACAGAATAGGGAGGAGGGAGGGAGGGAAAGAGAGAGAGAGAGAGAAAGAAAGGGAGGAAGGAAGGAAGGAAGGAAGGAAATAAAGGAACAAAAGAAGAAGGAAGAAGGGAGGGAAGGAAGGAAGGGGAAGAAGGAAGGAAAGAAGGAAGAAAATAAAGGAACAGAAGAAGGAAGAAGGGAAGGAAGGGAGGAAAGAAGGAAGGAACGAGGGAAGGAAGAAATAAAGGAACAGAATAGGGAGGAGGGAGGGAGGGAAAGAGAGAGAGAGAGAGAAAGAAAGGGAGGAAGGAAGGAAGGAAGGAAATAAAGGAACAAAAGAAGAAGGAAGAAGGGAGGGAAGGGAGGAAGGAAGGGGAAGGAAGAAGGGGAGAAAGGGAGAAAGGAAGGAAAGAAGGAAGGAAATAAAGGAACAAAAGAAGGAACAAGGGAAGGAAGGAAGGGGAAGGAAGAAGGGAAGAAAGGGAGGAAGGAAGGAAGGAAAGAAGGAAGGAAATAAAGGAACAAAAGAAGAAGGAAGAAGGGAGGGAAGGGAGGAAGGAAGGAAAGAAGGAAGGAAATAAAGGAACAAAAGAAGAAGGGAGGGAAGGGAGGGGAAGGAAGAAGGAAAAGAAGGAAGGAAATAAAGGAACAGGAGCAGGGGGTTGGACTAGATGACCTACAAGGTCCCTTCCAACTCTAATAATAAATCTGAACAGAAGAAGGAAGAAGGGAAGGAAGGGAGGAAGGGAGGAAAGAAGGAAGGGAGGAGGGAAGAAGGAGGGAAGAAAGAAATAAAGCAACAGAAGAGGTAGGGGGAAGGAGGGAAAGAGAGAAAGAGAGAGAAAGAGAAGAGAAGGAAGGAAGGAAATAAAGGAAGAAGGGAAGGAAGGGAGGAAGGGAGGAAAGAAGGAAGAAAGGAGGGAAGAAATAAATGAACAGAAGAGGGAGGAGAGAGAGAGAGAGAGAGAGAGGGAAGGAAGGAAGGAAGGAAGGAAGGAAGGAAGGAAGGAAGGAAGGAAGGAAGGAAGGTCGTGGGAACGCGTCCTTCCCCCCGCCCCCCCCCCGTTCCCCCTCGCCATCTCCCGTGCAGAAAGCCTCCTTCCCGGAGTGGGACCCATCTTTGGGGTGGGGGGCCCTCCAGGTATTGGGGAGGAAAGGGGGGAGACTCTTCCCTCCCTCCTCTTTCCCCCTCCCTCTCTCCTCCCCCCTCCCTCTCTCCTCTTTCCCCCTCCCTCTCTCCTCCCCCCCTCCCTCCCTCCCTCCTCTTTCCCCCTCCCTCCCTCCTCTTTCCCCCTCCCTCCCCTTTCCCCCTCCCTCCTCCCTCCCGCGTGCACTGCGGAGTCTGGCGAGGGGGAGGAGCCTGGGGTCGGGGGCGGGGCCTGGAGGGGAGTAGCGGGGGGGGGCGCGAGAGAAGAGAAGAAGCCCCCACCGCCCCTCAGAGCATCCGGGCGAGCGGCGGGAGGAGAGGCGAGAGAGACGCGGGACGGCTGAGCGAGCTGCCCACCCAGCGGGGTCGCGGGCCGAGCGGCGTGCGGGGGCTGGGATTTTGGGGCGGGGGGCAGCGGAGCCTTCGAGCCCCAAGCCGAGCAGGAGCCGGGGAAGGCTCTCCCAAGCCCATCATCCCCGGCCTGCCCGCCCAGGTGAGTGAGTCCCGAGCCTGGGGACCGATGCGGGGACCGCACCTTGCGGGCCGCTGCGCCCTTGCTGGGGGGGATGCTCTCCGCCCGCTGCATCCTTAGGGGCTGGGTCCATGCACGCGGGGTGGGGCAGGGCCGGGGAAGATGGGCTTTGTGGTCCCCGGGACGGGGTGGGTGGGTTTCCACCTGGGATGGGCAATTTTAGGGCGCTCAAAGCCCCCCACCCACCCATGAAGACCCCCAGACAAGTTTTTCCGAGTTCGGCCGCTTTCCCACGCTAGCCCTTGCGCGGAAGATGGGCTTTGTGGTCCCCGAGTTGGGGAGATTTCTCTTCCTCGCGGGGAGGGGGGGTTGCCCTGTGATGGGCAATTTTAGGGCGCTCAACCCCCCCACCCATGAAGACCCCCCCCCAGCCCGGCATTTCCGAGTTTGGCTAGCCGTTGCGCGGAACATGGGCTTTGTGGTACCCGAGTTGGGGAGATTTCTACTCCTCGCGGGGAGGGGGGTCAACCTGGGATGGGCAATTTTAGGGCGCTCAACCCCCCCACCCATGAAGACACCCCCCCCAGCCCCGCTTTTCCGAGTTTGGCCGCTTTCCCACGCTAGCCGTTGCGCTGCGCGGAAGATGGGCTTTGTGGTCCCCGAGTTGGGGAGATTTCTCTGATGGGGGCTCGCTCATTTCTCCTCTTCCTCGCGGGGAGGGGGGGTTGCCCTGGGAGGAGCAATTTTAGGGTGCTCAAACCTCCCCCCCCACCCATGAAGACCCCCAGCTAAGTTTTTCCGAGTTTGGCCGCTTTCCCACGCTAGTCGTTGCGCGGAAGATGGGCTTTGTGGTTCCCCGAGTTGGGGAGATTTTTCTGATGGGGGCTCCCTCCTTTCTCCGCCTCCTCTTCCTCGCGGGGACAGGGGGGGTCGCCCTGGGATGGGCAATTTTAGAGCGTTCAACCCCCCCCCCGAAGACCCCAGCCCCCGTAGACCCCAGCCCGGTCCGCTTTTCCGAGTTAGCCGTTGCGCGGAAGATGGGCTTTGTGGTCCCCGAGTTGGGGAGATTTCTCTGATGTGGGCTCCCTCCTTTCTCCTCCTCCTCTTCCTCGCGGGGACGGCGGGGGTCGCCCTGGGATGGGCAATTTTAGGGCGCTCAAACCTCCCCCCCCCCAGCCCCACCCCACCCATGAAGACCCCCCCAGCCCCGCTTTTCCGAGTTTGGCCGCTTTCCCACGATCGCCGTTGCGCGCTTCGGGTCCGGACGGTGCGCGGGGCGTTTGCCAGTCAGGGAGGCGCGTGGTTCCCTCTTCCCGAACCGGACCGGACCGGTCCTCGTGCGCGCCGCGTCCTGACCTCCTTTCCACCAAGGTTCCCTGCTGTTGGGGTGGATCACAAGCCCCATGCTCCCCAGCCGGAGCCGGCACTGTCAATTCAGATGCTCAGATGATTAACAGAGTTGGAAGGGACCTCGCAGGTCATCTAGTCCAACCCGCAAGCAGGAGACCCTTACATCTGCCTCTACCTAGGATCGAACTCCCAACCTCCTGATTAATTCCTTCCTTCCTTCTTCGGGCTTTTGAGTCCGTCCCGGGGAAGCTGGTTGGAAGCTTGGCAACCCCTGGCTTGGTCTCTCTCTCTCTCTCTCTCTCTATCTCCCATCATCCTGCTCTGAGGGGGATGACTCCCTTACCCATATGCCTTCTCTCTCCCTGGGGATTTGCAACCTTTGGGGGGGGGGGGTCGTGGGAGAGAAACCTCTGTCTTTCCTTGGTGGGAGTGGGTGGGAGGGTGGGGGGGGGCCTGGAATCCTTTGCCCCAGCCAGCCTGGTTATAATTGGCGCCAGCAAAATAGAGCCTCCTGATTCAGGAGCAGTGTATCTGAGAAGGGGCTGGAAGGCTGTGGCAAAGCCGAAAAGAACCGTCTCTCTCGCTCCCTTGGGCCGGACCGGTTGTGGAGTTTACACGGTGGGATGTTGCATAACTGTGTTATGCAATGGAAGAACCTTGTGCGGTTTTTTTTAAGGGGCTACACAACTTTTGTTACTCCCGTTTCCAAATTTCAGGGGTTCTGGGCATCTTTTTCAACCGGGGATTTCTTGCCATTTTTCTTCGGGTTTTTTTGGGGGGGGGGTGTTCCTTCATGTACCCTCCATTTTTTCCCCTTCTAGGAATAAATAAACACACACACACACACACACACACACACACACCCCTTCCCTTTGGCTTGCTCTGCTTATCAGATAGATTGCCTTGGCACAGGGAAGCTCCACTCGTCTCTCCTGCTAGATTTGATGCCTTCGTTTGTGGGGGTGGAGAAATGGGATTTGCACCCCAGGGGTGTCGTTGGTTCCGGGGCGGGGCGGGGGGACAGCCTGATTTACTACAGCGAAGTGCACAAGAAGCAAGTGTGCAATTGTCGATTGCACTCTGTACGTGCTTGTGAGTTGCTGGGTTTTTTTGGGAGGGGGCGTTTGGACCGTTCAAAAGGATGTTTCCTCTTTATGTACAGGATCCTAAACATGTCACTGCTCCGTGGCTTTAAAAAAGTCGAGGTTTGACCGTTGTGCTGTGTGACAACGCCCCCACTCAGTTTGCGTTCCTTCCCGCTGTTGTGTTACACGCACGTTTTTTCGCCTGGTTTTTTTTTTCCTTTTTGCAGCGAGGGCAGAGGTGGGTTCCAACTTACCTCGCCACCGGTTCGCTTCCTCCCGTGCCGCGTGGCTGTGCGTGCATTGCACACTGCGTGGCCACGGGTGCATGGGCGCACGCGCGGGCGCAGTGCCGAAAATTCGCAAAATTTTTTTTAAAAGCTGAAAACAAGATGGCGGCGCATGCCGGAAACTCAGCTTCTGTGCATACGCAGAAGGAAAAAAAATCAGCAAAAAATTCCCCCCCTCCAAATTTTTTTTTAAAAAAGATGGCGGCGACCACAGAACCGGCTCCGTGACGTCACCAGCGGTTTGCTACCGGTTCTATAGAACCGGTGCGAACCGGGAGGAACCCACGTCTTGCTTATTTTTTTGTTTATTTTGGGAGGTCGCGCTGTGTGTGGGGGTTTTTTTTAGGGGCAAGGCACACAATTTTGCTACCCTTTTTGCACAATTTTCTCTCTCGGGGCTTGTGCTGGCATGTGACCGACACGTTGTCATCTTGAGAGACTGATTGTCGATTCATTACACGCCTGCAAATGTTCCAAATTTGTCCTCGGCTCACTTCATTTAATATACAGTACAGCAATTAAAGATTTGCAAGTAAAAAAGAAAAAAAAGAGAGAGAGAAGACTTTGTTAAAATAATATTTGTGTGGTCTGTGTGTGCGAGCTTTTGCGGCTCCGTAGAGCCCTTTGTTGTGGTGAATTTATGGGAGAAAGTTGTGGTTTTTTTCCCCCACACAACAGACAAAAGTAGGTATTTAATGGCTCCCAGATATTGACAATTATTTTTATTTAGGTATTAATTATCTAGGGACATCCTTCTCAAAATGTCCGACACTGGAGTGGGGGTGTCGAACTATACAGATAGCCCTCGACTTACAACAGCTCGTTTAGTGACTATTCGAAGTTACGACGGCACTGAAAAACGCCACTCCTGACCGTTTTTCACACTTACGGCCGTTGCAGCATCCCTGTGGTCACGGGATCAAAATTCGGAACGCTTGGCAAACTGACCCGTATTTACGACCCCGCGGGTCACGCGATCCCCTTTTTGCGACCGTCTGACGAGCAAAGTCAACGGGGAAGCCGGATTCGCTTAACAACCGCGGGAGTAACGTAACGACGGCAGTAATTCACTTAACAACCCTGCTAATAACTTAACAACTGCAGTGGTTCATTTAACGACCGTGGCAAGGAAGGTGGTAAAATAGGGCAAAAACTCACTTCGCAACTCCCTCGCTGAACAACTAAAATTTGGGGCTCAGTTGCGGTCATAAGTCGAGGACCACCTGGACTTTAAAACAGGAGCAAAACACTATAACTATCTATCTATCTATCTATCTATCTATCTATCTATCTATCTATCTATCTATCTATCTATCTATCTATCTATCTATCTATCTATTTCAATATCTCTATCTCCCTATCTCTCTATCTCTCTATCTATCTCTCTCTCTCTCTCTCTCTCTCTCTCTCTCTCTCTCTCTCTCTAGCTCTCTATCTCTCTATCTCTATCTCTATCTCTCTATCTATCTCTATCTATCTATCTCTATCTCTCTCTATGTCTCTCTCTCTCTATCTCTCTATCTATCTAGCTCTCTCTCTCTATCTCTATCTCTCTATCTCTCTATCTATCATCTCTCTCTCTCTCTCTCTCTCTATCTATCTATCTATCTATTATCTATCTCTCTATTTCAATATCTCTATCTCCCTATCTCTCTATCTCTCTATCTCTCTCTCTCTCTCTCTCTCTCTCTCTCTCTCTCTCTCTCTCTCTCTCTCTCTCTCTCTCTCTCTATCTCTATCTCTCTATCTATATCTATCTATCTCTATCTCTCTCTATGTCTCTCTCTCTCTCTCTCTCTCTCTATATCTATCTATCTATCTATCTATCTATCTATCTATCTATCTATCTATCTATCTATCTATCTATCTATCTATCTATCTATATCTATATATCTATATCTATCTATCTATCTATCTATCTATCTATCTATCTATCTATCTATCTATCTATCTATCTATCTATCTATATCTATCTATCTCTATCTATCTATCTATCTATCTATCTATCTATCTATCTATCTATCTATCTATCTATCTATCTATCTATATCTATATCTATATCTATATCTATCTATCTATCTATCTATCTATCTATCTATCTATCTATCTATCTATCTATCTATCTATCTATCTATCTATATCTATATCTATCTATCTATCTATCTATCTATCTATCTATCTATCTATCTATCTATCTATCTATCTATCTATCTATCTATCTATCTCTATCTCTATCTCTATCTCTATATCTATATATATATCTATATCTATATATCTATCTATATATATATATATATATATATATATCAGCTGGGGAAAAAGCAACCGATTTGAACAATTACTATAATTTTACTAAAAGCTCCCGCACCTCCGCAGAATTTGCGGTTGAGTTACGGAACGGGAATAAAAGACCTAACTAGGATAATTTACAAACCGAAGAAATTATTTTTCCACCTTTTGAGAGCTGTCCAGTTGGCGTCTTATTTCTTCTTTTGGAAAGGGATTAGCTTTTCCCCCCAATAAATTAATTAAAAACGTGCATGTTTGGCCAGGCCTCAGCGGGACAGCCACTGTTTTCCCCGCACCAAACATTAATCAGGCTTCCAATTTTTTTCCCGGTTGCTTTTCTTCTCTGTATTTTTGCACTAGGCAAGGGGTTAGTCTAGAACAGGGGTCAGCAACCCGCGGCTCTGGAGCCGCATGTGGCTCTTTCATCCCTCTGCTGCGGCTCCCGGTCGCTCAAAATATGTGTCACAACTGCCAATGTGCGACACCTGCCTGCACGCAATTTATTGAGCTTTTCGACTCCCCCGGTAGGCCAACCATGGATAAATCCAAGAAAAGAAAAGTTTCAGAAGAAAACAGAACATTTAATTCAACTATATATGCTAGTTTTGTGGCCGCTCAGGAAATAGTCAGAGTTTTGTGGCTCCCGGTGTTTTCTTTTCTGTGGGAAACGGGTCCAAATGGCTCTCTGAGTGTTTAAGGTTGCCGACCCCTGGTCTAGAATGATCTTTTGAACTAGATAAGGGGTTAGTCTAGATCAGTGATGGTGAACCTTTTTCTTCTTGCGTGCCAAAAATGGGAGCGTGCGCGCGAGCTAGCGCGCACGCGTACCAGCACACAACCCCCCCACGCACGCCACACTGCGCATGCGCTCATCCCCGCGTATGCGCCACCCCCCGGTTTGGCCGCTTTTCACCCTCAGGTTTCCCTGAAGCCTCCGAAGTGCGAAAAATGGCCCAACGGGCAAACCGGAAGTTCGGAAAAACGGACTTCCGGTTTGCCCGGTGGGCCATTTTTTGCACTCCGGAGGCCTCAGGGAAGCCTCCTGAAGCCTGGGGAGGGCGAAAACGGCCTTCCCCAAGGCCGAAAATCAGCTGGCCAGCGCGCGCATGTGCACTGGAGCTGACAGAGGGCATAGTGTGCCCTCAGCTATGGCTCCGCGTGCCACCTGTGGCACGCCTGCCATAGGTTCGCCATCACGGGTCTAGACGATCTTTTGCATAAGATAAGGGGTTAGTCTAGAACAGTGATGGCGAACCTATGGCACGCGTGCCACCGGTGGCACGGGGAGCCATATCTGCCGGCACGCGAGCCGTTGCCCTAGCTCAGCTCCAGCGTGCATCTGCGCGCTGGCCAGCTGATTTTCGGCTGGCACGGAGGCTCTGGGAGGGCATTTTAGGTTTCTGGAGGGCCTCCTGGGGGGGCATTTTCATCCTTCCCAGGCTCCAGGGAAGCCTCTGGAACATGGGGAGGGCGAAAAACAGGCCTACCGGGCCCACCAGAAGTCGGGAAACGGGCCATTTCTGGCCTCCAGAGGGCCTCTGCGGGGGCAGGGGAGGCCGTTTTAGCCTTCCCTAGGCATTGAATTATGGGTGTGGGCACTCGCACGTGCGTGAGAGCGCGCGCACACGCGCTTTCGGCACCCAAGGGAAAAAAGGTTCGCCATCACTGGTCTAGAATGATCTGTTGAACTAGATAGGGGGTTAGTCTAGATGATCTTTGGCAGTAGGCATGGGGTGAGTCTAGATGAACTTTTGAACTAGGCAAGGGGTGAGCCTAGAATAGATGATCATTTGCACCACATAAGGAGTGAATCTAGATGACCTTTTGCACTAGGCGATGGGGTTAGTCTAGATGGTCTCTAAGGTACCTTTCAACCTGTGTTTTTTTTTCCTACGCATTGGTACTTTTGTTGTTGTTCTGTTTTTAAATTGGGCTACTTTCCATTGGGTATTTCTTTTAAAGACCGTGGGTTCCGGGGTATGAGTTTGATTTTATTTAATAACATTATTCCCCACCATCCCTCGAGATCCGTGGGGCCTCTTAGCAACATCTGAACTTCCCATGAGTTCCAATGAGCCACTTCCCTCCCTGCGCGCCTGATGGGTTTTGTAATCCTCCAAAGATTGCACAGGCCGGCCTTTTCACTTGAATGAGTTCCCAATGGAAAACTACCACTTAATCTGCTCCTTATGGGTGTTTTTATTTATTTTTTAATCATGCTTTTTTAAAAAAAAAAAAGCGGTGCTGTTAGGTGCGATTCTTAACTTTTTAAAAAAAAAAAAACCTCTTTCCTCAAATTAAATTGCATTTTGCCCTCCAGCTTTACCCGACATCCAAGAACATCGTTTCTGGCATTCAGAGCGGCTGTGAAATGCCACGGAATACACACCCTTTTTGCACGCTCGACGGAGGGAAAAATGCAGTGCGTTCCGGCCCTTGCTTAGGTTTCCGGTTTTTCAAAATAAGCCAATTTATGTTATTTTGTTTTGCAATTCACTGATTGATCGCCCCAAACCACCATCCATTCGTTCGGGGGGGATATCTCGGGGTGTCTTCCGAATACGGTTAAATAATAATAATAATAATAATAATAATAATAATAATAATAATAATAATAATAATAATAATAATAATAATAATAATAATAATAATAATAATAATAATAATAACAACAACAACAACAACAACAACAATAATAATAATAATTCAGATTGCAACCACAATAATAGAATAGAATAGAATAGAATAACAAGAGTTGGAAGGGACCTTGGAGGTCTTCTAGTCCAACCCCCTGCTTAGGCAGTAATGTCGATCAATGCAAGGAAATTTCCACTGCAGTCTTAGGGTGGCCATTTTGACTTTTTTGACATCCTGGACCTATTTCCTAAGGCTGGCTGCAGCCGACCTCCGCCGTAAAGAATGTAATACTTGGGCATTAATTAAGATAATTAATAACTTCATCCCCTTAATATCCTTCTATATAACTAGCTTTGAAGGCACAGGAGGTCCTCGACTTACGACCGCAACGGAGCCCAGAATTTATGTTGCGAAACGAGACGTTTGTCAAGTGAGTTTTGCCCCGGGGTGCAACCTTTCTGGCCACCGTTGTTAAGTGAATTGTTGCCGTTGTTAAGTTAGTAACACGGTTGTTAAGTGAATTGGGTTTCCCCGTGGACTTCGCTGGTCAGAAGGTCGCAAAAAAAACGGGATCGCGTGACCCTGGGAAGCTGCGACCGTCGTACATGTGAGTCAATTTCCAAGCATTTTAATTTTGAGTAAGTGTGAGAAACGGTCATAAGTCGCTTTCTTCAGTGCTGTCGTAACTTCGAACGGTCACTAAACGAACTGTTGTGAGGACTAATTAGTAATTCAGTTGAGAGACCCCTTTTCTGTCCTCAATTTACAACGTCACTGAAAAAAGTGACTGATGACCGGTTTTCACACTTACGACCGTCGCCGCCTCCCCACAGTCACACAATCAAAATTCGGACGCTTGGCCACTGACTCGCAGTTATGACGGTCGCAGAGTCCCCCTTTTGCAGCCTTCCAAAGAGCAAAGTCGACGGGGAAACCAGATTCACCGGACAACGGCGTTCCTAACTTAACAAACGGCAGGGATTCGCTTAACGGCCGTGAGAAGAAAGGGCAAAACTCGCTTAACAACCATCTCGCTTAGCAACAGGGTTTTGGGGTTTCAATTATAGTCGTAAGTTGAGGGCTAACTGTATTTATTGAGGGGGCAGGGGGCTCAGGACACTTGTCCCCAAATCCTGTCAGCATCATGCAAACCCAGACCAGAATAATATTTAAAAAAGTGATACAGGACATCAAGGAGGTTTCCTGTTGAATCTCTGTTTGAATCCTCGGTCTGATTTTAGTCTCTGTTTCAGTCAGCACTGCGTGGCACATTGCGAGCTGTTCTGGGTGTGTGTTATTACACACACCATGGAGAACAGGGTGTGCTTTTTTTCGTTTGGAGAACAGAAACTCATGCAGGGTGCAACCCTGGCGCTCCTCCGTGAACGGCACTGAAAGGAAAACCTCGCAGAGCGAGGACTACGGTTCTTCGTTTACTCCAGATTTACTTTTTAGTTCTGGGATGAGGGGAGGTCAGCAAAGTCTCTTGGCTTCCCAGCCTGACTCACAAACAAACACACACACACAAACACACACATACACACACAAATTGTGGGTGTTCTCCTTCCCCCCCCAAAAAAAACCCCTTCTTATGACAAATGCTGAGCTCGAAGCATTAAAGGAAAAACAGCTTTTCAAACTCTCCGTGGCTTCCTCTCCGAAGCGGCATCTTCGGAGTAGGTCAAAAAAGTCAAAATGGCGGCAGAACCCACCCTGGCAAGGAAAACCAACCGGGGGTGGCCCGGAGCTTTGATTTGCTGTTTATTTGCCGGCATTCCCAGAGAAAATCGGAGCTTCTCCAAATGCATTTGATCTCCATCCGGTTGTTGCTGAGTCGGCGCTGGAGCAGACCCAGAGTAAATTTACTCCAGCATCCTATTTTGAGCGCAGATGCAGCCACGAGGCTCGTAAATCGGAGATGAGGAAGGCTAGGTTGCTTCCTTTGCTGTTTTGCATTCTCCCACCCACACCCACACCCACACCCAGCATGCTGGTGGTGTCCCAATGAGGTATACTGCCATGAAACATGGAGGCTCCGTTTTTGCTACCGAGTTGAAGAGCCCTTAGTAGATCACTCCTTGAGGAGAAGTCTTGGGTTTACAGAGTCTCTTTTCTCGTCCGTGGCCCTGGAAATCTTAACCGGGTTCAGGCTGAGCGTTTTACGTCCCTGGAAATCTTAACCGGGTTAAGACTGACCATGTTACGCCCCTGGAAATCTTAACTGGGTTAAGACTGACCATGTTACAGCCCTGGAAATCTTAACTGGGTTAAGACTGACCATGTTACACCCCTGGAAATCTTAACCGGGTTAAGACTGACCATGTTACGCCCCTGGAAATCTTAACCGGGTTAAGACTGACCATGTTACATCCTTGAAAATCTTAACTGGGTTCAGACTGACCATGTTACATCCTTGAAAATCTTAACCTGGTTCAGACTGACTATGTTACGCCCCTGGAAATCTTAACTGGGTTAAGACTGACCATGTTACGCCCCTGGAAATCTTAACTGGGTTAAGACTGACCATGTTACGTCCCTGGAAATCTTAACCTGGTTCAGACTGACCACGGTTACGTCCCTGGAAATTTTAATCAAGTTCATAAGGAGCCTTGGGGTCCTTTGAAATCTTAACCGGCTGCTGTCCAGATTGGAAAACACATCTTTAAACCATTTTTTAATTTTTTGCTGCTGTGGGAACATCCTGGATTTGACCTAACTCACATCCCCTGTGGCAGCCGACACCCCCCCCCCCTCCAATCCCCCATGTAATAAATCAACAGCCGGGCAGCTGACTCAGCACTCTGCCGGCTCACAAAGTGCAGGTGCCAATTTGGAAATGCCAGCTGGCCTCCCACGCGTTCCCCTCCCGTCCTGTTGCCGGAGCTGAGAGGAAGGTGGCACGGAGCAGAAGGCCCAGAAAGCCCCAGGCCCATCGCTCGGTCCCCGGCTCAGAGAGGCTGGCGACTGGACCCCCACCCACCCACCCACCCCGGACCTTGGCATCAGTGGGAATGCCAGGCTGGGTTTATCCTTCCAAACAGTTGGATCACCGGTTCCTTTCCTTTCCTTTCCTTTCCTTTCCTTTCCTTTCCTTTCCTTTCCCCTCCTTTCCTTTCCTTTCCCCTCCTTTCCTTTCCTTCTTTCCTTCCCTTCCCTTCCTTTCCTTTCCTTTCCTTTCCCTTCCTTTCCCCTCCTTTCCTTTCCTTTCCTTTCCTTTCCTTTCCTTTCCTTTTTCTATCTTCCTTTCCTTTCCTTTCCCCTCCATTCCTTTCCTTTCCCCTCCTTTCTTTTCCCCTCCTTTCTTTTCCTTTCCTTTCCTTTCCTTTCCCCTCCTTTCCTTTCCTTTCCCCTCCTTTCCTTTCCCCTCCTTTCTTTTCCTTTCCTTTCCTTTCCCTTACCCCTCTTTTCCTTTCCCCTCCTTTCTTTTCCTTTCCTTTCCTTTCCCCTCCTTTCTTTTCCTTTCCTTTCCTTTCCTTTCCTTACCCCTCCTTTCCTTTCCTTTCCTTTCCTTTCCTTTCCTTTCCTTTCCTTTCCTTTCCTTTCCTTTCCTTTCCCCTCCTTTCTTTTCCTTTCCTTTCCTTTCCTTTCCTTTCCCCTCCTTTCCTTTCCTTTCCTTTCCTTTCCCCTCCTTTCTTTTCCTTTCCTTTCCTTTCCTTACCCCTCTTTTCCTTTCCCCTCCTTTCTTTCCCTTTCCTTTCCTTTCCCCTCCTTTCTTTTCCTTTCCTTTCCTTTCCTTTCCTTACCCCTCCTTTCCTTTCCTTTCCTTTCCTTTCCTTTCCTTTCCTTTCCTTTCCTTTCCCCTCCTTTCTTTTCCTTTCCTTTCCTTTCCCCTCCTTTCCTTTCCTTTCCCCTCCTTTCTTTTCCTTTCCTTTCCTTACCCCTCCTTTCCTTTCCTTTCCCCTCCTTTCTTTTCCTTTCCTTTCCCCTCCTTTCCTTTCCTTTCCTTTCCTTTCCTTTCCTTTCCTTTCCCCTCCTTTCCTTTCCTTTCCTTTCCCCTCCTTTCCTTTCCTTTCCTTTCCTTCTTTCCTTCCCTTTCCTTTCCCTTTCCTATCTTCCTTTCCTTTCTCCTTTCCTTTCCTTTCCTTTTTCTATCTTCGTTTCCTTTCCTTTCCATTCCTTTCCTTTCCCATCCCTATCTTACTTTCCTTTCTCCTTTCTTTTCCTTCCCTGCCTTTCCTTTCCTTTCCTTTTTCTATCTTCCTTTCCTTTCCTTTCCTTTCCTTTCCTTTCCTTTCCTTTCCTTTCCTTTCCTTTCCTTTCTCCTTTCCTTTCCTTTCTGTTCCCCTCCTTTCCTTTCCTTTCCTTTCCCTTCCTTTCCCCTCCTTTCCTTTCCTTTCCTTTCCTTTCCTTTCCTTTCCTTTCCTTTCCTTTTTCTATCTTCCTTTCCTTTCCTTTCCCCTCCATTCCTTTCCTTTCCCCTCCTTTCTTTTCCTTTCCTTTCCTTTCCTTTCCCCTCCTTTCCTTTCCTTTCCTTTCCTTTCCTTTCCCCTCCTTTCCTTTCCCCTCCTTTCTTTTCCTTTCCTTTCCTTTCCTTACCCCTCTTTTCCTTTCCCCTCCTTTCTTTTCCTTTCCTTTCCTTTCCCCTCCTTTCTTTTCCTTTCCTTTCCTTTCCTTTCCTTTCCTTTCCTTTCCTTACCCCTCCTTTCCTTTCCTTTCCTTTCCTTTCCTTTCCTTTCCTTTCCTTTCCTTTCCTTTCCTTTCCCCTCCTTTCTTTTCCTTTCCTTTCCTTTCCCCTCCTTTCCTTTCCTTTCCCCTCCTTTCTTTTCCTTTCCTTTCCTTACCCCTCCTTTCCTTTCCTTTCCCCTCCTTTCTTTTCCTTTCCTTTCCCCTCCTTTCCTTTCCTTTCCTTTCCTTTCCTTTCCCCTCCTTTCCTTTCCTTTCCTTTCCTTTCCCCTCCTTTCCTTTCCTTTCCTTTCCTTCTTTCCTTCCCTTTCCTTTCCCTTTCCTATCTTCCTTTCCTTTCTCCTTTCCTTTCCTTTCCTTTTTCTATCTTCGTTTCCTTTCCTTTCCATTCCTTTCCTTTCCCATCCCTATCTTACTTTCCTTTCTCCTTTCTTTTCCTTCCCTGCCTTTCCTTTCCTTTCCTTTTTCTATCTTCCTTTCCTTTCCTTTCCTTTCCTTTCCTTTCCTTTCCTTTCCTTTCCTTTCCTTTCCTTTCTCCTTTCCTTTCCTTTCTGTTCCCCTCCTTTCCTTTCCTTTCCTTTCCTTTCCTTTGTTTTTCTTCCTTCCTTCCCTCCCTCCCTTCTTTTCTTCCTTTCTTCTTCCCTTGTTCCTTCCTCTTTTCCTTTCTTTTTCCTTTTTCCTTCCTTCTTTCCTCCTTCCCTCCCTTCCATCCCTATTCCTCTTTCTGGCCTCTGGATTCAGTGCTCAAGTCCTCTCAATTAGGAGATGGAAGGAAGGAAAGGAACAAAGGAAAAATGGAGGGAGGGCGGGAGGGCGGGAAGGAAGGAAGGAGGGAAGGAAGGGAAGGAAGGGAGGGAGGAAGGGAAGGGAGGGAGGGAGGGAGGGAAGGAAGGAAGGAAGGAAGGAAGGAAGGAAGGAAGGAAGGAAGGAAGGAAATATTCCCAGTCAGCAATTAAGCCCTTCGCTATCCCTTTAACGCAGTGAAACCACGGGTGGATTTCAACACACAGAATCTCTCAGCCAACCATGCTTGAAATCCACTCATCTTAAAACGGGTGGATTTCTTCATTGTTCCCAAACAGGCCTCTTCTAAACCTGCAGGATCACACTTCCCATCATCCACAGCCAGTAGGCCTCTTCACTTCTCTTTGCTATTCCATCTCCCCGCGGGGAGATCTTCCACCTGCCTGTCCCTCCATCTAATTTTTCTCCTATTTTTTTCTCCTTCTCTCCTTCCCACCACTTTTAGGTTCTGTCATGTCTGAAGGGGCCGATTCCCAGCCGGTGGCTTTGGGGGCGTCCCGGGTCGAGCTTCGGATCTCCTGCTGGAGCCTGCCGGACAGAGAAGCCAACATTAAACCTGATCCGTGTCTGATTATCCAGCTGCTCAGCGATAGACAATGGAATGAGGTATACGGCTTTTTAAAAAATAAAAAATAAAATCTGGGCATTGACAACTTTCCCGTCGAGTCAATTGCAAAAAGTCACATTCTTTGATTTCACACATAGAAGATCGCCTTACAACCGTTCATTTAGCGACCGTTCGAAGTGGCGACGGCACGGAATAAAGGGACTATCGGCCGATTCTCACATTTAACGACCGTTGCAACCCTCCCACGGTCACGTGGTCTAAAATTCAGAGGCTTGGATGCTGACTCGTATTTATGACGGTTGCAGCATCCCGGTGGGGGTGGGTGATCCCCTTTTGCGACCGTCAGGCGAGCAAAAGCCAACGGGGAAACCCGATTCACTTAACAAGCGGGGTGCTAAATAATAATAATAATAATAATAATAATAATAATAATAATAATAATAATAATAATAATAATAATAATAATAATAATAATAATAATAATAATAATAATCATCTTGTTTGCTGTGTATTACATTTTTTGTGAATAAATCAACAACAACAACAACAACAACAACAACAACAACGAGTTGGAAGGGACCTTGGAGGTCTTCTAGTCCAACCCCCTGCCTAGGCAGGAAACCTTACACTACTTCAGACAAATGGTTATCCAACATCTTCTTAAAAACTTCCAGTGTTGGAGCATTCACAACTTCTGGAGGCAACTCCGGTGATTCACTTAACAACCGTGGCCACAAAAAGTCACAAAACGGGGCGAAACTCGCTTAAAACCTGTCTCGCTTTAGCAGCAGAAATGTTGGGTCGTCAATTGCGGTCGTAAGTCGTGGGCTGCCTGTATCCCACCAATGTTTGACGGACAGCTAAAGAAAATAAGTTTCGCTTTGATTTACCGCTCCTCTTAAAACAGGCTGGCTGGGGAATTCTGGGAGTTGAAGTCCACCTGTCTTGCTAAGGTTGAGAAAAACACTGTTTTGCAAGATTATAAAGCATCAAATAAATTTTAAAAAGCAACAACCAGTAAATGCAATATTCAGCTTTAAAGGCACAGACAAGCAGCTAAATACGAGCCAGCCGTGTGCAGCGGCAGCCAAGAAAGCCAATGCAATCCTAAGTTGCATTAACAGATACAATCAAGATCAAGGGAGGTACTAATACCACTCTATAAAGCCTTAGTAAGGCCACACCTAGAGTACTGCATCCAGTTTTGGTCACCACACTATAAAAAAAAGATGTTGAGACTCTAGAAAGAGTGCAGAGAAGAGCAACCAAGAGGATGAGGGGACTGGAGGCTAAAACATACGATGAACGGTTGCAGGAACTGGGCATGGCTAGTCTAGAGAAGAGAAGGACCAGGGGAGACATGATAGCATGGTTCCAATATTTGAGGGGCTGCCCCAGAGAGGAGGGGGTCAAGCTATTTTCCAAAGCACTTGAAGGCCAGACAAGGAATAATGGATGGAAACTGATCAAGGAGAGATTCAACCTGGAAATAAGGAGAAATTTCCTGACAGTGAGAACAATCAACCCATGGAACAGAAGTTGCCTTCGGAAGTTGTGGGAGCTTCATCCCTGGAGGCTTTCAAGAAGAGACTGGACGGCCATCTGTCAGAAATAGTGTAGGATCTCTTGCTTGGGCGGGGGGTTGGACTAGATGACCTACAAGGTCCCTTCCAACTCTGTAAATCTGTTCAGAAAAACCTCCCACGTTTGCTCAAAACATTGTCCGGCCTGTCTCCCATGGAGGGACCCCCTCCTCTGGGCTTGCTGGCCACCCACCTTTCCTTTCCTCCCCAGGTGGGGCGCTCGGAGGTCTTGCGCGGCTCCCGGAACCCCGTCTTCGCTCACGTCTTCGCCCTGGATTACTTCTTCGAGGAGATGCAAAATTTGAAATTCCAGGTCTTTGATGCGGATGGAGAAAGTGATGGCGACCTGGGCTGTGAGTCTGAGATGCTGATGGGCATCTTCGAATGCTCCCTGGGGCAGGTAGGAGGGGAATCTGCCTGGGATGGTCTGTCTGTCCGTCTGTCTGTCTGTTCATCCTTCTCACCCTCTCTCCCTCTCTCTCTCTCTCTCTCTCTCTCTCTCTCTCTCTCTCTCTCTCTCTCTCTCTCTCTCTCTCTCTAGCTATCTGTCTCTAATCTCCCTCTCTCTCTCTCTCTCTCTCTCTCTCTCTCTCTCTCTCTCTCTCTCTCTCTCTCCCCCTACTTGTCTATCTATCATCTATCTTTTATTTATGTATTATCTATCCTTCTATCTATCATCCACTTATGTATCATCCATCAATCAATTATCTATTATCTATATATCGATCATTCAATCATCTATCTATCTGTGTCTATCTATCTATCTATCTATCTATCTATCTATCTATCTATCTATCTATCTATCTTCTATCTATCTATACAGTATCTATCTATCTATCTATCCATCCATCCATCTATCCATCCATCCATCTATCCATCTATCTATTATCTACTATCTACTATCTATCATCTATCTATCTATCTATCTATCTATCTATCTATCTATCTATCTATCTATCTATCTATCTATCTATCTATCTATCTATCTATCTACATTATCTATCTATCTATCTATCTATCTATCTATCTATCTATCTATCTATCTATCTATCTATCTATCTATCTATCTATCTATCTATCTATCATTATTATTATTATCTATCTATCTCTATCTATCTATCTATCTATCTATCTATCTATCTATCTATCTATCTATCTATCTATCTATCTATCTATCTATCTATCTATCATCTATCTATCTTACAGTATCTATCTATCTATCTGTCTGTCTGTCTCAGTCCATCCATCCATCCATCCATCCATCCATCCATCCATCCATCCATCCATCCATCTATCTATCTATCTATCTATCTATCTATCTATCTGCTATCTATTATTATTATTATTATTATTATTATTATTATTATTATTATTATTATTATTATTATTATTATTATTATTATTATTATTTCTATCTATCTATCTATCTATCTATCTATCTATCTATCATCTATATCTATCTATCTATCTATTATTATTATTATCTATCTATCTCTATCTATCTATCTATCTATCTATCTATCTATCTATCTATCTATCTATCTATCATCTATCTGTCTGTCTGTCTGTCTGTCTGTCAGTCCATCCATCCATCCATCCATCCATCCATCCATCCATCCATCTATCTATCTGCTATCTATCATCTATCTATTATTATTATTATTATTATTATTATTATTATTATTATTATTATTATTATTATTATTATTATTATTATTATTATTATTATTATTATTATTATTATTTCTATCTATCTATCTATCTATCTATCTATCTATCTATCTATCTATCTATCTATCTATCTATCTATCTCTATATTATCTGCCTATCATCTATCTATCTATCTATCTATCTATCTATCTATCTATCTATCTATCTATCTATCTATCTATCTATCTATCTATCTATCTATCACCATTTTCCTGTCTTTCTAATCATCCATCCATCCATCCATCCAAACACCAACTTTATCTTTTCATCTCCAGATTGTCTCCCAAACCAAGGTCACCAAGGAGCTGATGTTGCCAAACGGAGAGATTTTGGAGACTTCAACCATCACGGTAGATCAATCGAGGGGAAGGGGCAGGCGAGAAGAGAAATGGGAAATAATCTTAATTTTGGAGAAGACCCAGAGGAAACCAAGGATAATTCAGAGGGGAGTGGGGGGGGTGGGAAGACAGGGGACACGGCCTAATGCAAGGAACTGTAGGAGTGATGGAAACAGCGTGATCTGATCAGACAACACGATCTGGGTAGTCCTGTGGTCTAGAACCATGGGCGAAAATTTATTTTAATTGAAAGCCAAGATTGCGTTGGTTGGGACCATAAGTCCCATAACAGCTAGGTGAAGAAGCTGACCTTGGGCCCCCACCAGCGTCATCCTCTGGTAATCAACATTTAGCTTTCTTTCCACCGGTGTGCAGCTTGGCTTACTTACAAGAGTTGTCTATTCTGGCTTTTGGAAACGGGAGAGCAGATTCTTCTCATACTTTTGCAAGTATTTGCAACCTGGCTTTCTGGAGGCAGTTTGTATTCGCCTCTGTTGCGTTTTAGCTGCACCACAACCTTGTGAGGTAGCCTGGGCGGTGTGCTTCACAGGAAAAATAGGGATTTGAGCTAGACCAGGGGTCCCCAAACTTGTCAACTTTAAGACTTGTGGACTTCAACTTCTAGAATTCTCCAGCCAGCTATGCTGGCTGGAGAATTCTGGGAGTTGAAGTCCACAAGTCTTAAAGTTGACAAGTTTGAAGACCTCTGAGCTAGACTATTCCCTGACCTTATCTAATGACCGTCAACCCCTGGTGTGCAGGAATTGTAGCCCCACAGATTTCAAATAGAGGGTGGAAGAAATGTGGGTTGCCTAGTTCAAATGAGTAATATCTCAAAATATATTAAATTGTTTAGCAAAATCAAATATCACTGAGGAAAGTTAACGAGAATACAACTAATCTTCAACTTTACAACCGTCCTTTTCGCCACCATTCAAAGTGACCACGGAACTGGAGAGAAAAAAAAAAGAGGCTTACAAATCGGTCCTCATACTTATGACCATTGTAACATCCCTGCGGATCACACATGATCAAAATTCGAACGCTTGGCAACCGGCGTGTACTTATGACTGTTGACGTGTTCCGGGGGTCATGTGGTTCGCCATTTGCAGCTTCTGACAAACAAAAGTCAGTGAGGGGGAGGGGGGGAAAGCTGGTCTCGCTTAACGACCGGGCGATTCGCTTAACAACTGCAATGATTTGCACGGCAAAATGGTCACGAGTTCCGGCATGACTCACTTAATAATTCCCTAACAGAAATTCCGCTCCTAATTGTGGTTGTAAGTCGAGGACTAGGAAGAAAATGTTAGGTGGGTTATCTTGGCGTTTTCCCTCTTTTGAAATGTACTTTTGGGTCATTTTTACTGACAGATCGAAGCTGAAGAGGTCTCCCGCACCAATGAATTCGTACAACTGGAATTTTGTGGTCAAGAACTGGATGACAAGGTAAGGGAAAGGAAAGGAACAAAAACCAGAAAGTAGATCCCAGAAAAGGATGTCACAGGGCTCTTTGGCTGGGCAAGAGACCTGTGCAAGCTAGGAAATTGGCGGCATTTTAAATCAGACATTGCCTCATGAATTATTGCTTTTTATTCTCAGGGAGAATAAAGTGGCAAGTTAACAGAATAAAAGAGTTGGAAGGGACCTCGGAGGTCTTCTAGCCCAACCCCTTGCTCAAGCAGGAAGCCCTATACCGTTTCAGACAAATGGTTGTCCAATCTCTTCTTTAAAAACCTCCAAAGATGGAGCACTGACAACATCTGGTGGCAGGTTGTTCCACTGGTTAAATTGTTCTCACAGGAAATTTCTCCTTAGTTCCAGGTTGCTTCTCTCCTTCATTAGTTTCCCCCCATTGCTTCTTGTCCTACCCTCAGGTGCTTTGGAAAATAGGTTGAACCCCCTCTTCTTTGTGGCAGCCCCTCAAATACCGGAATACTGCTATCATGTTCACCCCAGGTCCTTCTTTACTCTAGACCGGCCATACTCGATTCCTGCAACCGTTCTTCATATGTTTTTTTTGTCTCCTGGCCTTTTAAAAATCAGATCTTCTCTTTAAATTTAGTATCCAGGCCTTAAATTTTTTTTAAATCAGACATTATCTCATGGATTATTGCTTTTTTTAAAATGAGGAAGAATAAAGTGGGAAGTTAACAGGAAAAAATGAAGAGTTGGAAGGGACCACAGAGGTCATCTAGTCCAACCCCCTGTTCACAAACAGATCTACTTTGTTAGATTCGCCCAAATTGTCAGTTGCCTTTTAGAGCAATCTTTCTCAACCTTGGCTGTTTCACAATGGGTGGACTTCGACTCCCAGAATTCCTCAGTCAAGAACTGGGGGATGCTGGGAGTTGAAATCCACGCACCCATCTTAAAATGGTTCATCTATCTTGCTAAAACATTGCCCATGCTCACAAGCATTCCAGATCAGTGCTTTAAAACCTGGACCACTTTATGAGGGCTGGACTTCAACTCCCAGAATTCCTCAGTCAAGGCTGGGGGATTCTGGGAGTTGAAATCCACACACCCATCTTAAAATGGTTCATCCATCTTGCTAAAACCCTGCGCATGCTCACAAGCATTCCAGATCAGTGTTTTAAAACCTGGACCACTTTATGAGGGCTGGACTTCAACTCCCAGAATTCCTCAGTCAAGAACTGGGGGATTCTGGGAGTTGAAATCCACACACCCATCTTAAAATGGTTCATCCATCTTGCTAAAACCCTGCGCATGCTCAGAAGCATTCCAGATCAGTGCTTTAAAACCTGGACCACTTTATGAGGGCTGGACTTCAACTCCCAGAATTCCTCAGTCAAGACTAGGGGATGCTGGGAGTTGAAGTCCACCCCTCTTAAAGTGGTCCAGGTTGGGGGGAAAACACTGCACGGTTTTGATCCCCTTAAACAGGATTATCGGCTAGGAGTCGGCAGCCGCAGCCGGCTGGTTTCTCGCCGTTGGAGAGGCCGTCAATCTTCTCCGCTTTCATTTCCGCGCCGCCGTTGTGCCTCCCGCCATCTTTTCTTCGTTTCGCAAGGTTGTGACAGCTGCTGGTGCGATGCAGCTGCTACGTCCGTTTCTGGATGCCCCATTTAATTTGTGTTTTTTTTTCCCCTGCGGATTTCCCAGGGGGGCTGAGCTCATTTGGAGAAAACCTGCTCTGCGCAGGACTTAAAATGCAATTCTTTGCGGGCCGCTGGGTGAAAATTGTTTTCCAGCCCTGCGTGCGTCTGACTTTCCGTTCTCTCTCTCTCTCTTCTCCCCCGTCCCCGAGAATATCCTTAGAGGTCTCCCCAAAAAAATCAGGAGGAGAACGGCTAAATATTTTGCCTACCTTAAGACTAGGCTCGGAGAAGGACCGAATAAGGAATAAATAAAAAACAAGCGGTCCTCGACTTAAGAACCACAATGGAGCCCCAAATTGTCTGTCGCTGAGTGAGACGTTCGTTCCGCGAGCGCGGCTCCATTTTACGACCTTTCTGGTTCACTTCTTCAAGGACGTGAGTCACATGGTCGTTAAGCGAATCGGGCTTCCCCATCGACTTGGCTTGTCGGAAGGTCGGCAAAAGGGGATCGCGTGACACCCCACCCCCGGGACACTGCAAACCGTCATAAATAGGAGTTGGTGGCCAAGCTTCCGAATTTTGATGACGTGACCATGGGGATGCCGCAAGGGTCGTAAGTCCGAAAAACGGTCATAAGTTATTTCCCCCCGCCCATGCCGTTGTAAATTCGAACCGTCACTAAACGAACTGTCGTAAGTCGAGAACGAGCTGTATTCTTTAACCAGCTATGGTTTAGCCAGCTATGGAAGACTTGAAGGTTTATTCCTACGCTGGGGATCCACAGGCAATCCTTGACTTATTCATTTAGTGACCGTTCGAAGTTACGACGGACCGGGAAAGCGACTTATGACCGTTTGGCACACTTACAACCGTTGCAACAGCCCCACGGTCGCGGGATCAAAATTCAGCCGCTTGGCGACTGACTCGTATTTATGACGGTTGCTATGTCCCCTTTTGCGACCTTCCGACGAGCAACGTCGACCGGGAAGCCGGATTCGCTTAACAACGGTGTGACTAATTTCACAACTGCAGCGGTTGTGCACATCACAACCGTGGCAAGAAAGATCAGGAAACGGGGGCAAAGCTGACTGAAATGTCTCGCTTAGCAACAGAAACGGGGGGGTCAGTTGTGGTCGTAAGTCGAGGACCGCCTTTAGAAAGGTTGCAAGGGTGTGTTATAGGACCTTAAAGGACCTCTGGTGTGCCGCGGTGAGAACAGCTGGTGTACTATAACATCTGGATTGTGATTTGGCTCCCCTGGGTGTCACAAAATGGCTGCTTTGCCGTAACTCTCTGAAATGTTACTCTTTCTTTCTCTTTTCCAGGATTTCTTCAGCAAATCCGATCCTTTCCTGGAAATATATAAAGTGAGCGTTGGCGAGTCGGAGAACCTGGTTTGGAGGACGGAGGTGAGGATATTGCAAGGCCCCTCCGGAGAATTTGATGGGAGGGGTTTTTAAAAAAAAAGGGGGGGGGGAAATGATGATATAAAAAATTAAAACAGGC